>QPKB01000004.1:51338045-51467855 GCA_003546025.1 Camphora micrantha | reverse complement strand
CAAGAGAAAAAAAAACCCATCTCCATTGCTTTTATAGAAAAAGCAAACCAAAAGAGGAAAGGAGGAGAAAAGCAAGGAAGTAAGTGCTGAAAATTAGCAAACTTCCTAAAAGAAAGGGAGATTTGAGATATTCTCTCCTAAAGAGGAGATTCTTGAGAAATTCTCTTCAAAAAGAAAGGGGATTTGAGAAACTTTGAGAAAATCTCTCCCAAAATCAATAAAAGGGGATTTTGATAGGTTTTAAACATATTTTGTAAAAAAAAAAAATCAATAAAAAATAATAAAAAAAGAAAAAAGGAAATTTTGTGGGTTATATTCATTGCAAACCCTCACGAGGCACAACTCGTCCACTAGGGGGAACCTAGGGGTTTAAGGGCTTGTTGCATACGTTAAATGCAACCGAAAATACCAGCGAAAGTGGTTTTATTTTCATATTTACTTTCTTTTCTTAGATTAGGCTAAAGAATTTCAAACCTTTTTTTCTCGCAACTTTTGCTAAGGGACTAGCAAAATGCTGGTTGGGGGGTGTGTTGAGTTCATGAATTTGCACATTTATGTATCATTTTAGGATGAATTAGGGATTTAATTAGGTGAATTGCATCATTATTTATACAATTTCATGATTTCATGCATTTTCACCTAGGAACCTGAATTTTTATACTTTTCATACATTTTCTGCATTAACTTAGAATGTTTTGCAAATTTTCTCCGAAGAGTTCCAGTTGGAGTAGAACTCTATCCGGGTGGGTCCTGCCTCAATATGGGTGTTGACACCAAAAATATCACTATGTCCTTTCAACACCAAAAGCTACATGGAGCCACATCCTACCATAAATAGGAAGACACCACTTCAAGCATCAGATCTTGTCAGAGTCAAACAAAAACTGCAAGGTCTTTCAAAGCAGCCAAAAGAGGGGTACACATGAAGTTTTGGGCCGTTTCAACATCATTTGGCCTAACTTCACTCCTCCGACAGCCAGACAGGAGCTCCCGGCAACGACAGTGTCGAAGACTTCAAAACTTCGATCAAAGCCTACGGATGGTCTCAGAATACCTCCAAAAGGCTCCATGCCAAATTTCAGGTCATTCCGACAACGTTTGACCCGACCTCGACGCTCCGAAGCAAAATCAGGCCTGCCGGCGGCGGAGCACCCCGGAATCATGGCATCCAAAATGGAGCTAATGGATCATCTCAAAATGACTCCAATAGGTCCCCCGTCAAGTTTTAGGTCAAACAGACATCGCTTGGCCTAGTTTCAAAGCTCGGCATTTTCCTCATGGCGAAATCAAGGCGAGCATTTGCGGGACCCCAAACGGCTTCAAAACTCAAACCAAAGCCTATGGTTGGTCCTATCTACTGCTAAAAAGACTCCCCGTCAAATTTTTAGGTCAATTGGACATCGTTTGGCCTAGTTTCAAAGCTCGGCATTTTCCTCGAGGCGAAATCAAGGCGAGCATTTACGGGACCCAAAGAGGCTTCAAAACTCAAACCAAAGCCCATGGTTAGTCTTATTTACTGCTCAAGAAGCTCCACATCGAATTTCAAGTCATTCCGACATCGTTTGGCCTAGTTTCAACGCTTGACAAAAATCGGCAAATACTGCACAACAAAGTCTTCGGCTTTCCAGAAAAATAGGAAACTTTGTGCTCTGATTTGCGTGGCTTCTCGTCGGGTTTTCTTCAGGAGAATCAGGCCAATAAATGAGGGGAAATGTCAGGAAAAATACAGAAGAAAAAAGAATGAAAAAAGATTGAAAAACGGCAAAGAAAAGGCGACCGAACGGCGGCTGAAAAATGGGCCCAAGGCCCATGGTCGCCGGCGACCATGGAGTTCCAGCGACCTAAAAGTCGCCGGAAGACCCCTTTTTCGGATCCTTTTCGCGTTTCGAGTTGATTGGACCCTGTGATTTTTCCAAAATCTGATTTTTCGTGCATGAAATCCGTCGATCTTCGTCAACATCACGGATTCGCCGCCGAAATCATTGGATGATCATTAGATGCCTCGAAATCGCCAACCGGCCAATAAAGAAAGCACACTTTCTGCCTGCCCAATCGTGAAATCGACAGGACAGATGTTGCCGACACGTTGACATTAATCAATGTCTGAAATTGCATCGCCATCCGACATCAAACAACATGTGGATCCACCGGCGATCATCGCAAGAAGAATTCCAAAAAACGCAGCGCGGCCCGCGACTCTTCAAGCGACTTGGCGACCAATTAATGAGGTTAAATGACCCATTTTATGACAAGTTAATGCAGTCATTAACTCATTATTTTGGATGGCCCAATCAAAAGCAAGCAAGTGGGAGTTACAAGTCAAATGATTTATGGCATTAAAGCCATGAAACTCCTCTCATGATGGAGATTAAAGGCAATTAAAAGCTCATTATTTTCCATCAGCCAATCAGATTCAAGGAAAAATGAGTTACAAAACAAACAATTTTAAACTTGTAACTCCTCCCATTATGAGCATTAATGCATTCAATGCTCATAAACCCTCCTAAATGGCTACCAAAGGCCTATAAATAGGAGGGCATTCCAAAGGGAAAGACAGGCCGGGAAAAAATCCAGAGAAATCGCCAGAGAAATTCACTCGAAGTCCAGAGAATTGCCCAGAAAATTCAGAACTCCTACAACTCTACTGCAAGACCACCAAAAGGTGATTGAAGCACCCTTGGGCCCCCCCCAAGGACTTCCCTTCTTCTACCATCATGGCTAAAACGTGGCTTTTCAGCCCGTTTACTTAGCTTTTTATCGGATATAAGACCTTCTCTTGGTCTTTGTCTTTTAAAAATCTGAGGTTAAAAAGCCAAGCCAAGAATCCAAGAATCATGTTCTCATCTGCATGGATGACGGCGGAGCCCATACATGGCTCGCGACCGTCGATCTGAACGTGTCCCCACAATCGAATGAGAAGTTAGATCCCTTTTCTTGCTTTTCCTTTTGTACTTTGTATTTTTTTTAAGAGACAAAAAAAATCACAATTCTTGTCTTTCATAATGGATAAGATTTGTAAATCGCCTTTTACAGCAAAATCGCCTTTTACGGCAAACAAATGAAATCGCCTTTCACGGCATATAAAAAAAAAACCTTTGTCTCTTTTCTTAAAATATGTGTGCAATGGGAAACTAGAAAAAGTTTTATTTCCCCTTTCTACTTGTGAGGGTGGATCTTCGGATCACCATTCCAAGATTCCAAGTAGAAAAGTGAAATTGGCATACCCGTACAAAATGTTGATACTCTTTACTTTTTTTCTCCTCCCCTCCGCCGTACCCCGAAAGACCCGGGGCGGAGGCAGCGGGAGAGAGGGAAGAATCGGGTCCATCAGGACTCAACCCATCAAAAGGCCTCATGCAAGGTGAGGGTGTAAGCTTTATATATAATCTCATTCACTTTCCTCTCTATTGTCGATGTGAGACTCTGGAGCGTCACCATCCACCCCCCTTAGGGCTGCACGTCCCTGTTGATAAGTCCTTAAAAATGCATATTTTCATATACATTTTAGACCATTTTACTGACTTAATAATCCAAAATAGTCTCATTTAAGAAAAAATCATGTTTTTATGCATTTTGGGTTTATTGTAGTGCATTCATGCGTAATGATGTGCATTTTAATTTATGGGCCCACTATTATGCATTTGTAATTTTTATTCAAAATTTTTATTTTAAATTATAATTTACTTTTGCTAGTTGGAAATGGATGAAATAGGTCCCACAACCAAGGAATGAGATAAAGAAAGGAATTGTAAGGAGAAGAGATAGGGCATCCCATGCCTTATATCAGCATCACATGGGACCAATCACCTAACATAGGTGATTGAATGCTACAAAGTAGGACCTAAGGAGAAGACCTATACCCTATATAGGTATCTCATGTCCTACATAGGCATCCCATGCCCAATATAGGCAACCCATGCCCTACATAGGCATTCCATGCTCTATATAAACATTACATGGGATGTTCTTACCCCCTTCTTCTCATGGAAAGCACCTCTCTTTATTCTCTCTTCACTCCATCCTCTCCATTCTCCTTCTCATTGTGTTCCTCAAGGAGGCTTAGCCCTAAAGCCACACTACTCCCTTGGAATTTCTCATCTAGAAGAGGTTTTTCCATCCTAACATGTATTTCTCTATCATTTTTATTTTTCATCTTATGTAAATGAATCTACATGTTAGTAAAAGTTCTTTTTTTTTTTTTTTTTCAATATTCTTCTTCTTATGGTTTATGCTTGATGGTTTATTTATGCTGCTTATTTTTGTGCTTGGATTGATGACCCAAGTTTGTAAGAGCATATTTGAAGTGATTCTAAGTAAAATTTTTACGTTCAGTTACTCTAGTAAAGTTGATGTAATTTGATTAGTTTCTTATTTAGGCTAGTTTTAGATTTTAATTAGGAAAGGTTAAAAGTTGGTAAGTTTCTTAATCAACATTTTTCCTTATGGATCGATCTGATCTCACCAGTTTATTACTTCATCGCGGCTCTACACTTGGAGCTCACAATCACCTGTGCAGTAGCCTACCAACCCTCTTGGGTCGCCCGCCCCACCCTACATGCATGCATGATATTGTCCGTTTTGGCCCACGGGCCTCAGGTTTTGTTTCCGATCGGCCTTAACTCATCAAAAAGGCTTCATGCAAGGTAAGGGTGTAAGCTCTATATATAATCACATTCACTTTCCTCTCTATAGTGGATGTGGGACTCGGGGGGGGTTACAATCCACTCCCCTTAGGGCTACACATCCATGTGCTAGTCTCTGTAGCCTGCCTACCCTCTTGGCCCGCCCACATGAAAGCCCGCCCACGGCAGGGACCCACACTCGAACTAGCAGAAATTCTGCTCTGATACCATTTGTAACGCCCCACCCCATACCCATGCATGATATTGTCCACTTTGGCCCACGAGTCTCATGGTTTTATTTTTAATTAGCCTTAACCAATTAAAATGCCTCATACAAGGTAAGGGTATAAGCTCTACATATAATCTCATTCACTTTCCTCTCTATAGTCGATGTGGGACGTGGAGACACGCCCACTTGCACCAGATCAATATGGTTGGGGGCCTACACTCGACCTAGTTTGAGAGTCGGCTTTGATACCAATTGTCACGCCCCACCCTACACACACGCATGATGTTGTCCGTTTTGGCCCACAGACCTCACGATTTTCTTTCTGATGGACCTCAACTCATTAGAAGACCTCATGCAAAGTAAGGGTACGCTGTAAGTTCTACATATAATCCCATTGACTTTCCTATCTACAGTCGATGTGGGACTTCGAGGCGTCACAATCCACCCCTCTTCTAATACCATTTGTAACGCCTCACCCTACATGCATGCATGTATTGTCCGCTTTGGCCCACGGGCCTCACGATTTTGTTTTCAATGGGCCTCAACTCATCAAAAGGCTTCATGCAAAGGTAAGGGTGTAGGCTCTACGTATAATCACATTCGCTTTCCTCTTTATAGACGATGTGAGACTCCAGGGCGTCACAATCCACTCTCCTTAGGGCTGTACATCCCTGTGCAGTCGCCTGCCAGTCCTTTTGGCCCGCCCACATGGGAACCCGCCTACTTGCACCAGACCACGGTAAGGACCCATACTCGAACTACTCGTGAGTCAGCTCTTATACCATTTGCAACGACCCACCCTAAACGCATGCATGATATTGTCCGCTTTAGCCCATGTGCTTGACGATTTTATTTCTGATGGGCCTCAACCCATTAAAAGGCTCTTATGTCATTTGTAACAACCCACCCTACACACATGCATGATATTGTCCGCTTTAGCCTACGGGCCTCGCGGTTTTGTTTCCTCAACCCATCAAAAGGCCTTATGCAAGGTAAGTGTGTAAGATTTACATATAATCCCATTCACTTTCCTCTCTATAGTCGATGTGAGACTCCGGGACGTCACATTGATAGAATGAATATAGCTAAAAATCGAGTGTGGCCTAACCCTGAATCCTAATGAAGTGCTTGTAATCATGTAACACAACCAATTCGACTATGGGTTTAGTTCCGATTGGAGTGAAATTTTTCTCAAAGCTAACATTAGAGGTCATAGTTATTCTTAATTATTTGGATTTTAGATATGAACTATTTTAATTATGTTGTAAATTATAAGTATAGACACAAAGATTAAATATTAATATGTGACAGATTTAATAGTTTTAGATAAGACAACTACAAAAGATTCCATTACTTAGGGGACCGTTATTTTGATTTATTGTTGTTATTAATGGAAAAAACATTGTTTTCAGCATTTTTTTAATATTCTAGATTTTTTGGATTATTTTTTAAAATTTTTTAATTAAAAGAAAAATTCACACTGTGACAACCGTGATCGATACCATATTGGTTTTTTAGCCCGATCGATATTGCGATTTTGGATAATAGATTAAGGTGCAGATGGCACCTAGCAGAAAGGAGAATATGTCATGCGATAAAAGGGGATATTGAGAATATCATCATAGTATTATTTAATTAGAGGATTACTGATGGGTTAAGCCTAAGGCCTTTTATTGGACAAAAAGGATTTTTTTTTTTTGCTAAATGGTAATATGTTAAGAGGGAGAAAAGAATACAAAGATAAAAGGTCCCAAAAGCTTACAATGCTAATAAAGGAGCCCAGGACAAAAAAAAACAAGGAAACAAGACAAAAGGCAAAACAAGGGGCCAGTGAATCTGATTTACAAAACTATAGACACAAAGCTCCATATCAGTAGGGGTTGCAGAGGAGAACTCCAACAAGTGATGCAGAGACTGTCTTTATAGTTTAGTGGGAGAAATCCAATTGTCGTTGAAGGTTGCTTCATTGTGAGCATACCAAATGGAAGAGAAGGAGGTGGAAGAAAACTGAGGTAGCAATTTTCATACCAATTCCATCTTTACCAATGGAAAAGGCTTGCCATAATTAGCCAGCAAAAGGACGGTGGAGGAGATTGTTGTAATATAAGGCCTATAAGAAGAGATGAATCACGCAGAAGAGAATACAAAGATTTACATGGTTCGGCTTTTGACCTATGTCCACGGGAAGACAGGAAAATTTACTATGCAATCAGAAGAGGTGTACATCCTAGATACACTTAGTCTCTATTTATAATATTAACCCAAAACCTTGTTACAACCAAACACTACTTCTTAATCACAGTAGACTTATAACAGGCCTACTTCTAATCACATTACAAGTTGGGCAATCCAGGGTCCCAGTTAACCAATATTAATTAACTTCTATTGAGCCATACAATTTAATAAATCTCCACCTTGGCGAACATTGAAGCTTATCCTCATGCACAAAATACATCTCACCGTCTCCATTTGCCCCTTAGGGCACTCAGGTATTGAGCACACCAATCAAGTCCAAGCAATGCTTGAACTTGAATTTAACTCATTCACTTATGAATGCACCAAATCGCTTGTACCATTGTTCAGAAGCTTGCTTCGACCAGTACAATGATTTCTTCAAACTGCATACATGATCAGGAACCTTAAACTACACTCTACCTGCACTGGAAGCTCAGTCCCCTTTCTCGTAGAATTGCTTGCATCCGATAGCCTGATTTTTCCCATCAAGAGACTCCATTTCTTCAGTTATAGTTGCTGCCTGTTGACTACTTTCCAGCCCTTCCATTAATTAAAGAGACTCAGTTGTCAAAGCGTATGCAACCATGTCATCACGGCCACTATATGATGTCGATGCGTATGTTGACATATCCTCGAAACCGTACCTAACCGACGATTTCCTTTCTTTCTACAGTCTACCTATCTGCGGAATTTGCGGCTCTATCCTCTGTATCGACTGCATAGTCTGACTATCCCCTATATCTCTGCAAGAGCCGGATGCACTCTCCTTCCTCACTATGATGTCTGACTCCACATGAACGGTGTCACTGTTGCTACCTACTTTTGTCTCTACCACCAACTTTCTTGCTTCGAGTAAAGCATCCTCATGAAATGTAACATCCCTGTTGATGATAAATCTGGGTGAATCCTAATCGGTACACCACAACTTGTATCCTTTCACCCCAGAAGCATATCCCATCAAGATCCACTTCACAGCTATTGATTCTAACTTATCGGTTTTCAAGCGAGCATAAGCCGGGCAACCGAAGATCCTCAAGTTAGTAATTAGCTGGATTACTTGACCACATTTCTTCTGGTGTTTTACAACCAATCTTTGTATGTGGAGACCTATTTCTCATGTAGCCTCCAGCATTTACTGCCACAGCCCAAAAGTTCTTGGACAATTCTGCAATAAACAACATACAACGAGCTCTTTCCAAGATCATTTTGTTCATCCTCTTTGCAACTCCATTCTGCTGTGGAGTTTCGGTAGTGGTGTAAGGCCGAACTATGCCATGATCTTTGCAATAGTTCTCAAACTTTGTCGTTCTGTATTCCTTGCCATTATCTGTCATCAACTTCTTCACCTTCTTGCCAGTTTGTTTCTCAACCATCTCCTTCCATCACTTGAATGTAACAAAGGTCTGATCCTTCGTCTTCAGAGTATAAACCCAGACTTTTCTTGAATAATCATCAATAAAAGTCAGCATAAACCGGGACCCACCCTTGGAGTAAACCTTAAAAAGCCCCCATACATCTGAATAAACATAATCAAGGATACCGTTCGTGCGATGAATACCTGTCTTGAAACTAACTTTTCGATGCTTTCCGAAGATGCATCTCTCACAGAAATCCAATTTGCCTGTCTTTGTGTCACATAGCAAATTTCGATTGCTTAATATTGTCAATCCCTTCTCACTTATGTGACCCAAGCGCAAGTGTCATAAACGCGTTGAGACAAATTCATGGTCTTCTGAGGAAGACACTGCAGCTCCACATGTAACAATATTTTCGAACAAAACATATAAGTTTCCAACTCTATTGCCTCTCATAAGAACCAGAGCACCCTCCACAACCTTCATAACTCCACCGTCAGCGGAGAACTTACAACCGTCGGAGTCCAAGGCACCAAGAGAAACAAGATTCTTTCTCAGATTAGGAAAATGCCAAACCTCTGCCAACGTTCTGACGATTCCATCATGCATCTTGATTTTCACTGTTCCAATTTCAACCGTCTGACATGTAGCATTGTTGCCCATCAAGACACTACCAGCGTCGATTTCTCTATAAGTGGTAAACCAGTCCCTATTGGGACACATGTGATAGGAACAACTTGAATAAAAAAAATCCATTCATCCTGATGACGAATTTCATTTTCAATCACAAAAAGTGCATTATCGGAGATATAATCTTATCTTCCATCTGCAATACTGACCGAATCATCAAATGACGAATCTTCTATTATTTATTTCCCTTTCCTCTGCCTTTCAGGACAATTTTTTATAATGTGCCTTTTCTTATGGCAATAATAAAATTCAATGTTTCTTTTTCTGTTGGATCTATGCTTGCCCTTACTACTGGAGTCTTTTGCTCTTCCTCGTACTACCAAACCCTCACTCGAACCATCATTGTCAACCGCAACATTTTTCTTCAACTCTTTACAATTCAATGTTGCCTCTACATCCTCTTTGGACAAAGTATCTTTACCATACATGATGGTATCAACAAAATGCTCATATGAGGGTGGTAACGAGCATAACAACATAATAGCTTGGTCCTCATCATCCATTTCAACATTGATATTTTCCAAATCCATAATAGCTTTTGTGAAAGAATCAAGGTGGGTTGAAATAGGCGTACCTTCTTGCATTTGTAATGTGAAAAAACCGCTTTTTCAGATACAAGCAATTCGTGAGAGACCTCGTGATGTACAAGTTCTTTAACTTCTGCCATATACCAGCAACAGTTTTCTCTTGAGCAACATTTCGCAGTACACCATCGCTAAAAAATAGCAGAATCTGACAATATGCCTTTTCCAGCAACTCATCCTTCTCTTCATCTGATAGTTTGTCAGACAAACTATTATTTCCCTTCAAAGCCTTATGCAACCTATTCTAAACCAGCAAAACATGCATCTTCAAATGCCACAGACTGAAATCGTTATTTTCATTGAATTTCTCAATTTTAAACTTCGTAACCATTCCATGAATCTTTCACAATACCTGTGTAGATCTGGTCACCACAAGCACGCTGGAAGAAACGAATCTAACATCCGACTCTAGGCGGCTAAGATATCGTAGAAACAAGTTTCTGCTCTCTAATCAGTCAAACTCCTTCGTTGACTGTTGAATAACCAATCTTCTTCCACAATCGCGTAGATCTGCTCGCAACGAGTCCATAGGTTCAAACGGATCTCCGGATCGTCAAGAAATCGCGAAAACAAACTTCAGCCTTTGATCTTGTCAAACTTGCTTTGACCGTATGGATCTGCTGATGTCAGCACTTCCTGCGGCTTTGCTTCTGGGCTTCAACAGACGTGTCAGGTTTGACCTAGACTTGACCCAAACTTGGACTGGTGGATGGGCTTCTCAAACGAGTCAGGCTTGACCTGACCTGGACTCAAACCCGGAGCTGCTGCAAGCCTAGGCCCACCTTCTTCTCCTTCTTCGTTTTGGAACCAGAACCAGAACCTGCAACCTCTCCCGTTCTTCCACTTCCTCGGCCTCAGACGATGGGATGACAGCGATGTCGATCCACCTTCTCCGGCGATGCTAAGGCAGCAGAGACTCCGATGGTGTGGGGCCCAGCCGAAAAACAGAAAAAAACCAAACCGCGATCTTCTCCAGTTTCCTTCTTCGTCCACGGCAACAACGCAACAGCAATGGGCTCCGGTGAGGCGACAGTCTGACGACTGCAGTCCTTTTTTCTCTGACGAGTGTTTTAAAACCCACTCGCTTCTGCAAGTCTTCTTCGATCTGATCAGAGAAGGCCCTTCTCCTCTCACTTCTTCTTCCCAGGCCTGGACTCCACTCGTCCCTACTACACTGAACTCAGAGATTGTCCTTCAACTTCGGCGACGATCGATGATCAGATCTGCTGCTGCAAATCATTCCAGAACCAGGGAACGATCTCTTTCTCTTCTTTGTGATTGTATGGCCCACCGAGATCAAACGATCTCCCTCCGCATGATCCAGAAAACACTATCACAATCTTGAGATCTAATCCGTAGAACACATAGCCACAACTCTAGCCCTTTGAGATCCGATCCGTCGAATCTCCTCCACTCACGCACAACCTGTCTCTGATACCAGTTTGTTGTGATCTAGGGCATACGAGAAGAGTTGAATCACGTAGAAGAGAACACAGAGATTTATGTAGTTCGGTTCGGCTTTTGGCCTACGTCCACGGGAAGACAGGAGAATATACTATGCAATCAGAAGAGGTGTACATCTTGGAGACTCTTAGCCTCTATTTATAATACCAGCCTCAAAACCCTGTTACACCCAAACACTACTTCTTAATCACAGTAGACCTATAACAGGCCTACTTCTAATCACAGTACGAGTTGGGCAATCCAGGAGGCCCGGTTAACCAAGATTAATTAACTTCTACTGAGCCATACAAATTAATAGAGATACTGACCGAGCACTTGAAGAAACCACGATCATCATTCCTGAGCAAAACTGCAGTAAAAGAAAATGTGAAGATCTATTTCGACATCAGCATGGCAAAGGGGACATCTGGGAGCCAAATTGATGCCCACTGATTTAGTCCAATCTTGCGTGGGAGTTCTCCTATGAATAAGGCGCTAAAGAAAGCAAGTTGTTTTGGGGCTGAATAACCTTGCTCCAAACAAACTTTCCCCAAAGAACAGTTACAACCTTCAATCTAACTTGATGCCAATCGTCTTTTAGAGATAAGGAGCATGTAGAGTTGTTGTCCCAGCGAATGGAGTCTTGAGCAGGTTCTACTATTAGAGGGATTGATTGAGCTTGCCTTAGGAAAGAAAGAAGATCTTGAAGCAAGTTGCTGGGGAGCACCCATCTTCTATCCCTAATAATAGCCGAGAAGGTTTCTATGCATAGAAAGTGTAGTAAGGAAACTGAGGAGCAATTGGACTAGAGTCCAACCAGCAATCAAACTAGATGCTACTATGCTTGCCAGCACCGACAAACCATTTACAACCAACTTGAAGAACAACAGAGAGGGATATATCTAAACCTTTTCCAGATGCAAGAGCCAAACAAAGTATTACTTGGGTGCCAAGGGAGAGAGTTTTTAAAGTAACGGTGCTTAAACCAAATAGCCTAGAGGGAGGAATTAGTCACGACATTTCATCCTAGTTTAAGCATGCTTACGTCATTCACTTCACATAAATGTCTTATCCCCAAACCGCCTTTAGATTTTGGAAGACATACGAGCTCCCATTTGACTGAATTCCTTTTCTTCTAATAAGAGTGAGAAGACCAGAGGAAAATCCTCATGAGGTTTTCATTTTGCAGGGTTGTTTTCTTGGAAAGAGGAATTGTGAGAGATGTATGCATTGGTATGCTCGTAAGGATATGGTTTACCGAGATTAGGTGACCCACAAACGAAACACTTTTCATTTTCCACCCTTCGAGCTTTGATCTCAACACGGAGATGAGCTTCTTAAAGTGTTGGTGTTTTGGGCCACCTAGAAAGAAAGGGACACTAAGGTATGAAGAGGGGAGGGTGGCTAGTGGGATGTTTAGCAAAGAGAAGATTGTTTGGCATCTCAAAGGTCCACACTTACCCCAAAAGAGTTGACTTTTGGAGAGGCTTAAGGCTTGACCAGCAGCTCCTTGATACATTTTCAGTACTTTTTAATTAACAACAAACTTCTCTCAGAGGCCTTTAAAAAAAAAAAAGGTGGCAAGGAGTGAAGTGGCTAGGGAAGATTGGAAGCATCGGACCTTCTTTCCAAAGGGAGTGGAACTTTAAGCAAAGGATTTCCTCAACCAAAAGCAATATTGGACCATATAGATTGTTCAACCTACGTGGGAGGCCCATGTAACTGATCCAGATCTTCTGTTCTGGGAGATCCAAAAATCCATCCATATCCATCTGCTTCTTCGGTTTTCTTCTTTTAGATTGTCAAGATAAAGCTTTGGTTTAGAGCATGTCAAAGGGCTCAATCTCGATCAATTAAATTGAGTCAAAGGTTGGCAAGAAACAATCCCTCCCAAGTTCACAGGCTACACTTTGGTAGGAGTAATATATATCATAGCATCAAACAAAATTCTTGTCCGATCATGTGACTAGGCGTTAGAGATTGATATATTAGATATAATATTAGATTGGATTGTTATTAGTTTGATAGAGATTTCAGCTAGAGGTTAGGTTAAATTCTGAATGATCTCGTTATAACATGTATAATTTGAAAGGATTAGTGGTTTTATAGCAATGGATTTATTCATTTAAAATCTTTAATTGGTCCCTATAAACACAAAGCTTTTATCAAACAAATGTCGCGCATCGTCCAAATTGTCGCAGACAAGATATATATTGATCAAAGTATTGTGGACATAGACATCTCAATCAAAATCCGTTTTCAACACATGTCATGTTCTTTTTCTTTTACTTCAGAGAGTCATATGTTGCATGCCTGAATGATAATTGGGTGTGTGTAATTATCAGGCACAAAGCTCTCCTCTAACATGGATCTGTATAGGAAAATGGTGGATTGAGGAGACCTCCTCTACAGGTAGGCTCTCATCATGGTATTCTAGATAAACCCTCTGCACATTATTGTTGGGCTCAGGTTCGGAGGAGTCGGGAATGGGAAAAGAGGCTTTTTTTTTTCTTATATTTTACTCAAGGATAGGGACTGCTATTGGCCATCGAACATGGGAGAAACAGTCGATATTGGGCGACGGTTGCAACCCGTCGATTCCACCGCCTCTTCACAGTCGGTTTTAGTTTGTTTTGGATGGATAAAGAGGAGATAGAAGATAAGGCGGAAGAAGAGGAAGAAGAAGACTAAGGTACAAAGTTGTGTTGAGTGTCGATATCGATACAAATGCTCAAAGTTGTGTTGAGCATCTATAAAAGTGCTCAAGCTAAAAGCAAAATCAAACGACATAAGTGAGGGAGCGCCTTTTTTTGTGTGTGGGAATATATTGGGGCATTTTTTGCAAACCTAAGGACCCACATGGGGATAGGGATGGGGATGGGGATAGAGGGATTTCAAGGGACTCTAGGACCCTCTTATTTGCCAAAAATTTAACCCAATCGTGGTTTCTATCATCTCCATCTGAACCCTAAAGGATGAGCATCACAAGTATGAGCTTATTGAATTTTATCCAGAGTTTCAGCTTTAAAGAGCCTCCCCATGTATATATGAATTCTCAAAACCTCCCTATTTAGAAAAGAGGAGTTTTTGCACTTTTTGACTTGTCCACCAAACTCCCCACCCTTTGTAAATGCATCATCTCTCTCTTAGGCAGTAAAGAATCGGAAGGCCCCGGAGAGTTAGGGCTTGAATCTATTTTAACCTATTGACAACCCTTGTTTCAACCATTTTACGGCAATCTCTCAACCTCGGCCCCACCACCACCACCACAACACACAGAGAACAATGAAGAAATTAACATTATGGCCATCTGCTACCCCTCAAATGAAAATTTTGGATCCGCCAATTGAGGCGGAATTGTTTATTACATCAACGGCGGGCCACACTCGTCCCATAAAAAAGCACGCTATGATGGAGTTCAGAAGAAATCCAACCTTTCATAAAGGTTGAATTAAGTGGCAGACCAAGTAATCTTGAGTAGGCCGCTGAGAATTTTTTGACAAATCAGGTTTTCAAAAAATCTTGGGGGTTTATGGCAACCCCCTGACCCCCCTGAATCCGCCCTGTTTGGTTGGCAGATGCCATAAAATGGAGCACTATTCATAAGTCCAATCATAGATAAAAATGAAATATTATTCTATATAACAGTTAATATTCTTCTATATAACAGTTGAGATTCATTATTATGGCTATCAATATCATACACATACACTAAAAGGACAACAAGCCATGGAAAACAAAAATAACACGAGAGTTGGCACAACAACATTTAGATCACAGCCCATTAAGCCATTTCACTCTGATCTCATCTTGTTGATCTGATTCAAAGCCGGTTGGAGAATGTTGTAGAGGACCCAAACAATAGCCGGCGCAATCACAAAAAGCAGAAGCGATCCTCGGTTGTCGCTCGATGAGGCCACCGCGATCGCAGCAACTTCACTAGCCGACGCACTGGGCGTGGCCATGAAGCTTGATGCGGCCAATCCCCCAAGCCCAATCCCAACGATGACGCCTCTCTCTATCCTCATTTGGTTAAGCTGGTTAAGTGCTGGTTGGAGAATGTTGTAGAGGACCCAAAGTATGGCTGGAATTATGGGTAGAAGGAGTGCAAGACCACGGTTATCGCCTTCGGCTATCTCTGCAATCTGCTGCACCGCAAAGGCCGAATCACAGCTGCTTAGGGAGGTAAAGATGGCACCCGCGATGGCGGGTGCGAAAAGCGACGATGGGTTTGAGCTGTCAGTGGGTTTGGACGTAGTGAGGCCTTTGGGGAGGTTTTGGAGTGAAAGGAGAGAGATGGGTTTAATGGTTGGCCTCGAATGGTTGACATGGTTGGGTGAGTTAATGCTCAAGCACTTGGCGTTGGGCATGGCCATTGTAGCTATGGTTGCCATGGATGCTGTTGGGGGTATGTGGGCTTTGGCCTAGGAGCTTTGTTATCCTTCAAGGAGGTTTTGAAGCTAATGGGAGAATTCCAGAAGATTGGTTTGGTCTTTTGAGGCAACGGAGGAAATGGTGTCCAATAGGATCATGCCTTGTAGATTCTCCTCTTATCCAGAGAGTGTGGTTCTGAGTGATATAAACCTCCCATTACTCTCACAACTTACCCTTTCTTATCGACACCACAAATATCTCAACCATATCCATGTGAAACCCATCGATGGTGCACATCATTCACCAGTAATCTCATGGATTGGGGGTTTTTTGGCTTTAGAAGTGGGTTCCCAGTGACCCAAATCAATGTGATAGTGCGCCCACAAGATGTCACATGAGCCCCCGAAAGAATCTCTGAGACAAGGGAGTCACAGGTTCGAGTCCAGCTTATGAAGCCCAAACTGGCCCACTCCCTCCCCATGTCTTTTATATTAATATTATACTCATAATAATGCTAGTGCGGCTTCTCTATGTGTAGTCGGTCTAGCCTGCCCAAGTCACACCACTACATCAATAATGCCATGCACTAGAGCAGTCGATTGTTAGAGGTTTTTTCCCATAGCTTACTTTGAGAGATGACTTTTCCATTTCCCTTCGCAAAAATTTTGATTTTTCCCAGACCTTACCTTTGATAGGGGAAATGACAAAAATGCTTAGGCCTTCTTTTATTGAGGCACCTTCGTTCCTTTTTTTTTTTTTTCTTTTTATACATTCCTTCCCTCTTGTATGATTTCTCTTTTCCTCCTCCTTTACCATATATTTGCTCATTATGACCTGTGTAGCCCACCTTTATGTGAACAATCCACATTGAAATATTAAAGCGAAATCTAATTCAATGAATATATTGGGAATGGTTGTTCATAGGATTAACTTTGAATAATGAAAGAAGGGCTTTGAATAGGATAGGATGCACATTTTCTGGGTCCTATGACCAAAAAATCACATTGATTGATAGATGGGAGGATGGAAGACTCATAAAATTTTAGTTGCATTTCTTACTTAGGGCAAATTTAATTCCATGAAAATATTTGTTAGGAATTATATGGAACCACTTTACACTAATTTTTTTTATCATGAATATATAACAAGGCATATATATTTGCATGGAATTGAATTCTTGAAGATTTAAAGAAGTGGATTCATCATCATTATAATATAATTAGGTCAGTCAATAAGTATATATTTGAATTTCTCATATTTCAAAGGAACTCTTTTTACCATGAATTCCCTTATCTTGAGCATTTATAATATGTTTGTTTGAATGAATATAATTCTTAGAAAATCAAAGAAACTCACTTTACCTTGAAATCCTTATCTTGAAAATATAATTGGATATTTTTTATTTTCACTAAATTGAATTCTTAGGAAATGTTGTCATTGTCTTATCATTTATTAAGAAAAATATTAAAAACATAATCATAAAGTCATTGACTATTTCTTTGATTTGAAAATTGATGACAATCTTGAATTTAATGTATATTATAATATGAGATAGCTGACAAACAATTTAATTCAAAATCTATTGGATTTTCTTAAAACCATCAAAAATCAACAATACTACAATATTGTAATATTATAATATTATAATATTTTATTAGATAATATCCTGCACTCCTAGTATTTAAATCTAGAAAATTTTTAAGTACACATCCAAACACAAACCCTGAGGAAAAAAAAAAAAAAGAAGTATGGTAGATCACCACTCCTCAATTACATAATAACACTATACATTTTCATCTAAAGCCATTTGCCAATGCATTTTCAGCCAACGAATGCAACAATATAAGTTCGACAAAACTCAAAATTCATTCATAAGATGCGAGTTCGAAACCCCTAAGATGCATGTTACGTCGGATCCTTTTACACTATTAGGGAATCCCAAAGTTTGCAAAGCTTGAATTTAATAATGAGAAACTCTCTTCATGTGCCTTGCGTTTGATGAAACTCTCTTCATCATATCGCATGGGTGAGTTGCAGGTCTCTCAATCAGGTCCTGCTAGGAGTGTCATTGACATGATGGAATGGCAGTTCCTATAGTGTCTGTGTTGAACTGCCTGTGTTGGGGTCTTTTGGCCCAGGCTATGCTTGGGTTCTGGCTTGTCTATAGTTTTGGGTCTCTTGTAGTTGTTGTACTCTGTGTTATTGTTGTCCCTCTTTGTCCCTGATTTGTTTCTGTTCAATGTATCTTTCCTTTTCTAGCAAAAACAGAAAAAAAAAAAAAAAAAAAAAAAAAAAAAGATGAATGGCAGGGCTTTAAAGGAATTAAAGACCCGTGTAAGTCGTACCTTCCCAGATTTTTTTTATTACCCAAGCTGGGGGATTGGGGACGGCCTATGGAATCCATGGCAGTGGGAGAGCCCTCAGGGTGAAGAAAACGTGGCATGCTTAGGGTTCAAATGCATGCTGCTCACAGGCGAAAACTGCAGTACCTTACCACTAGGCAAATATTCCCCAATTGGACATACTTTCTAACTCCAAACTCTCTTGGGCTCATTCGCTAGGCTCTTAACACTTGGATCTATTAAAAAGTAAGAACATGTAAAAAAAAAAAAAAAAAACATGCATTGTATAGTTGCAAATTATCGTTTCAATTAAATAGATCCAGTCAAATTGTACTACAAAATGCAGTGTAAGATTGTCCCTCAGCTGGTTAGCGACCTAGGTCCCCGGGCAGGAGTTCGCAGCCCTTTGCGCCCCCACCCCACCGCGCCAGCGCCCACCCCCCCAACCAAAAAAAAAAAAAAGAACATAATTTAACAGTGTGAATTTACCTTATGCAAATCAATATACACCAATACATGGCCAACGACTCTACGCCTCATGCGGAGAGGTCTTATGTTCGACAGGCACATTACATTGGCTCCTAGTTTAGTTCTTGTTGTGAATCAATTGTATTCAAAGGCCAGTTGCATAGTTAATAGAGCAATCAAGTCAAGTTGATTTTGAAGAATGAATAAAATATAAGTGGGTCAAAATTGTATTTTGTTTTTAGTTGGTTGTTGTGGAATCTTTTTGTCTTTTTGTATAGATAAGTGAAATTTTTCTGCATTTTAGTGGATAAATGCTTTTTGACTTTTTGTATGAAAAAGATGGGGGAATTTTGAATAAAGTGCATTTGATGTGACATATTGTCTGGAAAATGGAGGCTTTACTTGACTTTGATTTGTATTAATAAAGTACCAAATGGTCCCTCAGGTTCAGAGCCAAAGGCTCCTACGTTGGGTTGGAGACACCTGGGTTATCAAAAAAAAAATAAAAAAAAAACACCAATACATCAGTAATCAATGGTGGACTCCATTACATCAGTCATCCTCACGCAATCCTGTTGGAACTCCTATTCGAGAAGTGAATCCGGCCCATTAGAATCGACCACTGTTTTGTCAACTATATGTAATCGATCTCTCCTAAACACCTTTCCGCTGACGAGGGAAAAGGGGAGGCAAGATTGCACATAGCAACTTTAAAAAATTCAGAACTTTTATCTTTACAACTTGGATAAAATTGATTCAAACACTTACATCGAAAGCTTGAATAGTCTTGAGTTCAAGAAAAATATATATTTGAAGGCTATAAAATGAAAAATCAATGACAACTTTGAACATCAGATACTAATCCAAAAATGTTTAATCTAATTAGTTTGTATTCGAGAAGCTTTAGGGTTTTTTTTTTTTTTGGTTGGTACCCAACCGAGGGAATTGGACCCATCAGAGACACCAACTGCGGGATCCTGAGTAGTTGGGTGAGGAGAAGTGGGAAACCGAAGGAACCGGGCAATCCATAGTTCTCCATAAACTTTTTTAGTTAAACTACTCATTTAAATAACAACTACTAGACATCTAACAGACTTCAACAGGTAAATTGAGGCTTATAATGTCAGTAATTTCCAACCATCCAAAGAGAACAAGGGGACTCCAAAAAATCTGCACCCCAAAGCATCAACCAGAGGTCCAGAACAAGCACGTGAGAAACCCTACTTTAAACCATGTTCCCCACAGCCAGCCTCTTCATGTAAACAATTACAGAGTCCAAAACCAATATTCACATTCTTCTTCTTCATGGTAAAGGAGGATGGTAAAGGAGGAGAGTTGCATTAGGTAGGTTGCCAATTTGGATTAAATTTTGTGCAACTCAAACATTCCTCTAGTTGGCCATCTAAGAAAATTTGAGATGGATCTCTTAAGAAGAAAGTTCAAATAAAAGCTAACAAATGCATAATGAAGCTTACAAAAGACAAATATTGATGAAGTCCTCGACATTTTTTATTCCAGAAATTCACGTGAAGACATACAATAATATTTCAGAAAACATGGGCAGCAGCAAGCATATGCAGGAATGCTATCTATTTTCTAAAATCAGTCTTCATGAGCCCAAGCTCAATAACGCTCATGAGTTCCTTTGATTCGAATTGATAATTAATAAATGTGTGCAAACTATTGGCCAACTTGGGGAGTACAAAGGATGCTAAAATATACTTATTATGGCCAGGATTTGATCAATGACATGGTATAAGTATCTCCCAATATTTGATCTGTAACAAGAATCAAACAGATAGAAGAGGCAGAAAACCAAAATGCGAAATGCATAAAATTATCATATAGATCAAACGGTTAGAAAATTCCATGTAGTGCATGATTTTGCTATAGGCCCATCACAGAGATACAGAAAACAAAAGGTAAAATTAATAAAATTAATGCTGGGGATCAAAGGAAATGCCTAGAATAGTTAGATTTTGCCACAGGCCCCTCCTATATGTGCCCTTCCATATAAGAAGATTTACCTGCCTGAAAGATCTTGATAGGTAGAGGCAACCAGCAGCGTCAGATGGAGCCTCTTCGATGTAAGTACTGGCTGTCAAATATGATTCATACCAAAAGCAAAGAAGCTGACTGTAATAAATACATCCCAACATTAAGTGCATATGCTACTAAGATCCTCCAAACATCATTGTTTGGTCGGGGTCAACTATACTGTATTAACCAAATATTAAGTATCACAATAAAAATACTAGTCAACAGAGACTCGTAATTTTCAAGAAGCAACATCTTAAAGAATATGTACATGACAAACTGCATTAAAAAAAATTCCAACTATCCTGCAAGTACATCTAACATGTTGGTGTGGTACTGCCCACATTTATATCATCTCGGGAATCACCACAGCCACCTAAAAGAGAATCCAAGCAATGCTATCATCTCATATCTGATGTCTTACCTAGGCAACAGAAAGTAAAAGAACAATAGCCGATAAAAGAGAGTACCTACCTATAAACTTGTATAAAACAAATCTTGAAAACAGTACACCATCTTGAATATATCCTCTTTCTCCTCCTTTTTAGTGAATTTGGCCCAAAGTAAATCAAATTCAGATGCTTAAAGCCAGAGAGCTAAAATAACCAAATGACCAACACTTTCACATGAGCAGGCACCAAAGATACTCCTGGGAAGCACCAAGTCAAACCATATCAGATGAAATCCAAACAGTATCCTCCTCTCAAGCGTACAAGCAGATATTATAGTACAGAGGCAAGGCAAACAACACGCTTGTTCAAGACAGCCAACAGTCTTTTAGGGAGTAGCAGCCAAAGGCAGAGGCAATGGGCCTATACCAGAGCCAAATGTTGGAAGCAACCACCCATTCTTCCTAGCATGTTCTACATAGAACATGAATTTCTCCCCCGCATTGGGAATATCAAGAGCTAAATCATCGAGATTGTCCCTAATCCTTGCAAACCCCTTTGTCATTTGGTTGATGGTGATCAGTCCTTCTCCAAAGCACTCTTGAAGCAGATCCAACATAACATCGTTCTTCTTTTCCATTGCCATAACCAGTGCTTTCTTCACCACTTCATGATTGAAGAATGGCATCCCGAGATCTCGAATGCACTGACACGCTTCATCGACCACACCGCCACTTTCATACTCTTCCAGAAGCTTTGTTACCTTGTCTTTGGCATCCTCCACCGCCCAACCTGTGCCACCACCCCAACATCTAAGAATTCTCTCACCAGCATGACGAGCAGCCAGAAGTGAGCGAGCCATGTGCACTGTCTCGCTCCCGCTGCAATTTGGTGGAAGCTTACTACTTATCTCCTCCAAATTTAAGGGAACCAGAATGTCATCAATTACTGCCCTGGCTAGAAAGAGAGCTAGCTCATTAGAAGCATCCAAAATATCAAGTGCAGTATCCTCTGCAAATTCCAGAAGCATGACAAATCCATTAACAATATCATCTGTAGAGAATATCTCTATATGGAGTGCAGAAAGCAGAACAGATGCCATCTCCTTCTCTCGGTTCTTCCTGTCCATAGCAAGTGTGATCAACTTCTTTAGAAAGACTGGGTTGAATTCTGGAGCAGCAAGCTCTTCAAGGCTTCGGATAAGTTCAGGTATGTCATCTGAAAGAAAGTACTCATGAATGATAGTTACAGCCTCTTCCTTGAATCGCCTCATTTTTACATCCTCATCCCCGAGCTCCCCATCTGTACCCGAGGATTTGAGAAATGAAGCATCCAGCCAGCCTTCTTGGATTGCTTTTGGGACAAAAGGCTGAAACGTAGCTTTTGCAGTGGGGATATCAAGTGAAAGGTCTTCAAGGCTCTCTTCAAGTCGACCAAATCCTTTTGCCATCTGACTAGAACTGATCAGGCCTTCCTCTGCTGCCTCTTTCAATAAATTCAATATAAGTGGCTCTGCTGATCGAATCTCCATAGCAAGAATCAAAGCCCTCTTCACGACCTCATGATGGAAGAAAGAAACACCCAGCTCCCTGATACATCTGCAGGCCTCCATCCTATCTCCACTCTCAACATATTCTCTTAACAGATCTGTAATCTTTTTCTTCACCTCTTTAACGGTAACATGGATGGTGCCTCCCCATCGTTGTTCTACAAGCTCCGCGTGGTGGGGAGCTGATAGATAGCTCTTTTCAGCAGTTTGTATAACCTCAAGTCCCTTGGAAGAGTCTGGGAGCAGCTTCTTTGCTTTGGTGATGAAAGCAGGAGGAAGGATGTCGTCGACCACAGCACGAGCAATGAACAAGGCCAGGACATCAACTGCATCAACTATGTCAAGAGCCAGGTCATCAGCAGACTCAAGAAGCAAGAAAAACCCTTGACTTATCTGGTCTGAGCTGATCACATCAGCATAAAGAGCCGAAAGAAGAACTGATGCCATTTCCTTCTCTTTATCATGCTTGTCCAAAGCCATTGAGACAAGTTTTTTAACAAAGTAGTGATGGAACTCGAAAGAACCAAGGTCTCTTAGATCTGAGGCTGTCATTTCAACATCGCTAGTGCTAAAGTATTCCTCTATGATGGAAACCACAGCCTTCTTGAAATCATCGAAGGGAGTAGAAACAGCGGTGCCTACAAGCTCATAGGGTTCCTGAATGATAGAGAAGTAAGGGAAAATTACAACTTATTCATATGATTAAATTAGAGAAGCCGACAGAAGATACACAGCAGCATGGGAGCATGGGAAGTGTTATCCTACAAGCCAGTCTTGGGTCCAGATCTTTCTATGGCCGAATCATAACAGTCTTCAAAACCAAACCTTCCAACTGGTTCAAAATTACATAAGCATAAGCAGTCAGCAGCTAGAAAAAGGGAATAGAAACTACCTCTCCACTGTCATAGTTTGGATCATTTCGGTCAAGCCTTCGTGAGTCCCCATCAGTGTCTAGTAATTTCCCCCATGTGCCTTTGCCACCAGCCCCATCTGAAGAACAATCGGTTGAAAACAAGAAAGCTTAACAGTACAGACAATAGAAAACTGTTGAAGTCCTGTAGAAGCCTCAAAAACAAAGATTCTTTGACAAGCAGGCCCCACAAAAAGGAAAAAGAAGAAGAAACGGTTAGAAACAACCAACACCAATTGTCGAAGTGGCGACATAGTATGTTGGCCAGAATACTTGGGAGAGAACCTATTTTTTTTATTCTTTTTCTCTGGCAAATACTCACACCCACACCCTACCAAATCCCTAAGCACAAGAGCTACGAGTAGGGATTGATCCTGGTTGTTTTTGTGGAGGAAGATTCCTCACCACTGAATACCAATAGATTGGTTGGGGGAGACTGATCTTTGCCTCCAAGTTCTCTAGTAAAGTAGTATCAAATGTAAAAACAAAGCCAAGACTACATCACAAGGATGGTTGATGCAATTCTAGGGTTAGGATCGCAAGTGCCAGAGCACAATTAGGGTTCCCACGAGGAAAAATCACACGATGAAGACACTCTCCAATGATAAACCCACAAAGGGAAAATTTTATTCACTCCACATTTGAGATTATTAATCTCTACAATGCCATATATATAATAAAAGAAACTTAGGGGCTAAGAAATCAATCCTAATCAAACTAGAAAACCAATAAGAATCCTAATCACAATTAGAAACTAATCATAATTACAACTTATTAAATAAAAATTAGAAACTAATAACAATCAATAAAGAAATTCTAAACTTTCTTGGGTCCCACATGTGGACTAGGACGGATGGATAGTGCTGATGCATCATTCCCCCCAAGTTGGAAAAGAGTTCGACCTCGAACTCGGTTTTTCTTGATGTTGCTTTTGTAGACATTGTGTACTTGAAGCACTTCCTTGGTGATACAAGAACTTGATCCTTTCTTTGGTGGTGCCGGCTTCATAGGATGGAGTGTGACTTGCTTTTCACCATATATGAACGTGTATGTATTTTCGCGCATGCTATTAGTTCCATTCTTATCATACATCCACGGACGACCCAACAAGATGTCATCACTATCCATGGGTACGATATTACACCACACGGTATCTGTATAATCTTCAACAATAGAAAAGGTAACCGAACATGCGTACCTCACTTGCACTTCATCACATGTCATTAACAATCTAGCAAAATAGGGACGATGATGTTTTCGAACTTTCAGCTGCAATCGATCCACAAGAGCTTGAGATATAATGTTCTAACAACTTCCTCCATCAATGACTACCGTGCATTCTTGACCATTGACTGTTCCTTCTGAGCGAAAAATATTATCTCGTAACCATTTCTTCTCAGTAGTTGACGTAGTCTCTTTGATGACCATGAGAGACTCAAGACCCTCCTCGGGCCCAAGGTCCTCTACATCCTTTGTTTCATTCTCTTTAGGATAGTATCTTTTACATCACTTTCATTCTCAATGAGGTGAATGCGTTTAGGACATTCCATTGTAGGACGCCCTTGTTGTTTACCATTAAAGCAGGTGATCCTATTTTGACCTTTGGGCTTGGTCAAGACTTTCTTCGATGAACCACTTGGTTTAGAATCTGGTATTGATGAATTCTTTTGCACAACCAATTTCAATGCATTAAATTTCTTGTTCTAATAATTTGCAATATCCTCAACTTTAATAGCATGCTGGATGATCTCATCAACATTATCAAAAAAATTTGAATGTGGGGATATGTTGTATGTCAAGTCCAAGCCCATGAAAGTATCTGTCAACTAAAACGTCATCATCTTCATTCAAACCACAACGGGCTTGCATGATCATAAACTCCTGAGAATTCTCAACAACTGTCTTAGATCCTTGTTTCAAATCTTGAAAACTTGAACGAAGATCTCTGGAGTAATTGACAGGAAGGAATTTTTGCTTCAGCAGATTTTTTATCTCGGTCCACGTGTCAACGGGGTCAATTTGTTGGTTTATTCACTTCTTTTGCAACTCGGCCCATCATATCGCTGTATATTGAGAAATCGAGTTGCCATCAGTGTAACTTTATGACCATCCGCCATTGGCTTATGTGCAAAAATATTTTCAACACACACTAACCAA
Organism: Camphora micrantha; assembly: GCA_003546025.1. Lineage (NCBI taxonomy): Eukaryota > Viridiplantae > Streptophyta > Magnoliopsida > Laurales > Lauraceae > Camphora > Camphora micrantha. The sequence continues at coordinate 51,442,471 of QPKB01000004.1, read as the reverse complement.
TCCACGAATTCCTCTCACTTTAATTTCCCATCATATTCAGGAATCATGAGTTTAATACCCAAATCTCGATCAACACGCATGTGGATCTCGTTGATTCCAATTATATCCTCCATCTCGATGATTATCCTAATGCCAATTAGTTTCCAACTTGGGGGGAATGATGCAGCAGCATTATCCTTCCGTCATGGTCCACATGTGGGACGCAAGCAAGTTTAGAATTTCTTTATTAATTGCTATTAGTTTATGATTTTTATTTAATAAGTTGTAATTAAGATTAGTTTCTAATTGGGATAGGATTCTTATTTGGTTTCCTAGTTTGATTAGGATTGATTTCTTAGCCCCTAAGTTATGTTTCTTATTTATATGACATTATAGAGAAGAAATTCTCAGAAAGTTGATTAATGAAAATTGGGTTTTCCCATTGAGGTTAGTCCTCATTTTTCGTCTCTATAAAGACTTCCGAAGTGTCTTCGGACACGCGCTTCAGCATAGATTGTGCTTTGGCACCTCCATACAAGCCCTAACCCTAGCGCTTGCATCAATGGTCCTTACAGACAGTGTAGAATACCTACTAGGGACCACCTTATTACCCATCCAAATGGACCACACATACACAACCCTCTTACAAGCACACAATCCCATGAATTTGCATGGATTCGAACTAGACCGTCGGATTGGGAGTCAACTTTTGTTATTTGATATAAAGTTGCTAAACTTGTGGACCATGGATGAAGGGGTTAGAGGTATTAGATTGACTACAAATTTGATATGTAGGTTGGCCCCACTTGGATCTTACGGTCCCCTTTTGTCGCATGATCAGTGGGTCCCAAGGTGGGCCCCACTAGGTGGTCTGCACCATAAGCCTGTAAGTCCGTATATATAGGCAAATGATCTTGTACATCTAGTATGTACAGTAAGCGAGTAGAGCCCACCTATTCGAATGGACGGGACCAATGGATTGAGGGTCTTTATTATTAGGGGAAATCTATTGCCACCATAGAAGTGTCTCCACACCACAAAGAAAAAAAAAATTTTCATTTCCTACACTCCCCCCTCCTCCCTCCACCCTCTCTCCCAACCCACCCTCCCAGTCTCCGGCGAGGAGGGATCCCTGGCCAGCAGCCCGGCGGCTGGGAGGGAGAGGGAGAGGGAGAAGGAGAGGATGGGGGGTGGGGGGAGGAGAGAGAAGAAGAGGGAGAGGGAGGGAAAATAGAGGACGGGGGAGGGAGGAAGAAAGAGGGAGGGGGAGAAAATAGAGGAGTGGGGAGGGAGGCAGCCGGCTGGCCGGCAAATCCCTCCCCGCCGGAGACTAGGAGGGTGGGGTGGGGTGGGGTGGGGGAGAGGAAGAGGGAAAAGGAGGAGGGGGGAGAGGTAGTTTAGGAAATGGATTTTGTTTTTTCTTCGTAGCGTGGAGAGACACTTTTATGGTGCCAATAGAACTCTCCTTATTATTATTATTTGATATAAAGTTGTTAAACTTGTGGGCCATGGATGAAGTGGTTAAAGGCACATCATATTGACTTCAAATTTTGATATCTGGGGTGGTCTCACTCAGATCTTTTAATTCCCCCTTGTCCCATGATTTGTGGGTTCCAGGTGGGCCCCAATAGCCTATATGTGCCCCAATTGCCTATATGTACCGTAAGGATGTACAAAAGCAGGGCCCATATATATTTAGATTTATGAGCCACACTATAAAATGTCCCTTTGTATTTGACGAATGAGAATACTCTAGTTGGCTAATGTGCTCTTTTGTGCTAACTTTCAGGAAGGAAAGTCATAGCATTTAAATGCGGACTTTCCCTAAAAAAGCAATAATTCACGTTATTGTTTCCCTATTTTTTCTTTCTTTATAAAGATTGCTTCACCGACTCGGTGACATTTAATACTTCCCTAATTTTTCTCCTTCCCAATGGGCCCTCTTATTTTAGTGACTGAATCAATGGCAATAATGGTTGGATTGGTATCAAACTAATGTCAATTCAAGGGGTTAATCATTGCATCCATTATAACATGGCAACATTAGAAATCCATCAATGGGCCCTCTAATTTTTTTTTATTTGAATTCAATGACAGTTAATGGTTGGATTGGTGTTAAATTGGAAATAATGCCAATTCATAGGGGCAACTAAATGTGAAAGGTTCATTATTTATCTAAGGCTGATGTCAAATTAGAAATAACGCCAATTCATGAGTGATGGTAATATCAAGACGAGCTTGGCATTATCCAAAGATGTACCACACCACACAAAATAAAGAAGGGCAAAAAGGGGATAATTGAACTCACATTTACCTAAAGCTTGAGTCAAATTAGAAATAAAGCCAATTCATGTGTGTAGGTAATGTCAAGAGCTTGGCATCATCCAACGGTGTGCCCCACTACACAAAACAAATAACGGGAAAAAGGGGATATGTGAAACAACATGATATGCACATCCAAACTCGATAGAACTTCTCTCTCTTTCAAATTCAAGTCTCCTATTTTATAGCTTCATATCCTTTTCCTCTCCTAAAAGGGGTGTGTAAATAAAAGCTACTGGAATGGTTTCAATGTGATGCTTGCATTTCATTGGATATAGAGTGGAAATGCCCCTTTTTGAAAAGGGCAGAGAATTTCTTATTTGATTTATATATAAGGTAATTCTCAAAAACACCCAACTTTAAAACTGCATCCATCCCTCACCATAGAGTGAGGGACACATAGTGTGGCCGACTTTATGATCCATCCGAGCTATCCACACATGTACGACCCCGTGAATTACACTAGATCCATTGAGTTTTCACCGATCTGAATGGACTAGACCACTAGATCGAAGGTTAAATTTTTTTTTCTTTAATATAAAGTCATTAAACTTGTGGACCACGGATTAAGAAGTTAGGCGCATGTGATTGACAAAAACTTGATATTCAGGCCCATCCAAAATGTCTCTTTCCATGCCCCTAGTCCCGTGATTAGTAGGGCCCTAGGTGGGCCCCATTAAGTTGTCCCTCACCAAAATATGGTGAGGGATGGTTGCACATGAACACTTCCATATATATAACTTGATGCGGCCACCTAGTACTCCATAGATCACAGGACTGGGGGAATGGAAAGAGACATTTTGGATGGGCCCAGATATCAAGTTTGGAATCAATCACATACCTCTAACCCCTTCATGCATGGCTCACAAGTTTAACGACTTTATATTAAAGAAAAAAGTTGACCCCCAATTTAACGGTCTAATCCATTCAGATCAATGAAAACTCGAGCATCTAGTGTATTTAAGGAGGTCATGTATGTGTGGATGGTTTAGATGGACCATAAAGTCTGCCCCTATATGTGTCCCTCACGCTATAGTGAGGGATGGATGCATATGAAGATTCCCCCCCCCTATATATATATATATATATATATATATAGTGAGGCTGGCCTTATGATCCATCCAAATGGACCACTGATGCAGGCCCTAGGGTTAGGGTTAGGGCATACGTGGGAAGTGCTCAAAGCACAATAGGTGCCGAAGCACGTGTCCAAAGACACAATAAATCTCTGCAGAAACGATAAATGAGGATACACTTCAATGGGAAAACCTAATTTCATTTATCAACTCTCTATAATTCTAACTACAATGCCATATAAATAAGAAAGATGACTTAGGGCTTAAGAAATCTAATTAATTTAGCAAACTAAATAAAATGGAAACCTAATCCTAATTACAATATATAAAGAAACTAATGACATAAGAATAAATTCCTAAATCTACGTGGGCCCTACACATGTGGCCATGAGGTCTACGTTGCATCATTCTCCCCCGCTTGAAAAGAATTCGACCTCGAGTTCGGAAAATGTCCACCTGGATCAAAGATCAATCTAACAAACTTCCGATTCATTGGTCGATCTACAACTTCTGAGCACAGCTTCATGTATAACTTACATTGATTGCTGCAATTGGAACAAATGCGGATCGAACCGTTGGATGCTTCAATTGATGGATCTGCACCATCAAATCACAATCGATGATAATCTGCCGTTTATCTCCGAAGATGAAGTCAATGTGGAAATCTCAACAATGGGTGTTTTTTCCTTTGTTGCTTATGTATTTTGACCACCACTACCCATAAGAGAAAATTCAAATCCAACTTCAGTTTTGGAATACTCTTGTGTTGCTCTAGCTTTTCAGTCTGCAATTCCTCTACCACTTATTCTTCAACATGAGCTGATGTTAATTACAGCGATCGAGACTTTTCATCGTGAGGTGCAACTTTTCCCAAAGGAGGCCATTTAAGCTTGTATTCCACAAGAATTGCTTCCCAATATGCCTCATGAATGGTCATACAATCATTCATACTCTCCACTATATCCGGTCTCAAGCCTCTTACAAAACTGATTAAATCATGTTCCTCATCATCTTCTAATCCATACTTCTCTTAGAGCCATGCAAACATGTCACCATAGTCAAGAAGAGATAATTCTACTTGTTTCAATCAAGAAAGGTCCAAAAATAGACTTCATTTTCAAAATACCATATGCCATATTGTTGCGCACATTTGACTCTTCGAAGTGCATTGTGGAATTTACTAATATGGAATTTCATCTTCGATTTGAAAATGGACTGACCTTAACTGTAGAGCTACTCTTCGAGATCACACATGTGAAAATTGATTTGAAATCCAACGCTGGATAACTCTGATATTATGAAAAGAAGATTTAACCGTTGTTCGGATCAAATTTGTTGCTGATCAGATTCTGCTGATGCAAGGATGCTCCTGCTAGAGGACCAGGTCTGATGTGAACTTGATTTGGACCTGACCTTAATGAAAACTTGATTTGGCTCTTCAATAGACATGGGTCGGGTCAGATTAAACCACCCTGATTTGACCTGGTGGATGTAGCTGCTCACAATCTTGAGAAAACAATAAACACCAAAAGTTGTTACTGTTACTTTGGCTATGATTGGGTCAGGTCAGTTTTGGATCTGGTCTGGAATGGATCCAACCCAACTAAACAAAGAAAGAAGAGAGAGGTGGCACGTGTGTGGGCGTTGTTTGCCTCTTGGCTCTCGTGCTGGAGAAAAGCACAGAAAAGGGGGCGGAGGTGAGAGATCCTCTTTTTTCTGCTTTCCGAAGACGGAGACGATGAGCAGATTTTCACTCTTTTGCTGCTACACGAAAATGACGATGAAAGTCTCGGTCCTTTCACTTTCTGCTGAGAGAAGACATTGGCTGGTGGCGATGGCAACTGTGTCTTGCTAGGGCTGGTGGTGATTGATGGCAGTAAGTGTGACACGCGGTGGTGGATTGCGGTGAACCAGGTGTTGTGCGCGTGTACTATGTCTCGAGCTAATAAACCACACAAGAACAAGGCTCAAACAAAAGAGAATTACGTGTGGGCAATTTTGCCTGTCCATTGAAAGGCTCGACTATCCTTTGGATTCACTCTCAGTAAGTGTGATACATCATGGGTTACCCATTACATCATATATATAATGCTCTCTTTCTTATCCCCCAAGAAACCCTATCTTAGTAAATAAGAAAGTCCTAGTACAATTACTAAAAATACCCATGACTCTGAACCCATTAGTCTGGACCCACTAGGCCAACACCAGGTACGCTCCCTTCTTTCTCCTCTGCGCTTCTTCTCTTTGTTATCCGCTTTTCTGACCCTTTTTTTTTTTCTGCTTTCCTGTTCTTCTTCCTTCTGCTGTTTTTTTTCTTTTTTCCTTTTTCTTTTTTCTTTTTTCTTTTCTTTTTTGTTCTCTGTTCTTCTCTCTGCTCCTCCCCTTTTTTTTTCCTCTGGGCTGGGCTGGGATGATGGGGGCTGGATTCTGCTGGAGGGTTTTTATTGGCTGGGTTGAGATGTGGAAGTCTGACAGGGAAGGCAAAAGTTTTGGGTCTGAGAGTGGGGTTCGGGGATGATGGGAAGCAGTGGTGAGGGTTCTGGCTATTTTTATTATTATTATTTTTTTATTTTTTTTGGTTTAGGTTTTAGCATAGGATAAGGGATTAGGTATGGATATGAGAGATGGCAGTGGACAATGGTGATTGCTATCAGCTGGATGGGTGGGGGTTGGCTTTCACGAGTGGAGTGGGACACTGGATATGGGTGTTATGGATGGATAGACTCTGATCGGTGACCGGAGGGTGATCGGAGCATTGTGGATCTTCACTTTGATGCCAATTGATGAAGGGCTGGCCTTTTTTTTCTTTTTACCTTTTTTTTTGGTTTTTTTTTTTTTTTTTTTTTTTTTTTTTTTTTTTTTTTTTTTTTGAGGGGGGGTGGGGGTGTTGGGGGGGGATTAGGTATGGATATGAGAGATGGCAGTGGACGACGGTGGTTGCTATTGGCTGGATGGGTGGGGTTTCACGAGTGGAGTGGGACACTGGATATGAGTGTTATGGATGGATAGGCTCCGATCAGTGACTGGAGAGTGATCGAAGCATTGTGGATCTTCGCTCCGATACCAATTGATGCAGGCCCTAGGGTTAGGGCATGTGTGAGAAGTGCTCAAAATACAATGGGTGCCGAAGCACGTGTCCGAAGACACAATAAATCTCCGCAGAGACGATAAACGAGAACGCACGTCAATAGAAAAACCCAATTTCATTAATCAACACTCTATAATTCTTTACTACAATGCCATATAAATAAAAATGATAACTTAGGGCTTTAAGAAATCTAATTAATCTAGGAAACTAAATAAAATGGAAACCTAATCCTAATTACAATATTTAAAGAAACTAATGACATAAAAATAAATTCCTAAATCTACCTGGGCCCTACACATGTGGCCATGAGGTCTACGCTGCATCAACCACACGCACACTCTCCCTGATAGTCACCAATCCCGGGATTTTGCACCGATCTGAATGGACTATACCATTTGTTCAAGGGTCTTTTTTTTTTTTTTTTTATTTTTTTTTTTATTTTTTATACAGTCATTCAATTTGTGCGCCACACATAAAGAGGTTATAGGCATCCTTTTGGGCTAAAATTTGATATGTGGGCCTCCACACATGAATCTTTTCATACCCCCTTTGTTTCGTGATCTATGGGGCCCCACTGGTGGCGCACATGGTAAGCCTATGAGCACCTTCCTCATAGGAAGATTGCCCTTCATATATAAGCAACACTACATGGCGCCCAAGCATTTTCAAAAGTGAAAGCACCTCTCCTTTATCACCAACGAATACATGCCGAGGTGGAGTTAAGATAAATGATAGAAATCGACCTGTCTCCTCTTTTTTTCTCTCTTAAAAGCTAATTAATGAGATAGAAAACTAAATGAATGACTTGAATCCTCTATTTTCTCTTTCTTAATGGCAAACTAATGGCCCTTATTTTTTCTCTTCCTAATTTCTCTCCCTCTCAACGTCCCCTCCTATTTTCCCTCTTTTCAAATCCTTTCCTTCTCAACGTCCTATTTATTATTGTTCATCTTACTTCTCCATCATCATCATCACCATGAAAGCCTTGTCCCTACTATGTTGGGGTCGGCTACATGAATTTCGTTTATCCATTCCGATCTATCCTGAGCCAAATCTTCAGATAAGTTGCACTTCTTCAAAATAATTTTTACTACATTCATGTCATGTTTGGTCTATCACTTCCCCTTGGTGGGCCATCAACTTGCATCACCAAACATTTCCTTACAAGAGTCGTTGCCAGCCTACGTTGGATATGTCCAAACCATGTCAAATGAGTTTCTTTAATTTTATCCCATATTGATGCTACCCTTATATGCTCTCGAAAGTGCCCACCTTACTTCTCCAATGACATTTATTCTTTCCCTATTTTCTCTCCTCTCAAGGTTATTGGTCTTGAGTCTAGATCCTTTGTTTCGTAGAAATAGGAAGATGTTGTTTTGTCCAATCCAAACTTGCCACCTATGCAAAGTCTAATGCCAGCTAATGCAACCTCTCAATTGCTTCCTCAGATTGAAAATATCAAGGAAGAGGTTTTGCATAGGTGGCAAGTTCGTAATGGATGAAACGGCTTCTCCCTGTTTCGTAGAATCATTGTTCTTTGAAGCCAGTCACATTAATCCAACGATGTCCCTACTATACACTCCAATCATATACACGACTAAAGAATATCTCTCTCTCGCTCTCTCTCTCTCTCTCTCTCTCATATTTAAATCCCCTACTCTCTCTCTTATAAAGATGAGTAATAAATAAAAGTATGTGGAATGAATTTCTGCCCATGTTTTTATTGTTTATTACATAGGGGCAGAAATGCCTCATTTTGAAGAGAGTACTTTGTAGAATTCCTCTTATATAAACATGAAAGTTTCGTGTTACGTCTGAACACTTCAGAAATTATTCACATCAATCGTCCACTTGAGCAGGACGCATGCAACAAAAACACGCAAGATATATATGGCCGGTTCTTTGATCCAATAAGTAGCTTGAGACTCAGACTAGTACTATACAATCAGTGAATGTCATTTTTTTTTATTTATTTATTTATTTACTTTTTATTTTTTTATTTTTATTTTTTTTGTCTGGATCAACTTATTAATAGGAGATTATTGAAGATTTAAAATAAAATTTAAAAGTTCCCACTGGTTAGTTACTGTGACTGTTGATAAAACATATTCTATGGCAAATTTCCAAGCTAACTTCTCATGATTTGGCAGGTTTTACCATAGTATAAATCATAAAAGCCCTTTGATTGGCAAGATATCAACCATGTTTTGACCATATACAAACAGAAGACACTAGAACTTTATACTAGAACTTCAAACTAAATGGAACAATTCTCAACATCCAAAAATATTCAAACCACAAAGAGTCAAGCATTTGGAAATATAGGCCCCACAAAGTTCCAGCTTACAAATAGAGACAAGCAATTCCTAACATGAAAAACAAATGATGAAGCTAATAAATTTGACCAGAAATGCATCCAGAGTACTAGGGATAAGGTCGCAACAAAAACTCTTTTCAAGTATCATTGCAAAGTAATTTCCTTCTCTAGGGCACACATACAGGTGTCAGCCAACTAGAAGCTCGAAAATCAGCACAGCAGTACTTGCATAACTGATGGTACAGTTCAACTAGAAATTATTAGGTGTGAACATGTCGGAAAAAAAAAATAACTTTCATATAAATAGAAGTATAAAATGAAAAATAAGGTAGGAAAATAGTTATCAAAGAGCCTATGTAATATGTCCTGGCCAACTAGGATATGCTCTACCGTTTGCTTATTAGAGTAAATTAAAGTTATCTGTCGGTGGAATAAATGGGATGATGTTCAGTTAAGTAGGAGAATTGTTAGAAAGACAATTGATTAGAATTACAATATGAGATTTGTTAGGGAATTTCATTTATTAGTTTCAAAGGAATCTTGCCAACTTGGCAAGCCTAAAACTTTTCATTTCCATTATAATATGGGAAGATTTTCTCCTAAGCACGCGCTTCAACGGAAGCACCCATCCAGACCGTCCCAAAAGGTCGTGCGGTAATTTCAGCAGGTCCCACCGTGAGGATGGCACTTGGCCAGATGGACTTGCATAGCACATAACATAACACAGGAGAAAATAGTCCATGTAATATGAAACTATGAATATGGTAACTAAATACTGCGTCCAAAAATATTGTGCCTCGCACAAAAATGATGCCCTTTCCCTTTTACGTTGGCTTGGTAGAGTTTGCATCCTATCAATCAGGCATTAGAGCCACCCTTCCTTAGGAAGAAAAGAAGAAAGCTTTGGGTTTGGTCCACTCAAATCCCATCTGTGCGTTTGGTCCACTCAAAAAACCTACCCTTTGTATTAGCTTTGTAAAAAGTTTCATTCCAATCAGAGTTAGGCCCATCTTCAAACTGACCATTCCACATGATTAGAATCATTAGCCTAGATCTAGTTCTAGCCACCTGTAGGAAATCAGGTTCACCATAAATGGGTCTGTTAGGTGTAAAAATTATACTCCGATATAAATTTTAAAAAAAGTTATGGATATTCCAAGGAAGTCAAACTATAGTAAGATTAACCACTATAAATCCCTTGACTTTTCCTTAATATTTCCTTTTGAGCGGTTAAAGGTTAAAATTAAATATTTGGAAACTCCGTGAACTTTCATAAGTCCTGACACTCTAGGAATGAAAGGGCCTATAAAAGAGGGGCATTTAGTTATAATGGCTTAAATTATAATATGAGGGGCCCATGGCGAATGACTTAGATTATAATACATGGGGGCCCATGATGAATGGCTTAGATTTAATGTGTGGAGCCCACAATGGAGCCCAAGAATTTCCAACAAGACATTTAAAGGAGAAAAGCCTAAAAGAGGACTCACCTCTAATGTTTCAAACGAAAGAGAAAAGTAGGGAAGGAAAAGAAAAGAGAGAAGGAGATATTGCAGCAAGCTACAGCGATACCCAGGTCTCTCTCTCCAACGATATATTGGCAATATTTGCACTTTACAGTACCAAGACCACATCACAGAAAATTATCACTCTGATATACCTGTATCGGCCAATATTTTAAAACATAGTGTCATGGAAGAAGATAATGGAGACAATGTTGGTCCATTTCAGACAAACTGACTTAAAAAATCTAGATGAGAGTGTTGGCCAAGTTGAAGCAAGGAAGTAGAACCATGCGAAGTTACCAAGATAAATTCGATCATATAACCAAGTAGAAGATCTGCTGGACCGGGCATCCATCAACACAGACATCAAAGACTCACTAGACGATATCAGGCAAGAGGTGTTGATGTTTCTACCTTCCTCGTTATAAGAGCCCATGGGGCTAGCCCACTGGCAAGAAAAAAACTCATCCCGTAGTGAAGGAGAAATCAGCCACCATTTGTGCAACTAGTCATAACATCAGGGTTGTTCATCAGGTCATTATAGGACTTCAAGCTTTATGTAGAGAAGTTTTTAGGTTGCCCAAACATGTACAGATGTTTGTTTATTTGCAGGAGGCAACTTTTCTCTCCTTCGCTTGCCATTTCGTTGCAGATTTTGTTTATTTGCATTATCAACTATGTAGCTGCAGTTCTCTTTCTCCTTTTCATTTTTGCAGGACAGATTCCTATGTGGGTCTTACGGAGTATTAGAGACCTCCATGGCAACTTATATCAGTTCCTAATTAATGTTATTTAGCATTATAAAAAGCTAATTCTATGGGTTCTCCATGGCCCCTGTGACAAGAACATCACATAACAGAATCATAGGGGAGAGATGAATCATAATAATACTCAAAAGACAATAAGATCAAATGTAGTGAAAGTGGAACACAACCAAAAGGGGTTAAAAAATTTTAAAATAAAATCTCACCCTTCTTCACACGAATAAACTTCCCCGAATGCGTCCGCCTTACATGCCTCACAGCAAACCCAACAGTCGGCGCCTTCCCACCGGTGGCGACTCTTATATGATGCTCCGAAAGAAGAGACGGTGGTGACTTCGGAGATGATGATATTGGAGATGGTGCTTTTGGAGACGGCGATTTAGGAGATGACTTTGGAGACGAAGACAAAATCTCAGCATTCTGAGATGCGATCTTCAACATCTCCCTCTGCTCCCCAGTCAGAAACCCTTCATTTGATGCCATCTACAATCAATAACACCCAAACCACATGAATCGAATCACCAAGAATGCTAACAAAAGAATAAACAATTAAAGAGAAATTAGATCAAATACACAGTAAGAAAGAACAAGTTCTACCACAGAAAATAAGGAGAGAGAGCACTGGAGCGAATCAAATAGCGAATCCTTCCTTCTGCAGTACAGACTAAAGAAGATCACAGATAGAGAGTTTAATCGGCCATTGATGTTGCAGAGAGAGTTTTCTGTTGATCTTGATGATGATGGAGAAAGGAGCACAAAGTAGCGCTCCGATCTCCGAATGGAAGCAGAAGATGTCTTGAGAAATTAACTGAAGATTAAGTTTTAGATACCCTCGAATGAATGAAACCCTAGATTTCTGGGAAGAAAGTGAGCTATCGCTTGCTCTCGTTTTCTATGCGGCGATGGAGAGAGAATGAGACCGGTTTTGCGAAAGACGGAGGGTTTAGCGGTGTATTCCGTGTACGGTCAGCTACTGGGGGAGTTTTTGAGTATATCTATTCGTGCCTATCGTGGTGTGGGGTCTTTTTCTGAAGAGGGGTCTATTGAAATTTATCCCGGACTGAAAATGAGTAATTTTTCAAGTGAAAAAAAAAAAAAAAATAGAGATTTACAGGTAAATTTCATATAGGACCGCATGCGTCCCAACATGACCTAATTTCATGTTTGATACGAGATGGATCCTCGTATGGGCTTTTTTTTCTTTTTTTTTTTTTTTTTTCGTTTTACAATATGGTCGATATCGACCATTATGCGAGAATGTATTATATCTCGCCCAGATTCCACTTTTCGCATTTCTCCATTTGGGATGTCTTCAACATTGCTTTGGAACTTTTTTTCTTCTATAAATCACCATAAAATGCCATCTCCATGGTGGTTGCATTCCATTAAGACAAAATGTACACATATTATCTACCACCTTAGACTGCTTTATGTACCCTAAAACACTATCACCTAGAATCTTCTCCAATATTTAATTGTTGAAAACCCTAGAAATTGTGGGAAATCTTCTTTCTATGCCCCTAGACAGCTACGGTTTATGGGGTTTGAAGGGTTTGTTTTGTGACTATGTTAGCGTCCATTGCAATTATAAATAATGCATTATGATTAAATCCGATAGTGGGAAAACTGTTTGGTCATGAATTGGGTTTTTTTTTTTTTTTTTTTTTTTTTTTTTTTTTTTTTTTTTTTTTGCTTTGTCCCTTTTTTTTCATGTGTTTGTCACTTTTAGAAGAAAACCATCAACAGGTTTATTTAATTTGATAAGATGTTATGAGTGAAAGTGAATCTGCATATTGGTTTTGTTTTGGACTGATCTTACAAAGTTTTAGACTTTAAAGTTGTATTTCATATAATTATAATTGGTTTTCTTGATGATTTTTAAATAATAGGAAAATGGGTGGAACAATGTGTGAGAAATAGCACTCAGTAGCATGGTTTGAAGGCATTGTTCCAAGCTTTATAATAAATAGACTATTTATTCAAAATGCATTTTCTTTCTATCGATAGAACTATTGTCCTATGTGTTTAACCAGTGGCAAATGTTTGAGAACATCTGCTTAATCTTTTTATTTGGCATGGTGCGCAGAGTTTTTATCATTGTGAAGACATTTTTTCTACTCTCAGAGACATACAAATGCTGTTAATACAGATCTGTATTAACTGTCATTCTAAATGTACGTAATTTCCACTAATATCTTTATTAATTTCTTCTGATATACTGACAACATGTCAGATAGAGAGGTGTTGTTCATCTTCTATTATGGCGATGACTTTGAATTCGATATAAGTCGTCCTATGTACAATGGAGAAAGCAGAAGATGAGATTTTTAGCTACAGACATAACATATGAATATCTGGTTAAAGAAGCAATCGAAGCATCTAATGAGGACTCATCCATCAAGAATTTGACCTTGCAATACCTACATCACAACGGAAGGGCATTCTCAATGGCCAGCATTGATGATGATAATGATGTTACGTGTATGTTCAAAGCATCAAGTGATGAATCGAATGAGATATATTTATATATCTTTAATGGTCGAAACAAGGAGCAATGCACAGAAGGAGATAATTGGAGGTACACTCATAGATTGTATAAGTAGATTGTACATCACCAAATACTATATTTTGCTTCCTACTTGCTTATTTATATAATGATTCATTGTAGGTTTCAAAGGAGCTCTGTGCGTCGCTCTTGTCCGGAAAAATCAAGGAACTCATCAGGAATTTCCAACAAAAAACAAGTTTTATACTCAACTAGTTGTGGATACATACCTACCATTGACATCCATGAAGACAAAGACATGTATTTTCCTACTGTGTAGGTCGATTACAATCCACGTTAGACGGTAGGACAAGACACTGTCTATGATGATTTGGTATTTGAGACAGGCCGTGGTGATGATATCCATCTTGATGGGCCTCCCTTCATAAGCGGAATCAATTCGATTCCAATGGTGAAGGCCGAAAGTGAAGTTGCAGGAGCCAATCCAATCAATGAGGCATTTCGTTGTAATGAAACTCCGAATGAAGTTGCAGGAGCCAACCCAATTAATGAGGCATTTCGTTGTAATGAAACTCCATCTGTTGATCTTGAGGATAAAATGGAGCCCGAAGACATAAACACAAATGTTGGCAACAACTCGACACGGGAAATGTGGATCGGCCGTGAATTCCAAGATTGACAAACGTTTTGGAATTCTTTGCTAAGTTCGCTATTTATGGGAACTTCACTCTTAGACCCTTGAAAACCAACATAACCAAAGTAAATGCACGCTGTAGAGATCAGGAATGTCCATAGCATATTCACGCTTCTATTATCGAATCAGGACCACAATTTAAAGTAAGTACGTACAATCCTAACCATAAATGCTCAAGGCCAATGATGGGCATGGCACATCGACAAGCATCTTCGCCACTTATTACAGAATTCATCATGAATAGAGTCAGACAGAATGTCAATTTGAAACCGAAGGAGATCATGAATGACTACCAGATGGAGTTTAGGGCAACCATTAGCTACAGGAAGGCTTATATAGCAAGGGAGATGGTACTGAATATGGTTCGTGGATCGTATAAAGACTCCTTCCAGCATCTACCTCTGTACTGTAAAGAACTTCAGATGAGCAACCCTGGCACTGTAACAAACATAGACACCACAACAGTGAACCGTTTCAGAAGATTTTTTTGGGCATTCGGACCTTGTTTAAGGTCTTTCACGTCTTTGTTAGGACCGGTGATTGTTGTAGATGGTTCACATCTCCGAGGAAAGTATGCAGGTGTCTTGCTTGTAGCAATAACACATTATGTCAATCAAAAGCTGCTTCCAATCGCCTTCGCATTTGCGAAAGCTAAGCGCCGTGGCCGCTGGGAGTGGTTCCTTGCTAATTTGTTCATATCACTGGAGGAGCCGACCAACTTGACTATTGTTTCAGACCGTTAGAAGGGCCTCAATCTAGCACTGAAGAACACCATACCATCCGCATTTCATTGTTATTATTGTCATCACATTATTGAAAACATCAAGGCTGCTTTCAGTGATAGGGCAATTGTGATGAAATTCTAGCTGGTAGCAAAGTCGTATAGGCCTTATGAGTACAAGGCTCACATGACGGATATACATGCAGTAAGCTAAGAGGCGTTCAATTACATTGTTGCAATTGGGCGGTAACGTTATGCATATGCAGAAGGCCGTCGGTATGACATGCTTACTAGCAATGCCGCCGAGTGCACTAACAGGCTCTTAAGAGACACAAGAGTCTTGCCTATCACGAAGCAGGAAGAGAAAAGGCGTACCAAGTTAATGGAGTTCTATCAGAAGCGACACCTCCTGTTTCAAAGCATAACAACTCGTTTAACTCCATGTGCGGAGAAACTTCTGAACCAAGAAATGGAGGATGCTTGCCGAGTGCACATTCGAATAGCTGGGCTCGTTGAATTTCAGGTTCAATCTGCGGAGTACGTGGACATTGTTGACCTTGAACGGAAAACATGCACATGTCAAAAATAGCAGCTATTGGGCATCCCGTGTTGTCACGCATTAGCTTCAATGAAGGTAAGAAATTATGAACCATATGCATTCTTTAAGCATTGGTATATGTCAAGCACGTATCGTACGTCGTACAGTGAAGTCCTACATGCTACTCGCGACATCAAGCAATGGGAGCATACTTGTGACATCAAGGTTCTTCCACCGAGAGCCACTAAACAGCCCGGACGTTCAAAGAAGAACATGATCCGTACCAAAGATCGTGATCGCCAGAGAAGGGTCATAACGTGTTCAAATTGCAAAGGGAGAGGGCATAACCGTGGAGGGTGTCGCAATCCTCCAGTAAGTAGTTGATGGATGTAGGTGGAATTTTTTGGGTGGTATTTTTTGGGTGGACTAAGATGATGCATATAGTCCCATTGTAAGTAAGGATAGTTGTAAGTGAGAACATTCAATCTGGGACTTTTTTGGGTCGTTCAAAACCTGTATATAGCTCCATTGTAACTAAGAATAGTTGGAAGTAAGAACCGAAGAACAGGAATTTTTTTGCGGGCTCTTGCATGATGCATATAGTTCCATTGTAAGTGAAAACAGCTCTAAGAACAATTGTGAAGAAATTTTTTGGGGTATTAGATAATGCATATAGTCCTATTGTAAGTGAAAATCTCTGTATGGGCATTTTGTATGGTCTTCTTGTTATGTAAATGGATCTTCAAAATATTGGAAATATAGCACATCATTTTGTATGGTCGTCCTGTCATAGTCCCATTTGGTTTGGATGTGGATCTACTTTAGTGGCACTGAAATGGTGGTTTTTATAGCTTCTGTTACTCATTATTTATTCTTAAGAATATCTGTAAAATGTTAATGTAAATGATGGTTTCATCTACGTTCTTGTGATCTAGATTACACGTAAATTTACATGAAAGGGCAGACCAGCATGTGTCACAAATCTTACACTAGATTCAGAGTTAACCAATGTTTTGTTAACAAAATAGTCGATATCGACTATTTTTTTGTCGATATCGACCATATAACTGAAAGACAGTTTTTCCTGCATCCCAGTTATGGTGACAGTAATGGTCGATATCAACCATTCCAGTAGTCGATATCGACCATGTAATTGAAATGCATTTTTCCTTGCATGGTCGATATCGACCATAAAACTGAAAGGCATTTTTCCCAGCATGGTTGATATCTACCATATAACTGAAATGCATTTTTCCCTGCATGATCGATATCGATAATATAGTTTGAAAGACATTTTTCCCTGCATGGTCGATATCCACCATATAACTTAAAGGCATTTTTCCCTGTATGGTCGATATCGACAATATAGTCTGAAAGGCATCTTTCCCTGCATGGTCAATATCAACCATATAATTGAAAGGCATTTTTCCATGCATAGTCGATATCGACTATATAACTGAAAGACATTTTTCCCTACATGGTCGATATCGACCATATAACTGAAATGCATTTTTCCTTGCATGGTTGATATTGACCATTTTTGGGTTAGAAAAAAAGAAGGAAAGAGAAGATCAGTCTACAGATGCAACGTTTGGAGTGAAAAACCGTGTAAAATAACTTGTTCTTTGATTATTAAAGCAAGCTCGCATAATTCATCAGCATCTATAGAGAATGTACATGCTGAGTATGCAGATTCTAAACAAAAAATACTCCATAACATGAAACAAAACTATACACAGATTCTAAACCGAAATACTCCATAACATGAGACAAAACATTACACATGACTCCATTCTTGATCGAAGCTAAAAATTCATCCTTGAACAAATGTACACAGAAGTCAAAAAAGATAACCATAAAATTGTTTACAAAAGTCAATTTTAATTTGACAGTGTCCTGCATCCCACACAAGAGAGGTCCACGAAATGATTCCGCAAAAGATGCACATTGATCATCAGTCGAAGTGAAGCTCAGACTAGCATCTGCCCATCACTCTGCAACCTCATCTTGATGCGGAGTCTGTCCATTCAGTCAAGCCCAACCTGTTGGCATTCAATTGCCA
Source organism: Camphora micrantha (assembly GCA_003546025.1). Classification (NCBI taxonomy): domain Eukaryota; kingdom Viridiplantae; phylum Streptophyta; class Magnoliopsida; order Laurales; family Lauraceae; genus Camphora; species Camphora micrantha. The sequence goes on along the minus strand of QPKB01000004.1, from coordinate 51,424,899 downwards.
ACTCTTCTTGAAGATCTATACAACGATTTTGCTTTGAAAGTATGGGATATGAGACTGATTGAATTTAAAGGGTAGTTGGTGCACACAGTGAGCAGCGAAGGCCATTGCAAATACTCCACAATCATTGCAATTTTCCTGATGAGGGATGTCCGTCCTCTCAAGCCATGACCACATAAATGGGTCGTTCCAACCGAAGTGACTGTACCTCTCGTTCAAGCATCCCATCTAGCAATGTACAAACAGAATGAGCGTTCCATTATATCTTTCAGGAAAGAAAACCATCTTGCGCTTCTCGAAGAAATATAGAGAAACACAAGCTCAACAAACTAAGATGATTAACTTACAAATTTTTCAGCATCTTTCATTGACCGACGATCTTTATCCATGCTGTTGTAGAACTCCCACCTTTTCTCATCAACGTACCCGACCAGTAGGCTGAAATGAGACCTATGGTAGACGATGAAGACCAGCGTGCGTGCTTCCTTCGCATCCCACACTCTGTGCCCTTATTTCCTGAATACGACTTCCACCGCAGAATCACTCCCATCGCGCCACCAGCTCCGCACGTAGTATTAACAAATTAATTTTAATGAACTCGCACAACGTCTACAACACTACTTACACAAAGCAGTACCATCATTGGCAAATGAGTTAGAAAAAGGTTAAGCAACATCTTTGGCAACTAAGTTAGAAAAAGAAACAAAATAACCATATTTTGTGGTGGATATTGTATGTTATCTGAATAAATAAAAAGTTCACTTGAGTTCCAATGTGCTAGCAACTCATGTTCATTTGAAGGGTGTAAAGTCGTAAACTACCCGTGTCATCACATTTATCCCATTTTCTTCCAAACAAAGATCTGTAACTCATTAACAACAAAAACAACTTCAACAAAAAGCAAATAAATAACATATGAGAAGGCAATTTTTAGAATATTAAAACAGAAATACAATACCATTCCCAAAAACACACACAAAAATTGGAAGGGGGGGGGGGGGTGCAAAAGGTTGTGACTTCCCAACAATTAATATAATCAGTCTCGTGCAAAATAGAAATTTCCCCCTTGTCTGTTAAGATATGCTGCAAGGTAACCTTAAATGGCATATATGGTTGCCACCAACTCTGCATGCAGTAATAACAAAGTCTACAACACTACTTAATTACATTGATGTTTACCATGTTCATTTTACTTACACAAACACTTGGGTCGGCAATGAAACAGTTGTCACACCCTTCTCTCAAGATCTCGAAGTAAAAGTATATGATGTTCGTGTCCATCCATGTTTCCTCCTCAAGGATCTTCTTTAGATAATCCGCTTTTACCAACGTATAAATCTGTTCCAGCTCATCTTTCCTACAGTAGATGAGATGTTGATTAAATAAAACATGTTCCAATGGTTGAGTTCCATATGTACATAGATGTTTATAACAAACATTTCCCATTTCATACCTGGCCACATAATATTCTTTGAACCATTTGAGAAAGAACTTGTCACCATCGGACAATATGTAGTCATTTTGAACAAGTGAATGAGCGTATTCTTCAAACTTCACCGGTATCTTGCGCATCCGCGGTAGCCGTTTTATCCTCCACACTAGTGAAACAAGGGTGGCTATAGGGGCTGAAACTACAAGAGTGGATGAACTTGAAACCAGTAATGGCGAGCTGAACAATGTCCTGCTTATTAGAAGGGTACGAACCGATTCTTCAACTGGTGGGACACCGGATCCTTGAACCTATCTTAAACAGGCAGGGCACCAGATCCTTTAACCTCATCTTGAACAGGCGGGTCACCGTATCCTAGAACAGAAGCTTGAACAAACGGGACACCGGATCCTTGAACAGAATCTTGAGGCAAGTCTTGAACAAATTCATGAACTTGAACCAGTGGATGTGGCCTGCTACCAGATCCTTCTATCATCGATAATGGAGTTGCTTGGAAAACCGCCATTTTTCTTCTTGATGCCTTCTTTTTTGTTTTTATGGGGCTCTTCATAGCGGGCCTTTTCTTGTGTGAAGGTGATTGTAATATTCTTTTTGCTAACAACTTCATCGGACTGCGAGCTGCTACAGGCATCAAATGAGAAGTCTTCACAATTAGTCCCAAAACCTGCCCTAAACTTACCCAATTTCTTCCCAATTGATATGGCCAGCTTCTCCAGAGGAGTGTTCCTGTGCATAGCCCGTTTGAATGAGCGTTCAATCCTGTCCGCCAAATCTTGAGCCTGAAAAGGAAGACAGAACTGTAACTCATTAGATTTTGTACAAAATAGCTCATTTGAACATTAAATGTAATAACAGATGAGCACAAGTACTCGATAGGTATACAAGCAATAAGAAATGCAAAACCACTTGTTATATATATTAAAACAGATTGAGCTGTATATGTTTCTGTGGGATGGTGGGTTCATTTCGTTTGTTGGATCCCTCCACCTGGGCAGCCTCTTGCTTATCCGCACTGGGCTATTCTGGTTCCTCTCCCCTACCAATAAACTTGACTGTGTTTTCATTATACCGCTCCATATACTCAATTGATTGCTCGGCCGTAATACAATCATCACCATGTAGTCCGAGCCATGCTCTTGCCGCCCACAATGATGTAATCTCTTCATCCATATTTTTCTTCTAATCAACAATAGTGAAGAATGTCCTTTCCAGTCTTAGAATTGGCATTGTGAATGGCGGTGGGACTAGTTGCTTTAGTTCAAACTGTTTCATAACCCGCCATGTATTGTGAAGCTCGACGATCCAAGAGTACGTAGACAAGGACAGTAGACGAGCCGATGAGACTGCAGACAACTTTTGAAAGTTTCGAATGGAATTTCTTGTTGTACCCAGAATAAGGTTGATAAACTGCAATTGACGTAAGAAAGGTCTCATAACTACAATTGGAAAGCTAGTAAATGAACTTCAAAAGTGTTGACACCAAAAATGTCACTATGTCCCTTCAACACCAAAAGCTACATGGAGCCACATCCTGCCATAAATAGAAAGACGCCATTTCAAGCACCAGATCTTGTCAGAATAAAACGAAAACTACAAGATCCTTCAAAGCAGCCAAAAGAGGGGTACACATGGAGTTTTGGGCCATTTCAACATCATTTGGCCTAACTTCACTCCTCCGACAGCCAGACAGGAGCTCCCGGCAGCGACAGTGTCGAAGACTTCAAAACTTCGATCAGAGCCTACGGATGGTCCCAAAATACCTCCAAAAGGCCCCATGCCAAATTTCAAGTCAAACGGACGACGTTTGACCCTTCATCAACTTTCAGGAAGCAAAAACAGGCCTACCGGCAGCGGAGCACCCCGGAATCATGGCATCCAAATTGGAGCTAATGGATCATCTCAAAATGACTCCAATAGGTCCCCTGTCAAGTTTTAGGTCAAACGGACATCGTTTGGCCTAGTTTCAAAGCTCGGCATTTTCCTCGAGGTGAAATCAAGGCGAGCATTTGCGGGACCCCAAAAGGCTTCAAAACTCAAACCAAAGCCCATGGTTGGTCTTACTTACTACTCAGGAGGCTCCCTGTCAAATTTCAGGTCAATCGGACATCGGTTGACCACAAGTCAAAGCTCGACATTTCTCTCATGACGAAATTAAGGCAAGCGTTTGCGGGAACCCAAAAGGCTTCAAAACTCAAACCGAAGCCTACGGTTGGTCCTATCTACTGCTCAAGAAGCTCCACGTCAAATTTCAGGTCATTGCGACATCGTTTGGCCTAGTTTCAATGCTTGACAAAAAATCGGCAAAACCGCACAACAAAGTCTTCGGCTTTCCAGAAAAATAGGAAACTTTGTGCTCCGATTTGCGTGGCTTCTCGTCGGGTTTTCTTCAAGAGAATCAGGCCAATAAATGAGGGGAAATGTCAGGAAAAATACAGAAGAAAAAAAAGTGAAAAAAGATCGAAAAACGGCGAAGAAACGGTGACCGAAAGGCGGCCAAAAAATGGGCCCAAGGCCCATGGTCGCCGGTGACCATGGAATTCCGGCGACCCAAAAAATCGCCAGAAGACCCTTTTTCGGGTCCTTTTCGCGTTTCGTGTTGATTGGCCCCTGTGATTTTTCCAAAATCTGATTTTTCGTGCATGAAATCCGTCGATCTTCGTCAACATCACGGATTCGCCGCCAAAATCATTGGATGATCATTAGATGCCTCGAAATCGCCAACCAGCCAACAAAGAAAGCACACTTTCTGCCCGCCCGATCGTGAAATCGACAGGAAAGATGTTGCCGGCACGTTGACATTAATCAATGTCTGAAATTGCATCGCCATCCGACATCAAACAACATGTGGATCCACCGGCGGTCATCGCAAGAAGAATTCCAAAAGACGCGGCGCGGCCCGCGACTCTTCGAGCGACTTGGCGACCAATTAATGAAGTTAAGTGACCCGTTTTATGACAAGTTAATGCGGTCATTAACTCATTATTTTGGACGGCCCAATCAAAAGTAAGCAAATGGGAGTTACAAGTCAAAGGATTTATGGCATTAAAGCCATGAAACTCCTCCCATGATGGGGATTAAAGGCAATTAAAGGCTCATTATTCTCCATCGGCCAATCAGATTCAAGGAAAAAGGAGTTACAAAACAAGTAATTTAAAAACTTGTAACTCCTCCCATTATGGGTATTAATGCATTCAATGCTCATAAACCCTCCTAAATAGCCACCAAAGGCCTATAAATAGGAGGGCATTCCAAAGGGAAAGGATCTAGCTCTCGCTCTCCCCCCGACGAAGATAAAAAAATCCAGAGGCCCTGCAACTCTGCTGCAAAGACCACCAAAAGGTGATTGAAGCACCCTTGGGGGGCCACCCCCCCCAAGGACCCCCCTTCTTCTACCAACATGGCTAAAACGTGGCTTTTCAGCCCGTTTACTTAGCTTTTTATCGGATATAAGACCTTCTCTTGGTCTTTGTCCTTTAAAAATCTGAGGTTAAAAAGCCAAGCCAAGAATCCAAGCATCGTGTTCTCATCTGCATGGACGATGGAGGAGCCCATACATGACTCGCGACCGTCGATCTGAACGTGTCCCCACAATCGAATGAGAAATCAGATTCCTTTTCTTGATTTCTATTGTACTTTATTTTTCTTTTAGAGACAAAAATCACAATTCTTGTCTTTCATAATGGATAAGACTTGTAAATCGCCTTTTACGGCAAAATCGCCTTTTACGGCAAAATCGCTTTTCACGGCAACAAATGAAATCGCCTTTCACGGCATATAAAAAAAAAACCCTTTTGTCTCTTTTCTTAAAATATGCGTGCAATAGAAACTAGAAAAAGTTTTATTTCCCCTTTCTACTTGTGAAGGTGGATCTTCGGATCACCATTCCTAAATTCCAAGTAGAAAAGTGAAATTGGCATACCCGTACAAAAAAAAGAAAGATGTTGTTATCCTTTATCTTTTCTTCTCCTCCCCTCCGCCGTACCCCGAAAGACCCGGGGCGGAGGCAGCGGGAGAGAGAGGGAAGAATCGGGTCCATCAAAAAGAAATGGTGTCAAAAACTTTAATTCGATTATTACCCCTTCAGGTTTTGGATTGTTTAATTGCCTTCTGACTTCCTTCACTGTGGAGAGGAGTGGGGTTTTAGGCAGTCTCTTTCGCTATGTCTTAAAGAGTGGCAGCTGAATGTCCTTTTTCCAACTGTTTTTTGGTGCAGGACACTTTCCGATAGACATCCTAATGTAAGCCCATAGATGTACCATATCATAAAAGATAATGAGTCACGTACAATATAATTAACATGGAATATTATATTAGTAATGATAACAATCAACTGTAATAGCTGTAGAGGCCCGGTTAGTGTCCTCAGTTGGTAACCTTCATCCTCTCCATTGTGATCATCCTTCTGATCTCCATTAATCTTCTTCTCCGCATTCCAATGGGAGGCATTGGTCAACATCCTGTAGAGATTGGCAAGACAGGCCGATGCCCATGCGTAAGGTTTAAACTCTTTGAAAAGCTCGAGTAGGTAAGCGGGTCCATGGGCACCGGAAGTCTGCATAACAATTTGACCAGAGATCAAGAAGAATAGGTAGGCCCATGTTGCATGGATCTCCAACTCTTTGTAATTCTTGTCCTTCTTCTTCTTCTCCAGTTTTATAGCCTTGAAGTTGTCTTCAAGTCACTTAAACTTCACTGTTATGCCCACGTAGTCAATCTTTTTTTTATGGGGTAAACCCAAGGACCTCTTCACACACTGGCGCTACAAACTTCCCCAGGAAAGTACGTCCGGCAACCAATGGCCCATCTATTGGAAGGCCGTATATGTATGCAACGTCTTTTAGCGTGACAGTTGGTTTGCCCGATGGAAAGTGGAATGAGTTTGTCTCCGAGCACCACCTCTCTACTAGAGCAGTGATAAGCGAATGATCTATGACTACGCAATCTATTTCTACAAGATGGTGGAGGCCCGTCTGCCTTACGTAGTCCTTTTTTTGCTTTGTAAGTGACCATGTATTCTTGTCCAAATTTGTAGGTATGCACCTCAGCCTCCCGAATTCCTACCATATACAATAGTAGAAAAGGTTGTTAGCATGTAGATGATGTTATACAATAACAAAGTATATTGATGCTGTGAATTAAGGAAGTATGTAGTTGTGGGAATATACATCTCCACGGCAGATTCCTTTGGATACATGAAAGTGTTGGTTATATAGGAGAGTATTCAGAGCTTCGGGTGCTTGTTCTTCATTTGTCTACACATATAAAAGCAATTAGGGAACATGAGTATACACATCGTGCAGGAAATAGAATCAGAAAACATTAAAGCACGATGTGGAGGCCTAAACAAGAGTTGAGAGGGGATTCTGAGCAAATTATATGCTTGGAAAGTAATTAGTGCATTCATTATAAGTAGGTTCCATGCCACAATTTCCTTTTTTTTTTTTAATGAAAATCAGAGTTCATGGATTGATTAGAAATTTTAAACTCAGTCTTGGTATGTGGACGGTGAAAAGATCAGCACACTTTCAGCAGTTCTGAACACGAATGTGTTGGAAAAGTGCGCCTCTTGAAAACCAGGCAAAGGCAGTTGCTTTGTCCTGGAAAAACGTAGATTTGAAGTGATATATGAGTACTTTTAAACCCCCAAGTTTCAGCACTAATGTTTCTCAGAAAGCGAGTTAATCAGATGCCCGAACAGGGGTAAACAGTTTGGGCATATTTTAATACTTCTGTGTTGGAGAAGTGGGTGAGTAGGAAACCAGCCAAAGGCGGTTGCTTTGTCATGAAAAAAGGCAGATTTGAAGTGCTATATGAGTACTTATAAACCCCTAAGTTTCAGCCCTCAGTGTTTTGGAAAGCGGGTTAATTAGCGGCCCAAACAAGGGTACACAGTTTGGGTAGATTTTAACACTTCTGTGTTGGAAAAGTGGGCAAGTAGGAAACCAGCCAAAGGCGGTTGCTTTGTCATGAAAAAAGGCAGTTTTGAATTGCATAATGAGTACTTTTAAACCCCCAAGTTTCAGCCCTAATGTGTCTTGGAAAGCGGTTAAATCAGCAGCCCAAACAGGGCTACACAGTTAGGGAAGATTTTAACACTTCTGTGTTGGAAACGTGGGCAAGTAGGAAACTAGCTAAAGGTGGTTGCTTTGTCATGAAAAAAATGCAGTTCTGGAGTGCTATATGAGTACTTTTAAACCCCCAAGTTTCAACCCTAATGTGTCTCGGAAAGCGGGTTAATCAGCAGCCCCAACAGGGGTACACTACTTGGACAGATTTTAATACTTTTGTGTTGGAAAAGTGGGCGAGTAGGAAACCAGCCAAAGGCTGTTGCTTTGTCATGAAAAAATGCAGATTTGAAGTGCATAATGAGTACTTTAAAAACCCCAAGTTTCAGCCCTAATGTGTCTCGAAAAGCGGGTTAATCAGTGGCCCAAACATGGGTACACAGTTTGGGCAGATTTTAACACTTTTGTGTTGGAAAAGTGGGCGAGTAGGAAACCAGCTAAAGGCAGTTGCTTTTTCATGAAAAATGAATTTTTGAAGTGCATAATGAGTACTTTTAAAATCCAAATTTCAGCCCTAATGTTTCTCGAAAAGCGGGTTAATCAGCGGCCCGAACAGGGGTATACAGTTTGGGTAGATTTTAACACTTTTGTGTTGAAAAAGTGGGCGAGTAGAAAACCAGGAAAACGTGGTTACTTTATCCTGGAGAAAAGAAGATTTGAAGTGCTATAGGAGTACTTTTAAACCCCCAGGTTGCAGGCCTAATGTGTCTTGGAAAGCGGTTTAATCAGCAGCTCGAACAGTGGTACATAGTTTGGGCACATTTTAATACTTCTCTGTTGGAGAAGTGGGCAAGTAGGAAACCAGCCAAAGGCGATTGCTTTGTCATGAAAACAGGCAGATTTAAGGTCCTGTATGAGTACTTTTAAACCTCCAAGTTTGAGCCCTAATGTGTCTCGGAAAGCGGTTAAATCAGCTGCCCAAACAGGGGTACACAGTTAGGGCAGATTTTAACACTTCTGTGTTGGAAAAGTGGGCGAGTAGGAAACCAGCCAAAGGCTGTTACTTTGTCATGAAAAAAGGCAGTTTTGAAGTGCATAATGAGTACTTTTAAAGCCCCAAATTTCAACCATAATGTGTCTCGGAAAGCAGGTTAATCAGCGGCCCGAACAGGGGTATACAGTTTGGGCAGATTTTTAACACTTTTGTGTTGAAAAAGTGGGCGAGTAGAAAACCAGGCAAACATGGTTGCTTTGTCCTAGAAAAAAGGCAGATTTGAAGTTCTATATGATTACTTTTAAACTCCCAAGTTTCAGCCCTAAGTTGTCCCGGAAAGCGGGTTAATCAGCGGCCCAAATAGGGTAACAATTTGGGCAGATTTTAATACTTCTGTGTTGGAGAAGTGGGCGTATAGGAAACCAACCAAAGGTGGTTACTTTGTCATGAAAAAGGCAGATTTGAATTGTTATATGAGTACTTTTAAACCCTAAGTGTCAACACTAATGTGTCTCGGAAAGTAAGTTAATCAGCGGCCCAAACAGGGGTACACGGTTTGGGCAGATTTTAACACTTCTGTGTTGGAAAAGTGGGCGAGTAGTAAACCAGCAGAAGGTGGTTTCTTTGTCATAAAAAAGGCAGTTTTTAAATGCATAATGGGTAGTTTTAAACCCCCAAGTTTCAGCCCTAATGTGTCTCGGAAAGCGGATTAATCAGCGTCCCAAATAGGGGTACACAGTTTGGGCAGATTTTAACACTTCAGTGTTGGAAAAGTGGGTGAGTAGGAAACCAGCCAAAGGAGGTTTCTTTGTCATGAAAAAAGGCAGTTTTGAAATGCATAATGAGTACTTTTAAACCCCTAAGTTTCAGCCCTAATGTGTCTCGGAAAGCGGGTTAATCAGCGGCCCGAACAGGGGTACACAGTTTGGGCAAATTTTAACACTTTTGTATTGAAAAAGTGGGCGAGTAGAAAACCAGGCAAACGTGGTTGCTTTGTCATGCAAAAAGGCAGATTTGAAGTGCTATATGAGTACTTTAAAACCCCCAAATTTCAGCCCTAATGTGTCTCAGAAAGCGGGTTAATCACAAATCTAAACAGGGGTACTCAGCTAAGCTTGTATCAGTTTCCTACACAAAATTGATCAACTAGGCATCTTAAGATGTTCATATCTGCCTCATTTTAAGTCATTTTCACTTTTACTGGCATTTTTGTGTTGATGCATCATCAAGGTCTAAATGCCATCCATTAGACTTATGTTATGCTAAGAGGTATTAACCCATGGTCAATCTCTCACTAGCCTCTCATGAATTTGAACTCTATTCAAATGATTTGATTTGAGATAAATTTCACCCAAAATCATATCTACGGGAGACCTTTTCATCTCACCATCATCCCATAATTGGAATGCATTCAACTGGTGTCGCGACCCAGAACCGGGTCCCCCACGAGCGGGCCTAATCTGGGATCAGGACTAATGATTATGAATGGGTAAATGAATGATGATACAATCCAAGTCAACGCTATGAATTAACTTAATCAAAACATATACGAGTCCGTCAAGGATGCCACTCGTACACGCTATTTTCCACAGGTGTCCGTGGTGAGGATATCACATCAACATGAATATTTCTTTTAAGGTGCGGAAGCATGTAGCAAATTTAATTCATACATTCATATCCAAGATAACAAGATTAAACACATTCAATACCAGTATCAAAATGAGCAATGATCAATGGCTAATTCCCAAAAGTAAGTTAAGGTTTATAACAAAATCATTTAATTACATCTCCCCAAAATTAGAGGCCAACAAAGGCCAATATAACAAAGTATCATGTTCCCAAAAGAATTGGTTAATTTCTATCCCAAAATGTTACGTAACTCAAGCACCCGAATGTCGAAACGACATCATCGGCGTGCCACTCGACTAAACGTTGAGGTTCTTCGACCGCCTCCTCATGCTCCTCCTCGGGAAAGCCGACAACGGGACCTGAGTACCAAAACAAGGGTCAAACACGACGGTTTGGCAAATAGGTGAAAGGATAACACAACAATTGAAATTACCTTGTAAAAACATTTAAACTTGTTAAAACAATAAATCTCATAAAACAGGATGATCATTTATTTGAAACATAAATGCAATATAAAACATGTGAGGTATCCAAGGAATACGGGAAACAACAAGATGGCAACCACACGGACCTAAGTCCTCTATTACCGAAGTGACATGAGCATATTGGGATGTTGATCTCAGTCACCGAAGTGAGGAGATGCAACATAAGTAACATATACATATATATATAAATACGGGACATGACCACGGTAGCGAACCGGGCATAGGGAACCACAGTAGCAATCAACGGCATCGGGACAATACCACGGTAATAACCGGGTAGCGGGATCCAAACTGCAGCTGGGGGGATGGGATGGGGATTTCCAAGTCGGTGGATCAGACCGGCAAGGTTATCCAAGCTTAGTGGTGCCGACTCATAGGTCAAATATCATAAATCAAGACTTGTACAAAATTCATATGATACACTTATATAAACGGGCGGGACGGGATGCTCAAAGGCAAAAATACCATTTAAAACGGGAAGTGCATATCAGGATTAACAAAAATGTTACATTTGCAAATTCAGTATTTTCGGGGATGGTAAATCATAATTCAAGAGGTTCGGGACAAATATCGGGATTCGAAGTTCAATCAAAGTGAATAAAGGTTCCGTATGTCATATACAATAAGGATTGGCACTCTTTGAGTTTGGAGACATTCCGGGCTCTTTATACACCTTAGGATTTTCAAAACTTAAATGAAAACTTGTGATTTGATTTCTCTTTTCCAATGGGTGCTACACAATGGTTATTAGTTTTTTCATCACACTAGGGTTCCCAACAAACGCCTCTCAATCAAATAAACACTTCATTTTTGCTCACAGATTAGTCCTAGGTGAACAGTGCCGATTGCTCGAGCGGACAGGAAGTTCGCTCGAGTGACGAGCTCTCTGGAATGGCTTTTCTGGGAGGTTCGCTCGAGTGAACATGTTGACTCGAGCAAATAAATGGTTCGCTCGAACTAACAATGTTCTGTGACGCTCTGATAAACTTTCTGGGAGAGTTCGCTCGAGCGAATAAGGGGTTCGCTCTGTTGGCTCAAGCGAACAAATGGTTCGCTCGAACTAACAATGTTCTGTGATGAGCCTGATACAGTTCTGGGAGGGTTCGCTCGAGCGAACTATCTACTCTGGAATGGTTCGGAACCTGTTCTGGACACTTCGCTCAAGCGACCACCAGGTTCGCTCGAGCGAACCGCTCAGAAATGGGTTCCGGGACAGTTCTGCTCCCTTCCATTTCCACTTCTTACAACTCATATAAGCCACATTTCCACTCCAACATAGGAAGCTCCAAAACTCCTTTCTAACAACAATCAAAGTCCACATCTACACTCCCATAATCATCAAATCAAACAACCTTCTCCCCCATCACATTCAACCACAAGGAATAAGAGAAAAAACCATATCATAGGGGTTCATTTAAACTACCATTAAGCAATAAATGCAAACTATTAACCACATTTTCAAAATCATTTAATGAAGTAATAAGGGTCATTAATGCAATTTTAATTCAAATCAATGCAAATCAATAATAGTATAAAATCATTAATACATTTCACCAAAATCATTAGAAGCTCAAAATATCCATTCATCCACTTGCCTCAAGTCCAAGCTAAGAAAAAGGCCTTCTAATCACCCTCTCAAGCTCAAAATCCACAATCTTTACAAAAACCCCCAAAACAAACCCTAAAATGGGTCAAACAAAGAAATAGGAAGAGAGAGCTTCCAATAATGGAAGTGGAGCTCCTCTAAGATCATAGGAACTTCAATCTAAGAGATTAGTGAGAGAGCTTACTTTGAAGGTCCTTTAATGACAATATTTAGCTCTCTTGGAGATGGTGGTTTTCTTCAATAATGGTGTAAATGGGGAGCTCTCAAGATGGTGGAGTCCATTTCTCAAGAGATGCAAGGTTGGTGGTGTTGTGATGATGGAAAAGCAAGAAGAAAACCCTAGGCAAGAAGAAAGTTGCTGGAAAAGGAAAGGAAGACGAGGTGGGTGCTTATATAGCATTTGCAAGTGGGCTCCACCCCTTAGGAAACTTGAAAGGCTGAAATAATAGTTTTTGGGACCTCAGATGAAATCGACGAAGAAAGAAGAAATGATCGTCGAAATTTCTAGTTTTCAAAAAGTATATGTTTCGTGGGTTCCGGAAATATCAAATATTTGATCCAGATTTAGTGTAAAAAGACTGTTTTGCCCTCAAAGCAATGGAAGTCGGGTTTCGGGAGTCGGGACGGGAACCGGATTAACATGAAAGTTGTAGAGATCTACGAGATTAATAACATGGGATAAAACACAAATCCAAAGAACCTTAATTAATCCCCCAAGTACATGTAAAGTCATAAAAGGAACCCCTAAATGGCCTCACTAATCACAAAGGCATTCAAAATTCCCCAAAGCTATAACAAAGCTATTCTAAACTCAATCTAAACTAAAACACACTAAACACACTTAGAACTAATAGCAACTTAATCAACACTAATCGAGGTCACTCAGGTCGAGGTCTTACAAGTGGATCTCACAAGAGACATATAATTTTCTCTTTTCTGCAAGTATGAAGAATCTTAAAGGACCATGGAGTATATATAGAGAGGATGCATTTAGTTTGCCAACTCCTTCCAAGCTGCTGCATATGATGATCGTCCAATCACCTCCAAAGCATCATTTCCAGTTGGATTTTAAAACTAAAAACTTGAAATGTTATAGAACCATTAATTAGAGACCTACTTGTTGTAACCAAATGCAGCCTGGCCTTGATCCCTTGATCCAATAGAGTTATCAATCCTGTTGATTTTTATACTAGAAATCATCAAATGTTTCTTGTCATATGGTATGCAAGAATGAGGTAATTTCTCCTTATATATGACCTTACTCTTATCGTTTCTAAAAGCCCTGTTTACATGCCAACCTCACCCAACATAGTTACCGCAAAGGGTATGGAAAGTGTGCTAATTAGTTAGGATTTTACTTTTGATTTACTTTCTAATTAAGTTTGGAATGTTCTAACCTTACTAGGAAAACTAGAACAAATAGATTTAAAACATGGCTATATTTATTTGCGGTTTCGTTTACTTGCATCCAATTTCATCTCTCTATTTTTGGTTTAGGATAAAGTAGTCTAAAAGACATGAAGGACAAAACCAAACGAAGTCTAAAAAAAAGACAAGAAATCTCCTACCCTGGTTAGATAATCAAGAGAAAACATAACAAACTCCTCTATCTTGGTCAGATGTTTCAGCGGAATTACTCTCTCTAGTTTCGACCAAGTTGCGACTGAGTGATTATCAAAATTTTCAACTTGTTTGTGCAACATTGAAAGGAGCAGCCATTGTTCATGCTTCCCATTTTCTTTTTATGCCCTTTTGATGGCAAATGCTATAAGAGTACCACTCAAGATGAGTTCACAGCCAAAACATTCACATCTATACACATTCATAGAAATTCATTGTCTTTCACTTTGGAAATTGACAGATTCAACTCTTGGTTGCATTTTAAGTTGATTCAACAAAGCAAATTACTGAAACAAGCTAAGTAGAATCACAAGACTTGATCAAGTTTTTTTTATAGTAATTAAAAAATTAATAATTATAGTAGAAACTATAGAGACATCAACAAAGATCTATTGGAGTATGGTCTCTTTATATATGATGGTCCACCGGATAGAGAGGATGCACTGCTATTGGTTACTGGATTAGAAGAAAAAAATTGTTTCTTCCAATGAAGTGTTATATGACACCATAAATAAGATGCATGCCCTTCTATCATGCACTGTAAATAGCAGAATGAGCTGATAAGGAGTGGGATTGACAAACAAACAGATTGCAATCTATTTATCATGCACTATTATAAGGAGTGTTTAAGTCTCAAACAGATTGCAATCTATATATTATGCATTGTTATACATGGGATGAAGTTAGAACAACATTATTAGACATAATTCAAAAAGAAAAAAAAGAGAGATAGAACATTGTTATATAGAGGCAATCTGTTCATTTCAAAAATCTCTTATGTCCTATTCACTTCAAAATTCTATGGATCATGTAAGAGAAGGCAAAACAATTGAAGATCACTTCTTTTAAATGCAATCTATTGAAGTAAATTTTAATCCATTATAGAACAAAATAACAGATCAGTAATTAAACTGCAAAGATAATCAATATCCGAATTAAAGAAATCTGATGCTTAAGTATGAAATTAAACTAGGAAAACTAAAATTAATTAATTCAATGCATATAAAAATGGCACATGAAGAAGAAAACAAATAATCATATTAATAGATGAGATAGGTATGCCAAATAAAGTTTTGGCCCATCTAAAAAAAAAGTGAGATAGAGGGCTTTGTAGGGGGAGACGGCATAGGGAAAAGTAAATGAGAGGACACGATAGGGGGAGGGAAGCTTGGTTGGAAGGGGAGAAAAAAATGGAGAGTAGGGGGAAGAGATACAGGAAGATGAAAGATACGAGTTTTTTCTTAGAGAGAGACGATCGAGGATTAGAGAGACAACGAGAGGAATTCCTTCGTGGTAGAGACGAACACGAGACGAAGTTTGAGATTGTAGATTATAAGGGTAGGATTTTCTCTTTCATACCTAGAGCTTTTGATCTAAGGATCTTGCAAATCCCAAGGGGGTAGGTCAGATGCTAAAAACTTTACCAAGCACTGATCTTGAGGGGCAGGCAAAATCCAAACATAAATTTTCTTCTCAAGTGTGGAAAGCGAAAATCTTTACCCTGCTGATTTTGCTGCCAAACGTGCCCTTAAGAAGAAGATGAGTAGGGTTCCATGAGCAGGGGTCCATTTAGATAGGTGTGGAGAAGAATAAGAACTCAGAGCACAACCCAGACTCATCAAATCGAACACTATCAAAACCCTAGTTTCCATTCAAAATCTAAGGCACAAAATAGGAAAATAAAAGGAAGTAATGAACGCACCTCCATATGAACGAGTTTCGAAAAATGGCGCCAAGCTACCTGAGACCATTTACCAGGGACCACTGGGAAGGGGGCCCTCGACAGCGTGGAGAAGAAAGCGAAAGGGAACGAGTTGGTGGAAAGGGATGGTCGATAGGAATGGGAAAAGGAGCCTCTGTGCGAAGGGTATAATTTGAGGAATGGTCGATATCGACCATACCACTAAACAACAAAAAAAAAAAAAAAAAAAGAAACGCACTCGGGGAGCCTTATCCGTGTCCATGGTGAATATGGCACCTCCGAAGCGATATAGGGTCCTATAGGGTTCTACACCGTAAATTCCTCAAAAAAAAAAAAAAAAAAAAGGGTTGTGTTGAGTTCCTTTGTTTTAAAAACGTTCTATTATATATGAGCAATGCTCTTGTAGCTCAAACTTAGGATAAAATTTCGTAAGTTCATGCTTTTGGGGCTCACGTTTGGTCCATCCAAATGGACCAAACACGTGACTCCCCTAAATTGCACATGTCCACCAACTTTCGATCATATCCGAGTTTACTGGACTGTTGGATTGACTATGTATCAATCTGAATGGACTATTGACCATTAAACTTTTGGTCTCATATAGAGATGATGGAAATCACAGTTGATGCTAATTTTTTGCAGAGAGGAGGATCCCAGGGAGTCCTTGAAACCCCATATATAAATATATATATATATATATGGGAAGCGAAGTGGTTTCAAACTGAAATTAGTTTCAATCCTCTCCAATTTAATTTAATTTGACCATAGCAAAAGGGTCATGGTATGTGCTGAGATTTGAACTCAAGATAATATGGATTTCAAAAGGGCGACCCTACCACTAGACCACAAAGCATCTTTTTGTTAATAGCTATCAACAAAAACTTAAAATTAGTTAATGAGGAATGAACCCAGCCTCACTTTGGAATATTGACCGGGAGTTGGAATTTATCTACAAGGTATTTATAAAAATAACTATATTTTTAGAATATTGACCCCTATAAATATTATTGTTATTATTTTCATACTTATGCATTGTACTTTAAGCATAGGTAATCAAACTTTTGAAATAACTATTTTATATGATTTCCTATATAGTCATTAATTTTTTATGACAACCCAATAAAACTAAACTAAAATGAATATATAATATATTGAATTGATCAACAAAAATAATAAGTTTCATAATTAATAAGAAAATAAAAATATTATTGAAAAATGAAAAACTCGCGACAACGGCATGGAGCTAAAGAGGAGGCGAAAAACTTTCCATATAACTGATATGCTACCATGCACGCTTGCCGATGGAGAAAGGGTAGAGTTTGGTTTTTTTTTTTTTTTTGTATGTGTGGCTTTAACTTATATAAATCGTGATATAAATGGAGTAGAACACTACAATATACTTAATCTATTAAAAATCACAATCATTAAGACAAACATCTTTGCTATTTATTGGATACCTCAAATTTTCACCTCATTCAAGGTTATTTCCACGGTCAAATTGATTCTCTGATAAAAAATACAAAATACTGGATTTTTTCAAATATATATATATTTGTGTGATTTGGACTCTCCATCATGCCTTTCGTCTATTAAGAAACTCTCAATATCATCTTATTTCTATCAAGACAATAGCATTTGAGTGTTAATGGGTCCCAGTGTCTAAGTGCCACTAATATAAGGAGTTTCAACTATTTTTGTTTGTTTTGATTATATGATTTTTTTCCTTTTTTTAAGAATGTGAAATGATAATTTCTGGGTTCTCTAGTTTATTTAGTCCTTAGTATTTTTTATATAATCCATTCTCAGTTCTGAGTTGTCTGGTTTCTTTTTTATCTATTAATTTTGATTGTATACTTTTTTTTTTTAAGAATGTGGAACAAATGGTAAAAAGAATCACCAATAATATCGGTCCATCTAAATAAAAAATTAAGCTCATTCTTATTATCATCATTTTCTACTTTCTCCAATATAATTCTATTTCTTTATGTCAACAAGAGAACTTTTATTTTTTCCATTCATTTACTTTTAAGTTTATTGTATTTTATTAGAGCAACTTCAATAATTCTTTTGTTTCTTTGTGTCTCTTTTTATTACCGTCTCAAGTCTAATTTGCGTGCTTAGTTTAGATCAGTGTTCAACCTATTTTAAAATGTGAGCATCTTGAGACAATTGGTGCAATTATTAAACGGTTCAATTTGAGAGGTAAACCTTTTTAATTCATTTACTTTTGAGTTCATCATATTTTATTTGAGCAATTTTAATTATGTCATTTTAATATGATTTATACAAAAGAACCATCATTTTAAAATTTCTATAGATTTGCAATATTTTTATGGTTTGTATTTATATTGTTTTCATAGATTTTGAGTTTCTTTTTTTCCCCTTGTTTTTCAACTTTTGGGTATTGGGCTCTTCTTGGTTTTTTTTTTTCCTTTTAAATTACTTTTTATCATGGGATTTTTTGTGAATTCTCATTTTTCTGCTGTATTTTTTTTTTTATGTTTTTAATGCTTATCATTATGAGTTAATTATTTATTTTACTCATTGGGTTCTTTAAGTTTTCTTTGTGAAATATTTTATGGATTTTTTTATTTCTTTTGTGGCTTCAGATTTCCATTTTTTTAGTATTAGATTATCATAAGTTGGTTTGGTTCTTCTAAAATTTTTTATTATTGTATTGTGTAGGATCTTTATATATATATATATATATATATATGTATAGCCTTTTTAATAAAAAATTTTCATTTTATGTTTTACATTTTTATTATAATTTCTCACTTGTGATGGTTTTTTTTTTTTTTTTTTTTCATGATGGTTTCATGAATTTGTAGATTCTTTTCTCTTGCCCTTTGTGCTCCATTTTGAGTTTTTTTTTTTCTAAGTGTTTGTTCTTTTAAATTGCTTATGTTATTGAGTTGATTATGGATTTTCATTTCTATATTTTATTTCTATATGTCTTTCAAATTTCATTGGATTTTATTCAAAGTTTATATTGTTTGTTTGTTTTGACTTTATTTTTTAGTTTTCTTGATCATTAATCTTCAATTTTCATGGGCTTGTTTGTTTTTTTTTTTTTTTTTTTAAATTATATGGTATTAGGTATTGAATTCTTATGGACTTCTTTTTTTCTCCTCTCTCTCAGACTACAACCTTTTGTATTTAATTTTAAAGAAACTAATCATAAATTTTTTTAAATTTTAATATTATGATTATATTTCCCGTGCTAACCACGGGCATGTTTTTCTAGTTATTATTATATATGAAGCGAACTGAGAAATCAGAGATTAATTTCAATTTGGTTTGGACTGAATTTTGTTTTGACCCCTTCTTTCAATATATTGATTCGACCCTCTTCGTTTTTAAACCCTTTTTAATTACTGCGAAGCTCCTCCTTTATTACTCTTTAATACTGAAATTGCTCATTTCTCTCCGCTCCTTTCCTCTTCTCAGTATGTTTTCAGCATTTTAATGTACGATTTCATCTTCTCTATGTATCCGTTCTCTTGCCTTTCCTCTCTCTACATCTTCCCCTCTATTTACAAAGCCTTTTTTAATAATATTTTTCACTATATGATATTGTGAATTATGTTGCCCCCGCGAAGTACAGGGCTTTATATATATATATATATATATATATATATATATATATGAAGCAAACCGACTTCAATTGTAATTTCAAATCCTATTTTGACCGTTATCCAATTTTGATGTCCTGCTAATGTTAGCCATCGATTAATTAATTGATTCTCGCCACTCCTTATCAAAACTCCTACTGATATCAGTCATCATTCGAGTGAAGACCGCTTAGTTCCACAATTCAAAATAGGCTTTGAAACCGATTCAACTACCAGCAAAAGAAAACGAAAGAAAAAAGTATAATCATTTCTCTGCGTGCAGACATGTTACATTAATTCTAATTCCGCAGCTAAAGGCAAAGCGCCTCTATCTCTCTCTCTCTAATCCGATTCCGACATCTTCATCGGCTTCATCCTCCTATTAACTCCATTTCCTTCCTTGTTTCTGAGCTAGCAGCCTCACCCTCTTCTCTTGGACGAGGGCAAGCTCTTCCCCACTTGTCCCCTTCTCTTTGACAACTGCAAGGAAGGTAACTCTCTCTCTCTCTCTCTCTCTCTCTCTCTCTCTCTCTCTCTCTCTCTCCCCCCTCTCTACCTGTTCGGACGCGCCTTCCCTTATCTCCCTCTCTTCTCTCCCTCCGTGTCTCCTCTCTCCCTATTACCATCTGACAGTGCAGCTCTAATTCGATCAAGATTTGGCACAAGACTTTGGCAACCTTGATTTGACGGTTTAGAATGCATATATGGGCCCCACATGGATTTATCAGTTTGATCACGGTGGTTTAATTCTCTATGGCCTACCCCCTTGAGAATCCGACTTCACCTAAGAATGTTAAACACAAACTCGGCGCTAAATGGATGATTCTGATTCAAGATGATTATTCACAGTTGGGCCATGGATGGATGATTCCAGATGATTATTCACAGGTGGGCAATGGATGCCTGATTCCATATAATTATTACAATTGAGAATCGTTTCAGACTGTGCATAGTAACTAACGACATCAGAAGGAAGCAATCAATTGGCATGATGTTAGATTGGCTTTTTCGGTGTGCCACCAAACTTTGATTTATTGGCTCATTTATTTATTCAATGGACTGGCTTGGCTTTGTCGGTTTCTTCGTGGTTAACCATTAACACTGTTGCTTTTGTTTCATTCTATGGCTGCAATTATGAATATCGTGTTGGTGTTTTACAATTCAACGTAAAAATAATAATGACAAAGTGGGATGCAAGTTTTCATTAAAAAAATTGCTGCACCAAATAAGAAAATTAATTTTCATTTTAGTATCTACAACCACACCAAACAATATTAATACAAATTCATAATGGAAAAAAAAACCCGCACCAAACATATACTTCCGCGGAACTCCTTCTCCATGGTATTCATTTTCATGGATTTTGGTGAACTGGTAATTTCCACTTTCCACGAAAATAGTGCATATACAAACATGCCCTGAGAGCACTACGGATTCATTGAGTTAGACGGCTTTTCCTATAAAAACAAGATTGCGATTCGTTTTCATATTTTCCTTTCCTGTAATATATATTCTATAAAATTTTTTTAGAAGGGTCCAAGTTCAGCATCTAAAACATATTTCTTCATGTTTTATTCTAAAATAATGCATGTTGAAAAGTTTTTACAATATGATGCCGAACAGGGCCCAGCCACTTGTAATGAATTCCATACTATCGCATCATGCCCCATCGTTTTTACTTCACTGTGAGTCAATCCCACGTTCAGATTATCAAACACTGGACTTCTTTAGTATTTTATTTATGAATTTAGTCTTCTGCATTCACCTATTGGATTGAGATTTTACATTTATTTTCAGTCATGTGACACCATTTACCTTTAACTCCTCCACCATTACACTTTCTTTTTACAAAAATAAAAATAAAAATAAATAATAATAAAAAAATAAAAAAATTGTGATCAAATGTGGTATAGTAAACTTTGTGACAAAAAAATGTTTTCCAATCTAATAGCACTCACTCTCTTTCACTAATATACCTTATACCAGCTAAAGTAGGATTTTGTCCACCTCTATTTTTCTTACTTTAACATATCTTACTTTTATCTTTTTCATTATTTGACAACCACGTCACCTTTTCTCTTCCACACATGTCAACATTTAGGGCATGTTTGTGTACATGTAATTTCCGTGGAAAATGGAAATTGCCATGTCAGCAAAATCCATGGGTTTCAAATACTTCGGAAAAGTATTTCTGCGGAAGTCAAAAATTTATGTTTGGTGCAAAAAGTTTTTCCTTAATGAATTAGTGTTGATGTTGTTTGGTGCGGCTGCGGATTCCTTACAGAAAACTAGAATTTATTGTTTGGTGCGGCAATTTTCTACGGAAAAATAACAAAACTACAATGGTATGATCATTTGTAAATTACTTTCTATGTACTCATTTGTTCACACTTCTTTGTATATAACTATGGATTATAAGAAATTTAAGACAAAATAAATTGGCACGTGGCACCATGAAAGTATGTGAATTAACTTTGGTATTACTGTCAAACCATATGGAGTTAATTCTAAAGTGAACTCAGATTTCATCCAAAAGTTTTCAAAATTCCATTTTGCATTTATAGGAGAGAAATGATTTGCAACAAGGTTCCAGGCCCATTTAATCCATAAAATAACTAGGTTGTGATTTTAAGTTGGGTCAGTGTTCATAGGTTCCAGGCCCATTTCACCATAATAACTATACCAGCCCATTAGGTTCCAGGCCCATTTTACCAGGTTCATGGGTTGAGACTAGGTTCAATCCAAATGAATAGGCAACCAAAGGGTCAGTGTTCAAAAATCAGTTTCCTTCCAGTGTCCAAAAATCAGGTTCCTATTTCCAACACTCCATGAAAATGCATACAAACACTCCTAGTCTCAAAAGAAAAACAAAAGCCTGATTGAAAATTCATCCACAAGCAACCATGAGAAAGCCCTCCTGACAATAACATAAAATGCTTGGTCACTACTCATTTGCCTTTTCCATACAAATCTTTCCATTTGGGAATCTGCAAGTCTTTTACCATATATAAGGAGGGAACAAGGGCCATGAAGAGTACAGAAAGATGTATAGAGGAAGGATTTCAGAATGAAGTTCTCAGGTTCATGGGTTGAGACTAGGTTCAATCCAAATGAATAGGCAACCAAAGGGTCAGTGTTCAAAAATCAGTTTCCTTCCAGTGTCCAAAAATCAGGTTCCTATTTCCAACACTCCATGAAAATGCATACAAACACTCCTAGTCTCAAAAGAAAAACAAAAGCCTGATTGAAAATTCATCCACAAGCAACCATGAGAAAGCCCTCCTGACAATAACATAAAATGCTTGGTCACTACTCATTTGCCTTTTCCATACAAATCTTTCCATTTGGGAATCTGCAAGTCTTTTACCATGTATAAGGAGGGAACAAGGGCCATGAAGAGTACAGAAAGATGTATAGAGGAAGGATTTCAGAATGAAGTTCTCAGAAGGGGGTGTGAGAAACTTAGTCTGATGTACCATGGAATAACTCTGAACATCATTTCAGTGGATCTTGCTGATATGGATGTAAAATAGGAGAGAAAAGAGGGACTGATTCTACTTGGTTGGTTGCTGCTGTAGACTCTGGTGCAGTGATCATGACAGGATGCAAAGCAGAGATATTTATATTGGAGAATAACAAACCCAACAAGCAGATAATGAAGAGATGCTTTGGAGGAGAAGGGTCAAGAGAGAGAGGGTGGGGTGTGTCCCATGTACAGGGTGGAAAAGAAAGTGGCCAGGTGGGTGGTGGGGGCTGCTAGAGGTGGCTAATAAACAACACTCCATCTTCAAACTTTTCAGCCCTGTTCATCAACTGGGGATATCTTGTATAAAAAAAAATAGCATTCCATGTCAACACCATCAATATATTGGGTTACAAATAACATTCCATGATCAGAAAATTAGTCAAATATATGTAAATAGTCTCAACAATCTACTGCAACACATTCTATGAAGTACCAACAACCATAGCACTTAAAATTGATACAAGGTCTTAACATTAAAAATAAACGTCTAATAAATTAATACCCATCCCACATTTGTTGAGCAATTGCATCTCGTAGCTCATATGCAAATCGACTGTCCGCATCACTTGAACCGGATCCAACTTCCCCTCCCTCCTCAGCACACATGTCTTCATCAACACCCATATCTTGTGCATGATCTTCATCCATTTCATCGATGTAGTTCCATTGTTTGATGTAGTTGTGCATAACACAACAAGCAACTACTATTTTCGCTTGTGTCTTGAGAGGATATCGTGGTGCTGTTTGTAGGATGGGAAAGCGTTGCTTTAATACCGCAAAAGTACGCTCCACTACATTTCGCAATTTAGAATGTCGTAAATTAAAGAGTTCCTTGGGTGTTTGTGGTGCTTGTGTGGTTGACCACTCTTTGAGATGATAGCGCACTCCCCGATACGGTGCAATAAATCCACGGGTGTTCGCATAACCCCCATCCACCAAATAATATTTTCCTAAGAAATAGATTCACTCTATTAGAACATTCAAAATATAATCACTTATCAAATTCTGCAACAATGAAATAATCCATAGTTCTAGAATGGTTGAATTGGAATTTACCCGTTGGGACATGAAGCCTATTATATGGTCGTCTCCACAAAGCATCTTGCAGTATTCTAGAGTCAGACGCCGACCCTTCCCAGCCAGCAAATACGTATTGAAATCGCATATCAAAAGATACAACAGCCATGACATTTTGTGAGAGGAAACCCTTTCTGTTTCGGTAGCGCACTTGATCTTCTAAACGAACCCATGCAGGTATGTGTGTGCCGTCAATTGCTCCAATACAATCCTAATGATAAACAAAATATTATTAAACTCATTGTAAGAAAATGACATAATTTAAATCAAATTTAGATTACCTTGAAGTAAGGGTTGAAGGTTGGGTTCGTCGCAATTTCTGTTGGAGTCTCACTTCCTACGGGCTTAATATAATGAGGGCAAAGCCTCATAATTGCACCCAGCACCTTATTGAAGTACCTACTAATAGTCTCACCAGAGTGTTGGAATCGATTCTGCATCACTCGATTACGCTCATTGTGAGCAATCGTGAACAAAAAAATGGCAACTTGCTCCTCGACTGTAACATTTCGTGAGTTGAATAGTAGACCTCTTTGTCTTAACTCATTTGACAGATTAACATAGCATCCCTTGCTCACTCGTAATAGATCAAAGCAATTACGCTCATGTCCATTCAATAATTCATCCACAAAAGAATCGCCAGTTAAGATAGAGTTATGAACTCTTTCTCTATGGCCATACGAATAATAGTACCCAAGAACACAAATAAGAGCCACAGTCTGGGCACAAAAGAAAAGGAACTCTATATCCTCATCCATTTCGTAACGAAATATAATCTGCAATAAGTAGCACATTAATAACAAAGTACTATGTGATTGTATGTCATCATCTTGGTGCATATCAACCACATAAAACACATCAACCATATAAAACACATCAACCATATAAAACATAACAAGCATATACTTTAAGCACAACCAACATATTGAACAATATTATAGTAAAAGTGAAGTTCATGCATATCCATAATTTACTGCCACATTGCACAGAAGAAATAAACGTGCCCAAAATAGTAGTACCCCAAGGTTCTAGGTTCCAAAAGTGCCATGTATTCACAACTAGGGTTTTTGATTACATGGCCAAAAAGTTGCCACGTTCCAAAATCTTCATAATGCCACCTTTCCCATAATCACTCTAGTCCAAGTTGAACTCTAATCCAAGTTGACTCAGTATCCATGGTTCACGATCACCAGAAGGCAACGCCAGAAAGAATTCTGCCTTCCTCTCAATTTCTATTACGTTAAGTGCTTTAAAATATATACCATTTGGAAGTCCAAGAGCACGAAGAGAATCAATGCATTTGTCCATGTCTGGACGCTCTTTAGCTCTTTTGTTTGCATAATCAGACATAGCAGATGCTATAGTTTCCACTGCAGCAATCAAAGCTTGACCCATATTTGGTCGGTTTCTCGCTAAATGGCGAGAAGTAGGTGTAGTACTCAGCTGGCGTTGCCTCCTATTGGTGCCTATGGACATGTCAATATCCTCATCTGCATTATCATCAAACACATTATCCATATCATCAGCTTGCGTCTCTTCTTCAGCTTGGGTTTCTATAGGTTCTGGATCGTTGCTAGCAAAACCATCTCTACCATCTGCAACACTGTCACCAAAGATAATGGCCAAAGAAATCCAGTCTGGGAAGGTCTTATTCTTATAAAGAGCTGCCTTAGGATGTGCCTGCAAGTGAATCAAAATAGTTCATACTTGTAAATAATTTTCATCTACCACATTAATAGGAACTATAAAAAAATAGACGTATGAATTAACTCACCGCCACATATTCTTTCCAAACATCCGGTTCAGCAGTCACCATTTTTCTCGTATCATCCCATCCAAATCCACTAAGGTCTAGCATTGCTTTCAAATCCCCATAAGTCTTCTTCAATGTTTTAAACCTATTTTTCAGTTTATCCTTACTAAAAAAAGGCACCATGAGCAGTCTTCATTTCCTTTGTCAATAAATTCCACCCTTCACAGGTGAAACCTCCTTTTATGCCGCGCCCCTCCTTGCATTGCTCAACCATAAGTTGGATGAGCGTGTCATCTTGCATTGGTGTCCATTTCAAATTTTTTGGAAGGGGAGCGAAATTATCATTTGTATTTTGCGACCCCATTCCTACAAATTTTAGTGAGGATGTGAATATATATATATACTATGTCAAATCTAAAAAATCAGTATCTCACCGGTATGGGTTACAACAAAATCGTGAAGCTCCTAAGAAATGGGTATGATGCTAAATAAATGGCAACAAATATTAAAAATCCATTCACATGCAAGCACATTGAGATTAAACGACACTACAATACTAATAAATATCAAATCACAGATCTCTGGTCCCATCTATATGAAATCTTTCATATGTAAACATGTTCTCTGGTCCCATCTATAGTTTTGTAGGTTCAAATCTTCCATCTGTAAGCAAGGAACTGGGCTTATATCTATATCCTCCTCATGTGATTATATCAATCTTATTTTATGGGGTACTGAATTTTCAAAATCTCAACTGGTACATGTTTGTTGGAGAGCCTGACTTTAGTCAACAACACAGCTATTGTCATGGAGCTTCTGTCATTTACACCTCACCTCACTGGTTTGTCCAACCAGTTGGCCACGCTAAACTTGGTTTGTTGGATTTGGGTGTTGTAACTTGTGGTTTTACAATTACCGATTTGAAAAGGCATTAAATCAAAAAACAATTATTCGTGGTTTTACAACACATGCCATTGATACAACCTGTATTGATGTTTTCTATTTAATTCTAGATGCTTTTTTTTTTTTTTTTTGTTCTGTTGCAGGTCATGTGATGATGATGCAGGTCATGTGATGATGATGCCAATGACAAAATTACTGGAGGAATGTGGATTCAATGGTTTGGGACTTAAAGATGTATACACAAGATTTTTTTTTTTGGCCCCATGTGGACTCAATGGTTTGATTATGCAATTGTTTAGTCAATAGGGATGTTGTAACTGAATAAAAATTGGGATGTTGTATCTGATTTACATGAAAGTTTACATGGGTTGTGGATGTTGTAACTGACCTACATAAATGTGCCCATTTGAAAGTTGGAATTGCTGTAACTGACTTACATGAGTGTGCCTATTGGGAGGGGATCTTTTAGCAGACTTACATGGATGTTGTAACCAATCAAATGGGATTCTGTTCACAGGTTGTAATTGTTCATTTGTTCATAGGTTAATTATTTTCATGGTCAGGTCAATGAACACATTTTGGATATCTGACAGTTTTATTGTTGTGTTGATTGTAACACTAGTGCAGGTTATTATGTTGAATGCAATCCACATACAGGTGGTTAAGAGTGGCTAAATGTGAATAGAACTGATCGGGTAAACCAAAAGTCTCAATTATCATTACTCATTTGTGCATCATCCACTTATTTTTTCTTCAAGCTTTTTCAAATTAAAAAAGAAAATTAAGCATATTTCAGATCAGTGCGGCATTTTGTCAAACACCATATGCACATTGAGCTGACTAAAAGAGACCAATATAAAAAGAAAAAAAAAAGAAGAACACCATGACATTCGCTGCATCTATCAAGATCCACATTGATCACCTAGTGGGCCTGAACATTAATAGATGATAAATAAAACAACAAAGCCATTCATTAATCCTAGCCATTAGAGTAGTGGGCTGACAAAAAAAAATCAGAAAAGAAAAAAAAAAAAAAAAACCAAAAGAACACCATAACATTCAAACCAGTAAAATGATAGAACAGAGCAAGAACCCATCTAAAGAAACAGATATTGAAATATAGAGTATTAATCAACAAAAAACAAAATATAAAAAAATCAACTGATTAACAGCAGGAAGATAGAGAGGTTGGCTTGCAGCAGGGAAGAAAGAGGTTGGACTGGGAGGAGAATAGAGAAGGAGAGAGAGAGAGGTTGGGCATTGCTGCAAGCACAGGGTAGAGAAGAGAGACAGAGCCAAGAGAGAAGAGAGAAGAGTGGGGATTTACCTGCCGGGGGCGATGACTGCAGTCCAGAAGGAGCTCTCGTCGTTCGTCGATGAATGGGATTCTCCAGAACTGGGGCTAGGGTTTTGGATAGGAAATGGATGGAAAAGAAGTTTATAAAGGGGGGGCAAGTTTTCTGAGGAAATAGACTTCCCATACCCCCCCATGGGAACTCTATTTCCACAGTGAGGAAGGAAAATGCTGAGTTGGCAATAAAGCAATTCCTAGGAAAAAACCTGCACCAAACATATGAAAAGTAAGTTTTCTGTAGAAAACTGTCTTCATTTCCATGGAAATGGGCTACACAAACATGCCCTTAAGGAGAGTCTTAACTTTCGAAGAAAGAGAACATCACTCCCTCCATGTGATATTGCACCTATATTTGTGAAGAGAGATTTATTAGATGGGCCACGAGTAATAGATACTGATGAGTGTGATTCAACCTTTGCCGTTGAAGTATGAACACTCTATAACCTTCATTGCACAAATCTCTTTTCAGCCAACTAACTACTTAATGGCTCAGTGGGTAATTCACTTATAAAATTAATTCAAGTGAATGGTTTCCTCAAAGGCCTGTTTATTTTTTAGAATTCAAGGAATTCTTATTTGGGGAGTTCCTGTATATATGCTTCATTGAATCGACTTGAGCATCCATGAATTCCACTAAAATGCAAAGAGGGTGAAATTCCTGAATTCCTAAAGGCCATTGAAACCTTTCATGTGACTGAGATTTTTAAATATTTGACAAGAAACATGGGATTTGAAAATGCTAGAGTATATAGTGTCACATCATGTCTTAAAAACCCCAACATCTAGAATTTCTGTCAGGAATTTTAAGTAAAAAAGCAGCCCGTCAAATACGTGAAAAGAATAAAAGGTCTTAGAAAAAGTATAAAATTTCACAATCCACCACGACATTATTATAGTGCCAAAAATGTGTTTGTGAGAATAGGTTGTGCCGATCATGCTTTTGTTCTGCGAATGAGCTATGCTGAGCTTGAAACAAATCCAACGACTTGCCCTTTTTACTTTCATGCCAGAATGAAAATCCTGAAAGGAAGAGAAGAAGAAGAAGAAAAGAGAAAGAAAAGGAAGGGTGAGAAGAGGCAAGGTTGGTAGAATGCGAAGAGGAAGGGTATCTCTCTAGAGGTACATCTTCTCTCTCTCAAGTCAGACGAGTGGGCTACTTCCTATCTCTTTTCTCACTCAAGCTAATGTTGACAAAAATCATAGCCTTTAATAGAGCCTGACCCCAATCCCTCTCCGTTGACAGTCCATTTAATGTCATTTGATTTTATAAAAATTCCCTAATGTTTTTATTAGGGCAAGGAAAATTTATGTTGGGTTTACATATTGTATTCCGGTTTGACCGGATTAGTTCATTGAGTTGGTCAATGATTAGGTTTAAGGTCATGGGTACTTTTTGTCATAGTACAAGGGCTTTCTTGGGGGCAAAGAAAACAAAGATTATAATGAACAGGTTCAGGGTCATGGGTCTTTTGGTCATTATACTAGGGCTTTCTTGGAGGCCAACAAAGTGGAGAATATATATTGATGTAATCTACAATTCTATGAGAAAGGTGAGAGCTCTTTCTTCCTTGGTATCGGAGATTTTTCGATGGAGAGGGGTTGTGAGAGCAAGATTGAGATTATGAGGAGAGAGTAGACTAAGTATGTGAGGGTTTGAAATCCTTGTAACGAGTGGACGTAAGCAAGTTTGATGAACCACGTAAATTCAGTGTATTTGTGGATTGCTTCTTGTTGAGATTGATCATGTGTTTGCCCTAACTATCCCCAACAACTGGTTTCAAAGCGAGGTTGAAGATCCTTGGGTTTTTGAGGAGTTCCTCGAGTTTCATCCGAGGAGGAGATTGCTAAAGAAAGCCTAGGTTGTCCTACGGCTCGGGCTTTGCACGTGATCGAAGGAGGTTCATATTGAATCTCAGACTAGATAGATCTGAAGATTAGAGATTGTTGGTAACGGAGGGCTATCGCAGAATAGAGAGACGAAGAGGGCTGGTCTTTGTCGTGCACGCTTGCCAGATTTGAAAGAGAGAGACAGACAGATCCAGATTCAGGCTGTCACACATCACCGAACATTGCCATAGAAGAACTGCGGAAGGTCCATTCGATCGAAGATGATAGTACGGACGTGATTCAGTTAGCTGTCACTGGAGAAGATAACGGCCACCGCCTTGTCGTTCTCTGCATACCGAAGTGAAGAGGAAGGCAATGGAGCCGTGTTCCATTCCAATTGCAATCCTGTTACAGAACAGGCTACCGAATTAGAACAAGAAGAAAATGGTCTTAGGAAAGGTTTCAAGTTAGGTATAACCCGACTCAGTCCATAAGCCCAGTTCAACAGCAGACGCTGACGTTAGCAGTACGGCCAAACAACCAGTTTGACTAGATCAACGGTCAGAATTAAAATGAGAATTTCGAAGCCACCCGGACTCAAAATCACGCTCCGGTTTTTCCAATGCACTTGCGTCGACGAGATCTACAATATTAACGGAGGAGATTGACCGTTGATAGGTTGAAAAAGGAGTGATTCGGGAGGCACAATGGCAACAAAGGAAACAAGACTAGTCAGCAAGTATCTTTGACATCGTTAAGGCAAAGTCAAAGGGGCCAGATTTGACCATAATGGAAAAGTTTTGCAGATTCAGTGTTCATTTGGGAGACACATGTTGCCGAATTACATATGATGTCGTTCATCTTGCCAAAGCCTTGCCAGCGAAGAAGCAGCAAACAAGAACTAATGCCAGGTCTACATCAGTAATAGTCAAACAAGGGTTTTGATCGATCAGAGACAAGAATTTAGACTAGGTCAAATAGGGGTTTTGACTGTTTGGAGGTAGAGGTTGTTTTGCAATTGTAGAGTCATCGGGACTCATATTCCCGATCCGTTTTCGTTTGCATGTTCATTATGAAAGGATATTCGTAGGAGTGCTGGCGTTGAGACAATTTGATGGCTGGATAGTGGGTGATTTAGAAATCGACATCAATCAAATTCAGTAATGGATTGAGTGTCAAGTTCAAGGTGGAGTTTGACGAAAAGATGAACTTTACTTAAAGTTCAGGTGCAGGTTCAACATGTCAAAGTGTTGAAGAACGAAGATTACGCCATCGGTGCAAGGGCATACCATTTAGTAAGGTATGGGAAGACATTGTTGGTTATTTCCTAATCGAGTTCTACGGAATCCAAGCTAAGGTGAAGATTGTTGGCTTTATGTCTTGTATTCAGGGTGCGACTGGATTGGTTCATTGGGTTGGCCAATGACCAGGTTCAGGATTAAGGGTATTTTGGTAGTTGTATTGGGGTTTTCTTGGGGGCCCAGGAAAGCGGAGATTATGTATTGATGTAATCTGCAACTCTAGACTCAGTGAGAGAGGTGAGAGAGCTCTCTCCCATGGTGTCAGAGTTTTTCGATGGGGAGAGGATGTGAGAGCATGATTGAGATATGTGGGGAGAGAGTATGCTAAGTGTTAGAGGGATTGAAATCCTTGTAACGAGTTGCCCAGTTCCTCTATAGTGAAATCGAGCATTACGCTGAAAGCTACGTAAATTTGTATGTTTGCTGATTGCTTGTGTGCTTGATTCATCACGTGATTGCCCTAAAAAATTCCCTAACAAATTTAATCATTTCTGTTAGATAATATTTCGTTTTGTTTCATGTCCTCAATCCAATCTCTCTATAACTACTTTTAACCACTACCATTTTTTTTCTCAATTTGACATCATGAGATATTTTCTGCCATCTTTTGTTGTTCTAGATCCTCTTCTTCAAATCTTCTAGCCTGAATCTTCCTTCACTACATATGTGCTTGCAAGTCCTATCAAAATTAAAAGAAAAAACTTCAACAAGACTCATGGTCTCAACACTAGTTAGTTGAATAGGTTCTAAGGAAATCATTAATTTCTCGAGACTAAAATTACTGATTAGGTACACTGCTTATTTCTGGAATAGTAGGGATGAAGCAAGTAGGGTTTTTTGTGTCGATGATTGAATTGAGTTAGGTATGAATAAATTTACTGAAGAAGAGAGGAAGACATTTTTGTTGGCCAAATAAGAAGAAACCCTGCAT
Organism: Camphora micrantha; assembly: GCA_003546025.1. NCBI lineage: Eukaryota > Viridiplantae > Streptophyta > Magnoliopsida > Laurales > Lauraceae > Camphora > Camphora micrantha. The sequence goes on along the minus strand of QPKB01000004.1, from coordinate 51,393,125 downwards.
GATTTTGTCTAGATAGAGGCCTCATTTGGTACTTTGTAGAGTTTCTCGTGCCAAGGACACTGTGAGAAGTCACTGGGCAGTATGAGACCGTCATGTTTGGGATTGCGAATTTTGCTTCTCTTTTTACTGGTCATTGAAACACTGGTGTTCATATTATATGTATTAAAGCAAACGGGGAGGTGGGTTGTGGTGTGCCACATCATCCCTAAAAAGTCTCTCATTTCAAAGAAATATAGAAAAAAAAAAAAAGAATGCATGCTTTAGGTATCGTTTGGGAAGGAGGTAAAATGAGGGGAAGGAAAAAAAAGAGGGGAAAATGGAGGGAATGTTGAAATTGAGGGTGTTTGGGAAGGGGGGAGGAAAAATGGGAGAGAGGAATTTGGGGGTAAAATTTTTGAAATTTGTCTTCAAAATTTTTCCTTCAAAACTGGGGGAAACATATGAGGGAAAGAGGAGAAAGAAGGGTCAAATTACCGAACTGCCCTTTTGTCTCTCCTCTCTTGCCCCCTTCCCAAACAAGAGAAGGTAAAATTAATTTTCCCTACCCTTCCCTCCCCTTCGTTTTCGTTTTCGTTCCTCCTCAAATTTTCCCTCCCCTCCCCTCCCCCCTTCCCAAACATAGTGTTAGGTTCATCCAACGATCCCTCCTCACTAATACATGGAATCCTTGTATATGCATTTCGAATTTCCAAATCTTTCTCTCTAAGGCCTATAATATCTCTTTGAATTCCTAAAATCTCTCCAAAACTTTCTCTCTAAGGCTCTCTTCTTAGTAGTAGGAAACGTTATCATCTAGATAGAGCACGAAAACAGAATCTGGGATTTAGATATATAGATGGTCTTATAGTGATCTCATCCACTCATAAAAAGAGTGCAAGGCAATCTGGACCGTCCAATTGCTACATGGGTGTGCCTAATTATTCATGTGGGTCCATTAATGCAAGCCCATCTTGGGCTTTATCTTCCATTGGTTGTTAATTCTTGTCAATTGATCTGGGACATCTAGCAGTACGAAATATCATCCATCCGGTCCATTCTAAATAAAATTTTGATGATGCACCTTTATGAATTAGGATAAGAGGCGCACTTTTAAATATTACATTATGTGCCCCACCAAGGCTCCTTGGAACATCACATCAACAAGAGTCAACTGTTCAAATGTCCAATTGGACACACCTTTAGAGACTTTGATATGAGGCCTACTTTTAAATGTTACATCATGTGACCCCACTAAGAATCCTCGGAATGCCACATCAGCAAGGTTCCACTGTCTAATTGGACACACATTAAAGGAATTAGGATATGAGGCCCACATTTAGATGTTACATCATGTGACCCCACCAAGTTGGTTTTTCTTTTTTTATTAAAGTTATATATATATAAATATAATCTAAATAATTTATTCATTTATGTAAAATTTATTCTTTTCCAATAACATCTCAGAGAAAAAATAATAATTTCATTATATTTTTATTTATTGAGCCTACGCACCACACCTCTCCAAATCTCCTCCCTAAATCTCTTCATTTAAATTTTCTATAATGGTGGAGAGTTTGATTTTCTAATCTAATCTTTAATGAGCTAAGATTTATCATCTTAACTTTAACATCAACAAGAGCCTACTATCCAAATGTCCAATTGGACACACCTTCAGAGACTTTGATATGTGGCCTACCTTTAGATGTTATATCATGTGACCCCACTAAGGATCCTCGGAATGCCACATCAGCAAGGTCCCACTGTCTAATTGGACACACCTTAAAGGAATTAGGATATGAGGCCCACCTTTAGATATTACATCATGTGACCCCACCAAGTTGGTTTTTCTTTTTTTATTTATTTATTAAAGTTATATATATTTAATAAATCTAAATAATTTATTCATTTTTGTAAAATCTATTCTTTTCCAATAACATCTCAGAGAAAAAATTATAATTTCATTGTATTTTTATTTATTGAGCCTGCGCACCACATCTCTCCAAATCTCCTCCCTAAATCTCTTCATTTAAATTTTCTATAATGGCGGAGAATTTGATTTTCTAATCTAATCTTTAATGAGCTAAAATTTATCATCTTAACTTTAAATTCAAATCACAGACTCAGATGACGGTTAGTACTCTCTCTCTCTCTCATTATCCTTTTATAGATTATGATTATATCAAGATATATTTAGTACCGTACTAAGAGAAGTAGAGGCAAATGTAGTGATATTATCTACAGAAATCCTAACGACCATTTTTCCTTCCACACTCTAACTAAAAAATGATGATGATTAGGAAAATCCTTTCCACTAACTCAAGTGTGGCGTGAAGTACAAAGGTGTATATGGCTTCAATGCAAGTAATTGATCACGATAACAAATTAGGAAACTTATATTGCGGTATTGTATATTATGAAAATTCTAGATTTGTTTTTTTATATTTACATCATGATTTCAAAATTACTATGTTATTTTTTTCCATAAATATTGTTTTTGGTTTATTGTCACAACGTGCAATAGGAACGTACTATTATATTTTTAATAAATTGCAACTCTTTTTTTCTTAGATTTATACCTTTTCTATTAATTAGTTTTTCATTTTTTCTATTAATTAGTATTTCAAGCACCAAAATATCTTTCAATTTGGATTTTAAGATTATGCTTTATAGGTCATATTTTTCATCTAATGTACTTTCATATCAAGTTTTGAAGAAAGTTAGAAAATTAAGGGTTAGTAAGGTGATTAATTTAAAAATAAATTTGAGACTATGCCTTCTTAGATAGATGTTTGATTTCATGTCCTTAATAAAGTTAGAAAATCAAAGGGTTGTTCAAGTAAATAATCTAAAACTATGTCTTTTAAAATGCATTAATATTGTTTTTATTGAATTTTTTTTATTTACAAAAGTAGATATTTAATGTAAATATAATAAAATACTATAAATTTTATATTGTATTCTAGATTTTAATTTAACTTTTAAATATAAGTTATATATAGTGTTTTAGAAAAAATGAAGTATTCTAAATAAATATTATTTGGGGCCGGGCTTAGCTAGGGTGTTCGTTGCTGGTATACAACTTTTGTTGGAACTCATACAGGGGAGGTCAGATAGATTGGATGAAGCAACACGACAACGATGAACTATCTGTAGTGAACTGGTCCACATGTAGAATGGCAAGGATTGCGTTTTTAGTGGTTTTATAACATGATTTGGTGGTGGCCCTATACTTAAAAATTAGCATCCACTATGGAAACTTTCATGAATTGGTGTGAAATTGTTATAGCATTTCAGCAAACAGACGACATAACTCGTTTCAAATCTCTTCCTCATGTTAACTCTGTAATAGTGTAAAATAGGTTGTAGATATTTCCAAACCCCTTGGGACAAACTTATCATAGATTGTCTCGGCTACCATTAATTAGTAAGTACTGCAAACCTTTGGATGACTTGGTGTAAGTTCCTGATGAAAACACAAATGGGTCATGGCTTTATCGAGCAGATATTCTAATCATATGAGATTTTGAATTAGGCTTAAGTTAACAACAAAAGAAGATTTTGCGGAATGGATAAGAAGTCAGGATCGAGAAAGATCAAGATTATGTGGTCAAGTACTTTGTTGAGGAATATTTTGGTTAAGTCCCAATGTGTTGGTACTTTTTCAGAATTTATATGTTGCCCTCCTTTTGTAATATTTCTTAGTTAATATAATGAAACTATGTTTCCAAAATAAAACTAATTGGTTGGGTAGCAACTCAGTTTTCCGAGTTTGAGCTTCCCTAATATCTCACATTTGCAATGGCCATCTTCAATGCACGTGCGAGCCCACACACACCATGCAGCTACCACCTACAGCATATGTGCTCGAGAAAGAGAACCTACAAAAATGACAGGCACCAATTGTACAATTCAAAATCAAATCCATTCCAACACACTTTTCAACACCAAAAGTTCATACGTTCATCTAAAGTACTTGAGTGTTTATATTACATACAATGTATTTCAAATGGAGACATCCCTTTCAAGTTCAACTTTAAGCTTTGCTGTAATTAGGATCAGTAAGTTGGGTCTGCCACGAGCAGGCACCTTTAGATCTTTCTATTCCTCATCATTCACTTCAGATAAAATATTGAGCCACCATCTCCTCGCTTATCAGCTCCAACTCAGAAGGCTCTTCCTGCCAAAATTACCAAAATAAATCAATTGTTAGACTCAACAAGAAGCCCCTATATCAGATATCCATCAGAGGAAAGTGTTCTACAACCTTGGGTTTGTCCTTGACCAAGAATTAGGCAGATAGAAATTTAAAGAGTTGGCATCTATCACATTTATCTTCAGCAGAGATGTTTATTATTGGGGAATTTCTACAGCATCAAATGGCCTTAAATGGACTGTCAATGGAGATAGATTAGGGGTTGAGCTCCATCAAAGGGTATGGTTTTTACCAACATTAGCTAGAGAGGAGAGAGGGAGCAACCCACTCTCCTAACTGACTCCTAACCGTCGGTTAAGATCGCAGGGGAGGAGGAAGAAACTGAGAGTCAGAGAGAAATATACCTGGAAAGAGAGAAGTCCTTCCTTTCTTCCTCTCTTCGTCCTCTTCCGGTTGCTAGGTTTGCTAGGTCTTCCATTTGTTAAGGGACACAACATCTCTCCCCCCATTCCATATCTTTTAGAAGTTTGATAGGATGGATGATGCCATTATAAAGAACAAATTTGGTGCTGGGATCCTACACTAGAGACCATTGAAGTAAACTATGCAGTAGCAGATCAAACAACAAATTTGGATGAAATTCAGCCTACTGACTATTGTGAATCTCCGACCGATGAAGAAACAGGGACTTAAAAAAATACACCACACAGTATGTAAGTTAAATTTCCAGATAGTCTTGAGGAAGGAACATTAACCTGTTTCCATGAAACTTATTCGGATATAGTTGACAAATTTGCAATGTGAGTATTCTCAAAATTCGTGTTTGCCGAAGTTGTGGAAGCAAAAGGGTTAGGAGGCATTGTCAAGGTTTCTGTTTTTCCTTCCAACATTAGAACCACTGTCTTCATAAAAGGGCGATCCGCTGGATACCATTGTATGCACCAGAGTGCCACGATTGTTAGTTTCTTAGCTATCTTATTATCTTCATTTGATGCAAAACTAAGCCCCATGTCCTCCCCTTGGCACAAACGCATATAAATCCATTCTGGGAAATATACTTGGCTTGTGCTTTCCACTGTAGTGTCAGTATTTTTCCTTCCTCCAACCATTTCCAGCAACAACATCCCAAAACTATAAACATCTGACTTAGAAGAGACATTTCCAAAGTTTCTCGAATATACTTCAGGTGCAATGTAGCCCTTGGTCCCTCTAGCAGCGGTCATAGACACAACGCCTTTTCCCTTAGAGCACAGCTTTGCCAACCCAAAATCAGAAATCTTGGGACTAAAGTTCTGATCAAGTAAAATATTGTTGGGCTTGATATCAAAATGAAGGATACGTTGCTCACATCCCTGGTGAAGATATTCTATTCCTCTAGCAATACCAATGGCAATACCTTGAAGTTTCTCCCAGGTGAGAAAATGATTGTGGGTATTTTTGGAAAAAATGAATTTCTCCAGTGATTCATTTGGCATGAATTCATAGAAAAGCGCTCGCTTCAACCTGTCAGCGCAAAAGCCCAGAAGGCGAACCACATTGACATGATGAATTCTACCAATGGTACCTACTTCATTGATGAACTCCCCACCGTCCCCACCAAATAAAATTCTTGAGAATCTTTATAGCGACAATAGTTCCATTTGGAAGCTTGCCTTTGAACACACTACCATAACCACCTTGGCCTACTTTTTCTTTAAACTGATCAGTAATCTTTTTCAAATCCGCATAAGAGTATCTTGTTGGCCTCAGGGATTTGTAGCCTTCTAGAAATTTTTCAACCTCGATTTCATTTTCTACATCCAATTTTCTATTTAATTTCCGAGAATGGTAAACCTCAATGCTGGTCACAACGGTTATCAAGAGAGGAAGTGTTCCTACGCTGGCTCCGGCTCCTGCACATAAGCAAACTATAAATCACAATGTATCAAAACTAGTCATAAAGTCAATAGTCAGAGGATGAGTAGTTCTCTACCTATAATTCCATACTTTTCCTTTAAACCAGCAAAATCAATGGAGGGATATTAGCAAAAGTGTTGCATATGATATTCTCTCCCAAATAGAAACTCCCTCAAAAATTCTTCAGCGATTACTTTTTTAAGGCACGATTGTGTACATATGCTGAAAACCAGTTCTGTAGCCTTTTTCCCTATTTCACAAAGAAAACACGTCCTATCCCCCTAAGCAAAAACTTTCAACTGAATCATGGAAAACATAGCTTATATTTATGTTTGTTCTCGTATTACCTTATATTTATGCTTGTTCTTGTAGAAAAGCGGCCGCACTAATCCTAACTTTTTCACATAATATTGGCCGGACAAACGTACCCTTATTTTATAATAGTAAGAAAGGCATAATTGGCATGACGCCCAATTGATCAAACTCAATAGAATCTATGGATAATGTAAAAACCTTTAGATCATTGAATCATTTTTATTGAGAAATGATCCCATAGTTCATAGGAGCAATTCGTTGGATCACGGGCTCAAATAATCACTCTAATCTAAGCAATGTTTACTATTAGGTTGAATACGCAGCCGCGTGGTGTGCACATAGCGAACTATATAGGTTGAATCACTTCAAATGTGATTCATTTCCCATGGATTATTTTAAACTTCCTCATTTATAGGTTAGGGACTCCAGAAGGATAATTGTATCCATGGTATTTGCATAACAGAATTCTGCTCTCCAACGAGCTGAACACAATGTACATATATCTTATAGCTCTGTGGGCCCAGCTAGAAGTATGACAACTATTGGTAGATCGCGGTATTTAAAGTCCTCATCATAAAATTAAGCTTGAGCGCAAAGAGTCGAATATCCCCATCCCTAGTTTTGGAACCAATTTAAAGAACCACCTGTTGCCAAATATTCCTATCGCGATCCTTAGCTTAAGGATATCAACTTTTTGTAGCTTCATAAATTATAACTACTTAGTTTTTTAAGATTCGATCAAATGGTGTGCGTCAGATGGAAGTGGAGGTGTAAATTGGGCTGGGCTGCCCGGCATGAAAAAACCTGGGCGGTGGGTCGGCATGGCACGTTGACCGGCCTACCTGGCCCCGTACGACCCAAAGGATGGACCGTACTGGGCTAGGGAGCCCTAGGCCATAGCACAGCACGACACGACCTAGGGACTTGACCGTGTCGTGCCGGGCCATGGTGTTTAGGCTGAGGAACGGCCCAGCATGGACCGACACTATATTTATATAAAAAAACGTGGATCTTTTATATAAATAAAATATTAAAATTAAAATAATTAAACTTTTGCTATTCATTTATAAATTTGGATCAATGCTTGTGCATTTATTTTAATAATTTCAAATTTATTTCAAGTTGAGAACCCTAAAAGTCCATTAAGGTTTTTTTTTCAAGTTTTATTAAAAAAGTTTAGGAGAGGCATGTGGGCTGGCCCGTGGGCAGCACGACCCAACTTGCCATGACCTAAGCCGCGCCATTGGCCGTGCTGGGCTGACCCCAAATCGACTTGTGCACAGCACGAGCCGGCACGTCACAGCCTAGGATCGACTGGGCCGGGCTCAAAGAGGGTCGTGCCGCACAACCTAGTTTACACTTAAAGGTGGAAGTAGGGTGACAACATCTTGAGCTGACCCGCTAATCTGAGTCCTGTCTTAATCACATTTGACTCACAAACACGGACCTGCAAAATAAATGAGTCGATCACAACTTAAAAAAATATACAGAGAAATAACCCCCATATAAATGGGTCGAGCTAAAGTCAACCTACATAAATCCCATAAACTTCTTGCGGTGTAGGTGGGCCTATTAAAGGGGGAAATGGTAAGGATAAGCAGAACAAGCAATAAAATTAAGACAAAGGATTTTTACGAAAAAGATTAGTCCTAAATCTTGATTAAATTAATTTATTAAGAAAGACAGTTAAACACTGAGTTAAGGTGAGTACGTAGCCAAAATACCACTTTTTCTTGGAATGATATCATTAGGGCTCTTTTTAGAAATCGTTACCTTTCTTCCTCATACAATATCATTAGGGCTCTTTTAAGCTTTTCTCCCTATTCTTTCATCTTCTTTTCAAGTTTTCTTCCTCAGATGATACCCTTGGCCAATCTTCGTTTCTTGCACAGAAAAAAACCTTCTTGTGCCTCTCCTCTTTTCCTCTTTGCAACTCAAAACCTCTCTCCTTCTACAATCTCTCCTTCCCAAAAATCCATTTTCAAATTTCCCCCTCTTCCTTAGAACAATATCACTAGGGCTTGCTAAAAAAAAGCCCTCTTTGTTACATTACCTCTCTTCTTCATCAATAATGGTTTCTCCCCTTCTTCACGATTCTCATTTCTGTGGCAAATAGACAACAACGATCTTCCTCGGTGCTTCTTGTATTTGGTTGCTTGTGCTCATTGTACCACTTGCCCTATAATTATTTTCTCCACTACTTGTGCTCCCTATTGTGGTATCTTTCGGTTTTCCTCACCACCACTCTCCAACCATTGCAACTAAAAGACATGACTGAGGTGAGTTTTCTCACTCTTTTCACTAAGTTTTTGGAAAAGAGAAATTGTAGGAAAAGAGCAAAAAAGGAGAGGCAAGAGAAGATGATGAATTTCTTTCTTTTTTTCTAGGTGGGAAACAAACATTTGCCAATTATATCATCCGGGAAAGAAGATGGAGAAAGTTTACAGGAGTCTCGAAATCGTCCAAGGAAGAAGAGAGATAAGAATTCTTGAAAAGAGCCTAGCAATATCGTTCTGGGGCAAATTGATCTTTTAGCTATGTATGAGTACTATACCCTAATTTGATGTTTTAGTGTCTTTCTTAATAAATCCGTATAATCAAGCTTTAAGACTGATTTTCTCATAAAAACCCCAATAAAAAAACCAACCAACAGCAGCAATCACTTAGAAATACAAAACGAAATTTAAAAAAAGACTAGATTTAAATTAAAACATAATTACGGAACAAAAGAATTAGAGCATCGGGTCCCATTTTTTTTACTTTTTCCCCTAGCGAGCTGTCCAATCTAATAGTAATGACTGAATTGAAACCATTCTTTTAAGACTAAAATTTTTAAAAAAGTGAAATAGAGCCCACTAATAAAAAAGTCCAAATCCTTTCACTAGAAAAGGCACATCAACATTTTTAATGTTTTGGTAGAAGGTCACAAATAAATTTAATTGAATCAAATAAGACTTGTCAAACGTATTCTGATGATCCATATTAGTGCTTTATAAAAAAAAAAATATAGTAATTGAACTAGTAAAAAAGGCTATAAATTTTTTTTGATGAGAAAAAAGGCTATAATTAGCTGAACTTCTACTAAGACAATCTTACTAATATCCCATCGACAAGCAAAATCGAGCACATCACTCAAACTAAGTAACTATTGCTAGTTTGCTAGAGTATTTAATAGTACATATCTTCCATATCTTAATTTCATCCAGGGAAAACTACTGAAAAAATCCACATAGTATAGCATGGGTAAGATGACGACCCACTAGTAGTTTAGAGATGGGAGGGGTCCTCTTGGTGTGTTTTTGTCTCTTTTTTTTTTTGTCATTTATTGATATGGTCGATATCGACCGTTCTATGTCGTGGTTGCTCTCGATTTGTAGAACCCAAATAGAAAGTGGGTTTTTATTTTTTGGTTGCTGGTGCTGCTCTAGAGCGATGGATGGGGCAGGGGGAGTCAGAGAGAGGGAAGATATGAAGGAATGGAGAGCGGCGAGTATGGGGTCGTCTTTGTCGGAGGAGGGAGGATCTCCATGGAGGGAGAGGAGGGAGAAGAGGGGAGTGGAGACGGAGGTGAAGTTGTAGGCGAAGACGAGGAAGAGGGCATGGGCCTGGAGGTGTTGGGGGAGGGAGGGGATGAGGGCCCGGGACATGTAGACAGGCAAGGGTGGATGATCGTTAGGTGGACCTGCAGATTCAATGTCAGTCAGATTTTCTTCAACATGTAACTGTCTTATTTCCTGAACACAATAGAATGGTGGATATCGACCATATTACGAAACGTAAAAAAAAAAAAGACATGAATGTTGAATCTGCAGGTCCACATAAGCATCATCTGCCTTCGCCTCCTCTCACTCCCCTTGGGTCTGCAGGTCCTTGGCCTTCATCCCTTCCCACCCCCACCACCTCCAGGCCGAAGCCCTCTTCCTCGTCTCTGCCTACAACTTTGCCTTCGTCTCCCCTCCCCTCTTCTCCCTCCTCCTCTCCCTCCATGGCGATCCTCCCTCCTCCTCCGACAAAGACGACCCCATGCTCGCCGCCCTCCATTCCTTTGTGTCCTCCCTCTTTCTGCCTCCCCTAGCCTCATCCATCGCATCCACCACTCTCGAGCAGCACCAGCAACCAAGAGAGAAAAACCCACTTTTTATTTGGGTTTTGTAAACCGAGAGCCACCACCATAGAATGCTCGATATCGACTATATCGCTTAATGACAAAAAAAAAAAAAAGACACCCAGAGGACCCCTCCCGTCTCTAAACTACCAGTGGGTCGTCATGTTACATATGGCATACTATGGGATTTTTTCGGTATTTTTTCCTTTTATCTAATAGTACTATCAAATTAGCTAATTTTATTTAATTATATATAATATTTTATAAAAGGAGAATATAGAATCATTATTATATATACTAAAAATATTTAAAAAAAAATATTCTTTTGGCCTTGGTGTGGCCCTAGCCCTTGAGGGTAGGGTAAGGGCTTCAATATTGTAGGCCCGCCGTCATCTTTGGGGCTTTAGCTCGACCTAGGCCCGGCCCACACACATGAGGGTATGGTAAGGGCTTGCTGCACCCGGGTCTTTGGCAGCCCTAGTAGTGTCCATTTGAAGAAGTGGTTAAGCTTTTAATTACATTTTTCATTGGATATAAAAAAAAGCTAAGGAAAAAGAAAATGTAAAGAATACCTTTATCTCTGCTGCTTTCGTTCTTGAAACCACACTCCATTCCCCTCCATCTGCACTCCTTGCAACTGGGCACATCCCACCTCAGACTAAGATAAATAGGCCCCTCGTACTCAAATCGATGGCCATATCGATTGACATGAATTGCACGACTTAGGTCTAGCATTAAAACAGTCTTAATTGGCTGGCAAGACACTGGCATCAAACCCACGGGAAACGTCTTGTTCCACGTCGCTCAGGCAGGAGAGGGCATAAGCGCTACTGAACTCCACTTTCTTAGAACAACTGATGAATGTGAAGTCGCGATAGAACAGGAAAGGAGAAACAGAAAGGTTAAGGTTGTTGAGAAAGGGGAGCCAAATGCAATCCTTCGGCTTTGGAAGCATCATTATAATCTGTTTCATGTAATCAATGTCTACCACAACAAGATCTCGATTCATAGATGGAATGCGAATCAAGGTGTTCTTGTCTTGGCAAGAGATATCAAAACTCGGATATCCGCAATGTGGAGGGTGCCGCTCTTTCATTCTGAAGGGGAATTGGATGGCGGGGCCACCATTTGGGCAATGAAGAGGTTTGCAGGAATCACTAGCACAGAAACCAGCCCCAACAGAACAGAGGAAGAGCAGAGAGAGGAAGTGAAAGATGTGGAAGCTGCCCATTCCTCTTCCCTTCATGTGTTTTCCAAGCAACTCGCAATTCACAAAGCCTACATAACAAAAACATCTTGTTCGTTTGCTCGTGAGTGTCTTTCGTTATTTCCTGGAAAGGATGTCACAATTGCCGTGAATTTCTGGGCGCCTGGGCGTTTCATTTCATGCCTACCCACGTTTACATGTCCAAGTCCTAGTCTTTGATTAGGAGACCCAGAATCTGATACGAGGCCAGACCCAAGCATTTTCTTTTTTAGTTCAGCGCTATCAATTGTGCCCTCTTATAAGACTACCCAGCCTGCCTCGACCCTAAAAAATACCACAACATAGAGTGCTTTTGTTTTTCTTAAAATGCCCAAGGCCCGGATTAGAACACAATACAGATCAATATATCAAGGCACCGAAATTAGTTAATTGGATCGGTCAAAATATAAAAAGGACACTGCCAAAATATTAAAAAGGCCGAGCCTCTCCTCAGCTCACATGGACGGGGAATCTTCATCCGCTTGCATGTGTGGGGCCCACTGTTGGCCCATCCAAGTGTTCCACAAAGCGGGGACACCATATAGTCATGGATCGCAGGTTTTGCCACCCATCTAAATGGATTCGACCGTTGGATTGTTTAGGGATCTTACTATAACATAGCTGATTTGAGGAAGAAGACATAAAAAGAGTTGTTCCTTTCAAGAACGGAAAAAAATCAAAAAGATAAAGCCGAAGTAAAAAAAAGGTGTCTTGCCTATTGTTACACCCCGACCCAATTTAACCATGTTTAGTGCTAATTAATCGTATTTTAGTTAAATTAATTATACTTAGTTACTAATAATTGTTTTTAGTGTTAATTAGTCCTTATAGATTAAGTTAGTTGAGTCCTAAGTCTTAGGTAGGTAAGTTGGAACCGATTTGAACCGGTTGAGTAGAGTCGAGGACTTTTACGTAATTATCGATTTTCATATTTTGCATCATATGCACGACATTTTGACATCAGTGCATGTATCTCGTCGAGCACGTTAATTTTCGTATTAGACTTTACTTCATTTGATCAACCATTGAGTAAGTGGACCTTCGTTTGACTCTATATGAAAATACTAGATATTGGAAGGGCTTTCTTGCAAAAAGGGAGCCTTATCTCTTAAAACCCATTCAATAAACCCATCCTAATCAATTCCTTTTCTTTCCATTGGCTACAAGGAACTTCTCTTCTCTTTTCCTTCATTTCTTCCCTCTCTCCTCCAATCATCTACAAGGGGTGAGTGCATGTGCCTCTGGGAGCTAGGAGTGGAACTCATCCTGATCCTCTCCACCCTCCTCTCATTTTGTTGACAAGAAACCACCTTCTTCATCCTTTAATTTTGTAAAATTTGAATTTCTTGTCAAGGTAAGAGCCAAACCCTCTTGTTTGATATTTTTTAGTTGCATTAGAGTCAAGAGACCCTCTTATCATCATGCATAGACATTTGTTAGTGTTTTGGTGGGTGTTTGTGATTAGGGTTTGATATTTGGGGATTTTGGTTCCTTTGAGCTAGAGTGAGAAGAGAGAGTTTCAAAAGCTTTTAATTGAGGCAAGTATAAGCTAATTTGGATTTACATATGGTCTATTCATCGATTGATTCAAGAACTCTATTTCTTTAATGATTCTAAATTCTTAATGGATGGAATGATGTGGGTTGATTTATTGATTTGAATTGAAGGAGATGAATGGAGGGTTTTCATGTTGTAATGGGAGCAAGGAGGCTCCATTGTGCAGGTTATGTGATGGAAGAAGGTTGGGAAATGGAAGAGAAGAAGAACACATGAGAATTCTGGAGCGTTCGCTCGAGCAAACACTCTTAGAATGTCATTCGCTCGGGCGAACGAAGAGGCCGCCCAAGTGACCAGCTCTTTGGATGGGGCCCGCTCGAGCAAATATGGGTCCACTTGAGCGAACCTAAAGCTAGAGGAGACCTAAATTTTAGGGTGAATTATCGCCCTTAATCTATAATAGCCCACCCTAATCATCTCTAATAGATAATTATGGTGCACACTTTGTTTCCATAGGAATTAGGATCCTTTAAGACTCTTAGGACCTTAAAATGGAACCCTAACCTCCTCCTTTGGTCTAATGGACAATCCTTAGTCTAGCACTATGCCACAAGGGTAGTTCTGGAAATTCAACGTATTCCCCATAACAAGTGACACTCAACAAGATAGTAGTACGTTGACCTTTTGGAAATACCTTATAATGGACGGTGGGAGAAGAAAGTCCTAAGTAATAGTTTAGGGTTGGCTGGTAAAAATTGTTTTAATCCCCCTAAATTTATTGCATCTCATATTGAAGTCAAAATTCCTTATTGATATAAAGTCCTAATTTATTTATTAGTTGCATTATAAGTATTAATTATGGTTCGATTTTCTATTTTCAATTCGTGGTTTAATTATCGTACAACTGTTTCGGTGTTCGTTGAAATTGTGGATTGAGTAAGTATTTGTGTGTGATTATTATTTGATTCGATTATGAGTGAGTGATAGTAAACTTATTCAAATTTAATTACTATTTGATTCGATTGAGTCGGCACTACTTAACTTCGACCCTGTGATACCCGACGGGGTTGAACTTGATTTAGCTATTCGAGACTACTGCAGTAAGTCTTCTGGAGCACCGGAATTCCAGAACCGGGTAGCTAGCTAGCTTTTGGCCTGGCCGCTGGTGACATCCCAACTAGATTCGCTCTCTTTTGAGAGAATGAGCTCAATGTACTAGCCAAATTAGTATGTTTTATTTCTCCTTGATTCGTAAAGCATAACTCACTCAATTTTGCACAATTGCCTAGTTATTTTTGATATTGACATCTGATAATTAATTGTCATTTAATTCGATTTGAAACATTATGTATTTCCTTATTAATGTCTAAACTTGCTAAATCATCGTATTGAGATACTATTCTTGGTGTCACAGTCGCATGTGCAGCTCTCGGTCCTGGGGAGGCCCAGGAGGGAGAGGAGACTGAAGAGGTTCCTCCAAGACTAAAGGAGTGGCCAGACGCTGGGCCAGTGTAGATACTTCTCCGTCGGGGAGCATGATGTACATTTTGAGAGCTTCAATTAGTATGTAACTAGCCCCTTTTTGTGTGGGTCACACTTAGATTTTCAGTTAAACTTTCGATTATACTTTTGGTATTGTTGTGTAGGGTTCTTTTATACACCCTTTTTTGTAATCAAGGTATACATTGTGTAATTCTTTTGTATTAAACTTGAATGTTTAATTGGACTGAAGGGGAAATGATACTTCTTGTGAACGGATTACAACTTCCGCTATACTTTAAATGTTATTGACAGGTTTTAGTGAGCTAGACCGACGTGTGGAAAAGTTGTTTTCTTTCCTTCGTGTGTTGCATTTGGCTGGAGATAGGTACAATATCACGAGAGTATGTGTGTTCCACCTCGGGGATTACCCTAAGATAGGGTGATTCGGGACCGGGACGTGACACCTATTTATATCCAAGGGGCTGTAGAATTTGGCCACATAGTGAGAAATGAAAGACAGAGGAACAAAGGCAAAATGCCCCTCTCCTCTTTTTCCCCTCCCTGAGCAACTTCCAGTATATGAGATAGATCGGATGGTTGCTTTGATCTATATCCATGGAGATTAATTAGAGTCTAATTCTCTGATTGGTAAGCTTATGAATATGTCATTGTGGCCACTTAACCAAAATCATTCTGCTCAAAACTTACATATTCCGATGAACTGGTGTTGGGCCAAACTTCACCCCGTATGGAATTTCACCCACTATCACATTGATCGCATTTAATTGTAAAAGACATGATTTGACACTTCCTCACTGCCAAATGCTATAATTTGTGCTATTTGGTGGCCCCTAGCCATAAACTCTGTTTTCGTAGGCATTAAACTCTTCAATTAACTCTTAAGTTTTCTATATAGCTATGGATCCAAGAATAATAGCCACCTAAGAGAATATAAAATGCATGAGAATCTTCAAATTGCATTCTTGGGGAACCACTTATTTAGACATGAACCTCCAACTTAGAGAAACAGAGATGTCATGTTTGATATGTCTCACCCCATGCATGGTTTCTGTTAGTAGAGATTCCTGCGTCATTTAAAGGACCAAACTATGGGGGAACTCTGAAAATTTTCCCATTATGATATTACAACATACAGTAGGACAATCAAGCCTAATGCAATCTAAATATTGTCAATTATATTATGAAATATCTTTAGTTTTTTAATTATTTTCACAGCAACCATAATGCAATCTAAACTATATAGTCAAATAAACATAGTCAATAAATCAAGCCTAGAGAAAATGGAAAGGCATCATTTTTTATTCCTTGTGTCATTTAAAGGACCAAACCATGGGGGAAGTTTGAAAATTTGCCCATTATGACATTACAACATACAGTTGGAATGCATAATGCAACCAAGCCCAATGCAATCTAAACATAGTCAATTATATTATGGAATATCTTTAGTTTTTTTAATTATTTTCACTACAACCATAATGCAATCTAAATATATTCAATTGAGTAAAAAAGAAAATGTAAAGTCTTAGTTGGCTAATTCATCTAGTTTGAACAAAACTCAATTCCATATTGAGTCATATTTTTTGTTTCTTTTTAGATGTGGATTGTGATGACATTTCAAGTCAAGGTTTGGAGAGTCCTAAACGCATAAAAGACTGTTTATTCAAACCCAGACGGAGTCCAAGACAGAGAGCAGGTTCACTATAGTGAGCCAGTCCCAACATGAGGCAGAATTATTGCTCACTATAACGAGCTGGGAATTCTTTCCATGCGTGAAGATCCCTTTCTAATTTCTCTGTAACTACTATTTTGAGTTCTACATAGATTGGAAACCTCATGCGTGAACCCTTGGGCTATATATACATCTTCTTGTAACCCAAAAGTCTATCTTGAGCTCTCTACTCATCCCTAGCATCAAGAATATATACTTATAGAGAGACTTTGCGGGTTGTTTCATGCCAGAAGAATTACGCTCAAGACAGAGAATCTTCTTATTCTCTGAAGCACCTTGAAGAGACGTTCAAGGTGGGATATTGTCAAGCACGTTGAAGGTGAACAACTGGTAGTCGGCAAGTTCATCACGGTCCTCTAGGTTGAGTTCCAACTGGGTCAAAGGCTCTAGGTCAAAGTCCATTATGCTTATTGGAAGGTAAAAATAATTGTGTTTTTACGTTCTATCGAGTATGATGTGTGGGAAATTGTTGAGAATGGGTATACCCTCCACTGTGGTTGTTAATGGGAGAAGGATTCCCAAACCTAAGGCTAATTGGACCCAAGGTGATAAGAACCAAGCCCATTGGAATGACAAAGCTATCAATGCCATATATAATGGTGTTACACATTCAGAATTTCGCAAAATCTCCACCTGTAAAACTGCAAAAGAGGTGTGGGATGTTCTGAGAATGGTGCATGAAGGCACTGATATTGTTAAGCAAACCAAAATTCGAAATTTGACTATTGCTTTTGAGACCATTCATATGAAAGATAGTGAGACCTTTGATGAGTTCAATTCCAAACTTAGCGATATTGTCAATTTGAGCTTTAATTTGGGTGAACCCATACCTGACCATAAAGTTGTTAAGAAAATTCTTAGGTCTGTACCTGAGAGATATCTTCGAAAGTGGTTGCTATTAAAGAACATACTAATTTGAATGAACTTACTCTAAGGCTGCTAATGACGGTTCCGATGGTTACTGATTTGAATGAACTTACTCTAAGGCTGCTAATGACGGTTCAGATGGTGATTCTGATGATGTTGAACTTGAGGCCCTTTTTGTCTAAAAATTCAAAAAGTTTCTGAAGAAGAACAAAGGCAACCTCAAAAAAGAATTTCCGGAAAATAAGAGCCACAACAAGCCCAAAGCTGTGTCCGAGAATGAGAAAAACCTAGCTAAAAATGCTACAAAACTCATTCGGTGCTTTGAATGTCAAGACTTTGGACATCCTGCATCCAAGTGCGCTAATAGGTTAGAAAGGAACAAAGGAAAAGCTTTGAACGTCTCATGGGAAGAAGACGATTCAGAGAATGAAAATAGTGACTCTGAGTCTCCTTCTAAATCTGCAAAGTTTGTTGCTTTTATGACACGTACTAACTCATCTTCTGTGCAGGGGTCATTTGACAAAGATTAAAAGACAGATGACGAGTTGAATCTTCATGATTTTTCTGATGATGAACAAGATATTGAAGTTGCATACATGAAACTCTTGAAGGATTCTATGCGCTTGTCTTGCATTAACGACAAGCTCTCTCACAAGATGAAAGCTTTAGAATATCAAAATTCAATTTTTGTTTCTGAAATTGATGATACCCGTGCTAAGGTAAGCCGGTTAGAATCCCAATGTGTTATCTTATCTGAAAATCTCATTGCTGTAGGCAAAGAGAAAGAACTGGTTGTTGCACAATGTGAGAAAGTTACGAAGGAATTGGAGACATTGCGCATTGAGTACAAAACATGCAAAGCTGAGAAACACGATCTTAGTGGCAAGCTGAAAATGACCTTGACAGAGTTGGATTCTACTGCGTCCTCATTTGACCACATGAACAAAGGATCGATGACGCTTGATGAGATCCTGGTGAGACAAAGAAGTGAAAATTCAATACAAGACTTGGCTTTAATTCAGAACCATTCTCTTCCAAAAAGTCAAGTAACTCTGTTTTTATATGTGGCCCTGATTTACAATCGAGTATACCTGTTAATACAAATAGTACGCATGCAAACACAAAGATTAATAAGAATGTGCCTAAACCCAGATTCATCCCGATATGTCATTTTTATAGAATCAAAGGGCACATTTGACCACAGTGTAACAAAATGCGTAACCAAAAAGAGTAAATCTATTTGGGTAAGAAAGTCTGATCTTCGCAGTAATGTAGTCCTCACTACACTTACTGCAAAAGACTTGCATGTATGGTACTTGGATAGCGGGTGCTCGAGGCACATGACTGGCAACAAATCCCTATTTACCTCACTGGAGAGCTTCGATGGAGGTAGTGTTAAATTTGGAGATGGAAGCAAATCTAAAATAATTGGAAAAGGTACTGTTTCGATACCGGGTATTCTAATATTTCCATTGTCTTTTTGGTTAATGGTCTGAAAGCTAATCTCTTATAGTATCAGCCAACTATGTGATTCACATCATGAAGTACATTTCTATCTCAACGAATGTGTGATTGTGGATAAAAAAGAAATAATATATTACATGGAGAGGGAACACCTGACAACTGTTATGTTGTTGCCACTGAAAGTGGTCTGTCATGTCACTCAGCATTGATTAGTGATATTGATTTATGGCATCAACGATTGGGCCATGTTAATCACAAGGACCTCGATAGATTGGTGAAAAACAACTTGGTTCATGGGCTACCCGAATGTTTAAAAGCCCTAAACGGTATTTGCGGCCCTTGTCTGATAGGAAAACAAATTAGGTGCTCACATAAGAAGGCTGGCGCTTTAACAACCACCAGAACACTTGAACTCTTGCATATAGATCTCATAGGTCCTACTAAATCTGAAAGCATTGGTAGTAAGAAATATATATTTTTCATCGTTGATGATTTCTCACAGCTGACATAGGTAAGATTCCTTAGAGAAAAGTCTGAGACCTTTGAAGTTTTCTTAGATTTATAGACCTTACTCATTAATGACTAAGGAAAAAAAATTGGTGGTGTTGTCAGAATACGTTCAAATACCATGGAACCGAATTTGAGAATTCTGATCTCAATTCGTTCTATTTCAAGAATGGTATTAAAAATGAATTTTCTAGACCCAAGACACCACAACAAAATGGAGTCGTTGAGAGGAAAAACCGTGTGGTTCAGGAAATGGCATGGCTTATGCTGCACAGTAAAAACCTTCCTCAACGTTTCTGGGCTGAGGCAGTTAATACAACGGTACATGTTATCAATTGAGTTGACCTCAAGCTAGGAATGAAAATGACTCCATATGAGATTTGGAGCCGTCGAAAACCGACTGTCAAGTATTTCAAAACCTTTGGGAGTAAGTGCTATATCTTAAAGGATCAGAAACACTTGGGAAAGTTCGACTTAAGGAGCGATAAGGGTATTTTCCTTGGTTACTCCATGACTAGCAAAACGTATAGGGCATGTTTGTGTAGAGGCAACTTCCATGGAAAGAAGAAATTGCCACATTAGCAAATTCTATGGTTTTTAAATACCTCAGAAAAAGGTTTTTTGAGGAAGTTAAAAATTCATGTTTGGTGCAAAAAGTTTTTCCTCGATGAATTGGTGCTAATGTTGTTTGGTTTAGCTGCGGATTTCTTTTAGTGAAAACTACTGACTGGGTGGGTCGGTATGTGTGTGTGGAGTGGGTGGGGATGAGTGGGGTTGGGAGGAGAGGGGGAAGAAAGAGAGTGGTTGGGTGGAGTGAGGGTGGGAGTGAGGAAATGGGGGGTTAGTTTTCCGTGGAAATGAACTTCCCATATCCCCCATAGGAAGTCTATTTCCATGACTAGGAGGAAAAAAGCTGACGTGGCGAAAAGCAGTTTTACGAAAATCTACCGCACCAAACACATGAAAAAGAAGTTTTCTGCAGAAAACCACATCCTTTTCTGCAGAAATGGGCTACAAAAACGTGCCCATAGAGTTTACCATCTTAGAAACTCTACTGTTTTGGAGTTAATAAAATTGGTTGTTGATGATGCAAGAACTTCAAACTAGTTTTCTGATGACGACAAGGGCACAATTTTTTCTCCAGCTTTTAAATAGGTTGAAGATATCGACTCAACCAAGAAAAAGGAACCTGAAGCCAGAACTAAAGAAAAAACATAACTTAAATAAAAAGAGGAACCAGCTAAACCTAAGACACCATCCTTTGAACTCATGGTTCCAGATATTATCAAACAGTTTGAAGAGCAAAGTGCATCAAGAAATGTGAGACCAGTACCAAGAGTCATGAAAAGCCATCCTATTTCGTAAGTACTTGGCGGTGCTAAGGAACCAATGAGAACGCGAAAATAGGTACGCAATGAGGTATGCCACTTCTGCTATGTTTCTTTCATTGAACCCAATAATATAAAAGAAGCTCTTGTAGATGACTGTTGGATAAATGTAATGCATGAGGTGCTTGAGCAATTTGAAAGAAATTATGTATGGTAATTGGTTCCTAGACCCAAACACACTAATGTTATCGGTAAAAAATGGATCTTCAAGAATAAAACCGATGAATTAGGACAGGTTATAAGGAACAAAGCTAGACTGGAAGAACAGAGCTATACCCAAGTTGAAGGTATTGATTTTGATGAAACATTTGCTCCGGTTGCTAGACTAGAATCCATCCATCTGTTGCTTGCTATTGCATATTTTTTAAATATTAAACTTTATCAGATGGATGTTAAGAGTGCATTTTTGAACGGATATTTGAATGAGGAAGCTTATGTTGAATAGCCCAAAGGATTTTAAGATCTCACTACCCGGATCATGTGTTTAAATTGAAAAAAAAAAAACACTCTATGGATTGAAACAGGCACCATGAGCGTGGTATGAAAGACTGACAGTTTTCTTATTGGACGATGTTTTCAGGAGAAAAGTGTAAATAGGACACTATTCATCAAAGAGGACACTCACCACATTTTGATTGCACAGATATATGTTGATGGTATTGTCTTTGGATCTACTTCTGATAAGTTAGTCGATAAGTTTTCTGGTAGCATGTCCAAGGAATTCGAGATGAGTATGGTTGGAGAGTTCTCCTTCTTTCTAGGACTACAGATCAAGCAGTGTGACAATGGGATCTTTGTTTCACAAACCAAGTATGCTCAGAATCTCTTTAAAAAGTTCGGGATGACTTCAACTAAAGATTCCATAATGCCGACAAGCACCACTATAAACCTGAGTATAGACTCGGATGGGAAGGATGTTAATGAAACATTATATTGGAGCATGATTGGTAGCCTACTACACCTTGCAGGAAGTCGTCCTGACATTGCATACAATGTAGGCATCTGTGCCAGATATCAATCAAAGCCGAAGGAATCCCATGCCAATGCAGTGAAAAGGATCATGAAATATGTTAGTGGGACAGCTGAATTTGGAATTTGGCTAAGCAAGGACACAAATACAGATCTTGTTGAATATTCTGATCCGTATTGGGCCAGTTGTGTTGATGATCGTAAAAATACATTAGGAGGTTGGTTTTTCATTAGGATCAATCTAGTTGCTTGGCATAGTAAAAAGCAGACTTCGACTTCCTTGTCTACTGCTGAGACTAAGCACATCGCTGCTAGAAGTTGTTGCACTCAGTTGTTATGGATGAAACAGATGTTGGCCGACTTTGGAATTGATCAAGATATAATGTTTGTGTATTGTGATAGCCAAAGTGCCATAGACATCTCTAAAAATCCAGTCCAGTACTCCCGCACCAAACACATTGATATTAGGCGAAGATCATTATTCTCGATAAAATTGCTACTGGAAAATAATTGGCCAATATTTTCACCAAACCATTGGACCCAACCCGCTTTGAATCCCTTTGCAAGTCTCTAAGGATTTCCTCCTTTCACTGACCTCCATTCGCTTTCGTAAGTGTATATGCACATGCACAATATCACAAAGACCTTTATGGTTATTTTGCATGTGATTTGCCTTCGGTGCACATTTTTTGGAATAACAATTTATCTTTTGGCACTGTGGTTACTCTTTCTTGATCTTGATATACAAAAAATTGAGTGACTATATCTGGGAAATTCTCCTGAACCTGAGGATCATGGCTACCTACGAATGTGTGTGATAGCTTCCAATTGATTGAAAAGTTTCGTTGGAGAGGGCTACCATGTTCTGTAGTGTGGAAGTCACTAATGAAGGTTCATGGTTGATAAAAATTTATAAAAAGAAAAACTGAGAAAAATGATGAAAATGACTGAGAAAAGGGGATTGAAAAAATATGTGGATTTTGACCTTAATAGACTAAATACTGGTTTTGCTCCCTAGTTTTTAAACTTTCAGTTTCAAAGCATGTCCTCATTGAGGGGGAGCCTACCATCTTTCACACACACCACTTGATTTCTGAAAAATTATGTGAATTGATCAATTTCTGACTGTGCTGAATCTTCATTTGTAGGTTCTGTACTTTCCACAAAATTTTTATGGAGTATACATTTATGAAAAATCTGATTTTTTACATCTATGGAGTTATTTGATAATTTTTGTGTGAAAATGTAGAGGAAAATTTGCCCAGGGCCTATTCCTTCACTAGAGACGGAATCATGTCTCACTATAGCGAGAATATGTCTCGCTATAGCAAGATGTACCGTGCCCAAGTCAGAACTAGGGCTCACTATAGCGAGCACGCCCAGCGTTTTAAAGTTGGTTCGGTCACACCCCCTTTGTTTTGACATCCTGCTTTCAAAATCCAGGATATACATTCGCTCTCCTTTGAGTTGTGCACTCCCTTGGCCATTCCTCTTGCTCTTCAAAAGTCTCTTCCATCCATTCTCTTCTTCACACTAATCCAAGGTATAATTTTTCTCCTCTCCTCATTTATGGAGTTTCTCTTTCTCTTGCCTATATGAAAGATTTGGTAAAGGAATTGCTTGGATTTGGAAGCCAATGTGTCTTTGGCTTCTCTTGTTGGTTTTAAATGTGTGGAGTGGCATATTGGAGTTAGTTTCTAGATGTTGACATAGGATTAAAAAAGTGCTTTTTGAAGGTAGTAAAGTTTTGGGAATTTTGAAAATTTGGAGATTTGCATACTTAGATGAAACCTTTGGTTGCCAGTTCATTTGGAGTAATTCTTACATTGTGCAGCACTCATTGGGAGCTTGGATGTGCATACATTACGCTTGCATTACAAGATATCATTCCTGCACACCAAATGTTTGGTTAAGTGCTCGAGTGAGCATTTACACATTAACTGTTTCATAGAATGTCTCTATGATTGTTTCAATTCCATCATGGCTCCAAAAACATCTAAAGGGAAGCATCAAGGTACTCCTTCCTCTTCATTCAATCGCGAACGCTTCCCTGATGCCCAAAGTGCTGAATTACAGGAATCTACTTTCAAGACTCGCTCTGTAATTCTGGAACGGATTGTTGAACAACGAGGATTGCTTTTTACTAGTTTCTTCAATTGGATTAGCCAGTGTCATCTGACGATACTGATGGATATGAAGAATGATGTTTTCAAGGATTGGGTTCGTGAGTTTTACTGTAACATGCATGAGGTTTATCAAAACAACTTCAAGACTTATGTTCAGAGGAAAACAATAACAGTTACTCCTGATTCTATAACAGAGTTGCTTGAAGTTCAACGCCCTCCAAACCCTTATTATCTATTCCCTGATCTAGAGAACGTTGAAATGCATAAAAATGATGCGGCTACAACACTTTGCGGTAGAGTAACTGAGTGGAATTTTGAACATCTTTATACCTACAACCTGACTGCTGACTATCATTTACTGAACATATTCGTGTGCCACAATATCAAACCCCATGGACACACCTTAGACCTATACTACAGTCAAGCATATCTACTCTATGCCATCAAAATGAGCCTACATGTGGACATTCCTAGAACGATATTTGATTCTATGCTCAAGGTATATGAAGGACTAAAGAGACTTGCTCTTCCACTTGGAGTGATGATCTGCAAGCTGTTGATTAAATATGGGTTTCGCACTTATGACCATGACGAGCCCATTCTCCATACTTGAGGTCACATTTAGGGGGAGAATGTTCAGGTTCAAGCTGAAGATAAAGACCACTCTATTGAAAATCGTCTTCTTGAAGTTAAAAGAGCAGTATTTGATCAGTCTATCCAAGTAGAGATGTTGGAAGAACGGGTGACAGCTGGATTCAATGAATTGCGTCACTCATCCACATAGCAGTTTAATGAGATGCGTCGCCTATCCACTGAGCAGAATACTCAGTTGAGCAACCAGCCTTCTACAACGTTTGATCAGCTCCAACACCACTGGCTGGGTTGCTGCATCCTGCTTCTGATTCTACTATTCACTGCTCTTTATTTTTCTGCTATCCTAATTAGCTGTTTCTTCTGACTTATGGCATGATCATAGTTGTTTTTCTATTCATCCCTAGCATCAAGAATACTTCTAGAGAGACTTTGTGGGTTGTTTCATTCAAGGAGAATTGTGCTGAACACAGAGAATCTTCGTCTTCTCTAAAGCACCTTGAAGAGACATTCAAGGTGGGATCTTGTTAAGCACGTTGAAGGTAAACGACGGGTAGTCGACAAGTCCATCACAGTACTTTAGGTTGAGTTCCAACTGGGTCAAAGGCTCTGTGAGTTTCCTTTAATCTTCTTTTACATAGTGCTTGGCTTTTCCGGTGGTCTCTACCACTCGTGGTTTTTTCCCGAGTAGGGTTTTCCAGGTTAAAAATCGTGTGCCTCCTGGTTTTTGTGGTTGATTGTTTTTTTTTTCCCCGATACTAGGTTAATCTTCTAGTTTAATTAAGCAGAATTTAGTTTCATATAAAAATCTGAGTTGGGACCTTAGTCTGTGTTAAGGCTTAAATTAAGGTTGAATTGCGTTTTCAGGAAATAGAAACAGTTAGTAAATCAAGCATAGAGAAAATGGAAAGGGCATTATTTTTTTATTTTTTTTACAGAGGTTAAAACAAAGAATCTGATTTGGTACCTTTACTTTGAAAAGGGGGCGTCTCTGTTGAAAATGTCAAGTCTATGCCCACCCATGATTTGGCTTTGGTGGATGATGAAGACCAAGGAGCGACCTGCGACGACGATGATGAAGAATAGTTCTGAGAGAAAAACTGTAATCGAGTCAGAGAAAAAGATAGAGAGGGGAGAACTGAAGATTTCTAAACGATAAGAGGAAGAAACCATTATAAAAGAGAGATGAGAGGACATATGCATTTATCGATGAAGGTTTCCACCATGATTTGCCAGAATCGCATTATAACGTTTGCACGTTACAAAAACATTGAGGAGAGGAGTTAATCTCCGTAGCTGAAATGGAAAGTAAAGGTAGCTGCTGCATTTTTCGGAAGAGAAGAAAAACACCTATAATGGAAGATAGTAAAGAAGAGGCTGACTAAAACAAAAGGCAAGTCCGGGCAGTGTGTGCGTGTTGGTGGTTTAAGAGGCTCCACTGACCACCTAAACGTTACAAGGCGCTTTTGGTTGTAGGGTTCATAATCTCTCCTCTAGGTTACTAGAAAAAAAACAGAGGCTGATTTAATGGGTTATCTTTGGGTCAGTGTAAACGTTGAGGAGAGGCTGATTTAAATGGGCCAGTAGCTATCAACAAACAGTAACTATTGACGATAAAATGGACCAGCAGTTTTGGAACTCAATTAAGAAATGGCCAAAATCATTTAGAAGTCAAAATCGAGAGGCTGATTTCTCAATTGATCTCAATTGGAAACAGTCTCTATTGTATATTATTATAATAATTAGATTAAACCATGGGGGGAATTTTTTTTCCTACTAAAATCTTTCACAGTTGCAGTCCATGATTTTTGGTGGGAGACTTCAATGCAGGCGTCTTGCTTTTGTGGATGGTGAGTTTGAAAATTTTGCACAATCATAAATTAAAATTTTTCTTAAACCACGTATTGCGTCCCCATTTTTTTCATGGAAAAAATCAAATGACATTGGTAGAAATTTTTTCATTGCAGCTAAAGGGTTATTTTTTCAATTATGTGGTATTGCTGAATTTGAAGTAAAAGTTGTTGCATGACTCCTTTTGTCGATTTCTTGGGAATTAGAATAACAATGAAAGTGTGTTTTCTATGATTGCATGGCCATTTTCATCAATATTTAAAACGAAGAGACATGGTCCGGGAGAAAAATAGAGCTAAACATTATATAATAACAGACAGCAGATCCTTCCTTGGGGGATGACACGTGGTGCATTCTTAAACTTTTTGCAATGCTATATTTCGGAATTACCTTTGTAATATAATCTTATCCGGTCCTTCCATGGGGAGGATGAGACGCGGTGCATCCTCAAACCTTTTGCAATGCTACATTCTGGAATTACCCTTCTAATCTAATCTTATCATCTAAAATATCTCCTCTACCCATCGAGTCTTATAAGGTCGAAACTAAGTAGATCCGAACACATCGAATCAATCACTAATGGGCTCAAGTAAACAATTATGTTCCATTCGATTCAATATGATCTGTTCGGTCTCACTCATAACATTTATTCATTCGAATCAATTCAATAGTACACTATTTACTCAATTCACAATTCTGGCATCTCATAGGATTAATAATTCCAATAACAATAAAGATGGATATGACTCATGCATTTGACAACTATTTAAGAATTGGAATTCACTAATAAAATCAGTCTCAACATGCATATGCAACTGAATGGATGTTTGAGGTTTTAAGTGAATACTTTTTCCATTTTATAAAGAAATCCACCTTCTATCTTGTATTTACAAGTAGAGTCAAATGATGGTTAAGCTAGCCCATGTGAATTCAATTGAAGACATGTTCAGTATGAAAAATGACGTACTCATCGAGATACATGCGATGACACCAAGATGACGTGCATATGATGAAAAATCAGAAAATCTAAACTTACAAAAAAGTCCTAGGTTCTACCTAAATGGCCAAGTCGGGTTCAAACTACCTATCTATGACCCAAGGTCTAACCCAAAAGCCTAATTAGGACTAATTCACAATAAAATCACTTAATTAGCAACTAAGCACGATTAATTTTAGGAAATCACAATTAATTAGTACTAAACACGATTAATTCGGGTCATGATGTTACAACCAATGACTATTGGAGAAATGAAACAAAATAGAGATGAAGGAAAGTAACCACTGATGCCCATTGGAGAAATGAGACAAAGCACAGAGAGAGTAGAACTTGGAGGGTCACATGCAGCAAGAGGTGGGTTATGCAGTTAGGTACTTAAAGCCCCACCCATGGGCGAACCTATGTTGTAGAGACCACTACCCCAGGTTGGAATTAAAATCCCCTTAGAGTTGGGGCCTTGGAGCAAGGATTGTTGGAGAGATTTGGGACGAGATCTCGGGCAGTCACCCCAGGTCAGAGTTGAAATCGCCAAAGAGTTGAATGCGGCCTTGTAGCATGCCCCCACATAACTAAACCTGTTGCTCCACATATGTCTAAAGATAGTCCCACATATGTAAAGCTTCGTCGGTAAAAAAAGAAGAAAAGAAAATGCTGCGCTCCAACTTATCTTTATCTGCCAAACATATCTAGTATATTCCTTCATAATCACTCTATAACTAAATAAAAATGCTTAATGTCCAAATTCTAATTCCAAACCTTGAATCCCCAAATCAGAATCAAACCCCAAGCCCTAAACCAACAAATCTGAGTGTATCTACAAACGGAGCAATAACGAGTGTAAGAACTACTTGTGGAGAGACATGGGAGTTTCCAATGAACATAGGTTTGCATCAGGAGTTAGCCATAAGCTCTTATCTCTTTGTACTGATTATAGATGAGTTAACTGCTCATATTCAAGAAGGGGTACCTTAGTGCATGTTATTTACAGATGATATTGTGTTGGTAGACGAATCAAGAGATGGTGTAAATTCAAAATTAGAGAGATGGCAGGAGGCTTTAGAATCCAAAGGCTTCAAAATAAGCAGTACAAAAATGGAATATATAGCTTGTAACTTCAGTCGGCATATAGAAATGGATGAAACTACTGTCAGAATTAAAGACCATGAGATACCATATAGTGATCCTTTTTGCTACCTTAGCTCTATAATTAGTAATGATGGGGAGATTGATGAAGATGTCGAAAAAAGGATTAAAGCGGGATGGTTGAAGTAGAGACTTTCTTTGGGAGTGCTTTGTGACTGACGAATGCCAATAAGATTGAACGGGAAATTTTACATGACAACGATTAAACCAGTTATAACCTATCGAAAAAAATGTTGGCTAATCAAGAAGCAGCGTATGCACAAAATGAATGTAGCAAAAATAAGAATGTTAAGGTGGATGTGTGGTAGAACGAGGAATGATAGAATTAGAAATAAGCACTTTCAAGAGCATTTAGGCATAGCAATAAAAGGAAATAAAATTAGAAAAATTCGTTTGAAATGGTTTGGGCATGTCCAACGTAGGACAGTAACGGTGTCGGTAAGGAAAAGTTTGGCCATAAAAGTTGATGGCCCACCAAGGGGAAGGAGTAGGCCTAAGAGGACGTGGATGGAGGTACTAAAGATAGATATGAAGAAGTATAACTTATCTGAGGATTTGGCTCAAGATAGATTGGAATGGAGAAACAGAATTCGTGTAACCGACCCCAACATAGTTGGGACTGGGCTTTGATGATGATGATGATGATGATTTACAAAAACCAAAGATGACCAAATTCGTTCCGATTATCATGTCTGCTTTCTCCCACTATGATTCAAAGATTGCATATCGCTCTCATTATCCAAAGGTTCGGGACTTTGAGAGAGCGGAAGGAATGGAAAGGATGGGTGTCCTCAAAATGTTCTTGTATTCAGTTTTTCTCACACACCCACTCACCTTGAATTTGCAATGACCTTCATTGGGCGTTGATTTTGACATATATATTTATTGAAACATGATAATGTGAGTTTTAATTTAGTATCTAAAATTAAGGTTAGAATCATTTTTTTATCCATCTAAAGCTTTTTGGTACTTTTGATTAACATCATAACCTCTTCATTGCCCAATCTTCAATAACTTCATGCATCTAGTTAAGTTCCATGAGCTGGACATTTTTTAAAGGAAAACATATGGGTGCTATTTGGTAATGTTAAAAAGTCTTGTAAAGTATAGCAAATTTTATTTTTTTTAATGTTAAGTCTAGCAACATGAGGAAATGACACTTGTGTACATCTTCTGTCCGCGAACAACTTGATAAGCAAGACATAGATAATGTGAGTTATTATAATTGATACAAAGTAAATTAAATCCAAATACATTTGTATATATTCATTGACTTCCTCATACAAATTTCTTCCAAAAATTCCCTTGGGAAGTGGGTCAAATAGTGGCATGAACATGATACCCGAGTTGACTGCAATTAGAATTCGTGCAACATAATTGTTCAAATAGGCATCTTTAAATAGTCATAACTTCTTCGTTTCAAAACATTTCTCATCTCTGGTTTTTTTTTTTTTTTTGTTGTTATTGTTGTTGGATTCATGCATCATCTAAATATAACTTCCAGCCATTAGATTTAGGTTTAGTGCTTTCTAAATTCATCGCGAAGTCCAGTGAAAATGGGAATGTGCACAAGTTATTCCATACTTATAAATTTTCAGCATGCATCAGATTTTTAGAAACTTGCATAAAATTGCAGTGTGTGTATTTAGGAAATTATAAATCATTCATATTTGCAAAAAAAAATGATTTTGGCAAGTACAATCTAATTTAGGATTTTTTTTTATTTTTTTCTATATTAAATTGGTTGTTTGATTTGTTTGTTCTTTTGCAGGTTTTAAGCTTATTTAGGATTATCTAGATTAGGTTTCTTTTATAGGTTTTTATTTTTGGAAAGTATTGTAATTAAACTTTTTACATTCAGTTGTTTTAGAAAAGTAGATGCAATTTGATTAACTTCCATTTAGCTCAAATTTAGTTTCATTTAGGACAGGACAAAGTTACAAGGTTTCTTAAAGAACATTGCAACTTGTGGACCGACATCGTACTCACCGGGTACTTGGAGGTGACGAACAAGTTTTTGGCGCCGTTGCCAATGAGCGCCATATAAGGTAACTTTTCTGACTTTCCTTCTTTAGATTGCTTTATGGGTGTGAAATTGTTGGCATCTTTCTAGAGATAGGAGGTGCATGCATGGAATGTTAAAATCGCCCTAATTGGAATATAGGAAAGTGCATGGAATGCTACCAAACCACATCACTAATTTTTAGAAATTCCAAAAGTTACCGAAATTTTCCAACCTGATTATTTTTAAGATTTATTTTTTAGTAGTTAACTCCTTAAGAAAGGATAGTAAAGTAAGGCCTAAAGCTGCGTTCTTTAGTTAAACTCGATGCCTAAGAAAAGCCTTGTCCTAACTTGGGACATAGTCAAGTTATTCGAGGCAAGTGGTATTTAAGTAAGACCGTTGTGACCTCACCAACTTACCTAGTGGCAAGCCTGGTCGAGTTAACTTCATAAGATCCAGTTAAGAGCTGAGGTGCACCTTCTGACCTTTAGTGAGGTTAGTTACTGGTCTTAAGTTGGTGAACACTAACTTCTAAAAAATAAAAAAAACCCAAAATCGGCAAGGTTTTTCTTTTTTTTTTTAATGTTTTTTGGGTTTTTTTATTTCTTGAAAATTAGTGTTGACTAACATAAGACCAGCAACTAACCTCACTAAAGGTCAAAAAGTGCACCTTAGCCCTTAACTCAATCTTATGAAATTACCTCGACGAGTCTAGCCCCCAGGAAAGTGGTGAAGTCGCAACTATCCCTCTTAAAAACCACTTGTAAGGTCCCCGATCTTACTGGGTTAGTTAAGCCCATTAACAGGCTCGTTACCTCATTTATTATATTATTATTATTATAATGAATTATATTGTTACATATTTAGGTGGGTTTAGATCATTAGCGAGTTTCTTTTATCATAAGAATAGTGTCTGTGGAGTTTCATACGATTCTAAGCGTGTTTGATCCTAGTAGGGGATAGTTTGCAAGTTAGGAAAAACTGGGTGTTTTTTCGAAAAATTCCAATCTCCGTGAATTTAGGCTCGTTGGAAAGGTCTCATCATTTAAATCATCTTTGTCTCTTGGCTCGTCGCTATTTGAAGACCAGAAATCCATTAAATAACCAATTATTTTTCCGAACCCACTTATTAAGGGCAAACTTGTCATTTCTCAATCCCCATCTTTTCCAATCTTCCTTCCTCTTGCTTAGATTTAGGCTTGTACATGATTTTTTCCCTTTCTCTTTTTTCTCCTTTGTGCACTAGGTTTCATTTTAAGCTTTTGTGGGTAGATTGGTAATTTTCCGCGTGGAAGGGTTCTCCTCAAGTTTTCCCCAATTTTTGCTTCTTCTTGGTTGAGGCAAGTAGATATGCATTGTATGATTAATTATACATGTATGATTTTTTTTTATTAATGATGATTATATGCTAGTTTACCCGAGTTCCAGGCTTGTTTCTGGTGTTGGTTTGGTATTAATATGTTAGATTAAGATTTGGTTTGATTTGGCATAATTGCTTAATTGGTAAAACCTAAATTTTTTAATTTGTTCGATTAGAAATATTGTGATGAATGTAATTGAAGGGGGGCATGGAGGCTCAATTTGTATAGGTTTAGCCATTGGAATGGAAGGAGCAAGAAGAGGGAAATAACCCAAATAGGGGGGTTACTATTCGCTACCCGATCAATTGGACAGTCTGTCGAATTGATAGGACAGAGAACAGTATCCCTTAACTGGGAGTGGTCTGTTGTCCGATCAATTGGACGAACGGTCACATCGATTAGACATAAGACAATTTCAGCTATCTAGCAGGTGGCCAAGATCGAATATATCGGACCTCCTGTCTGATCGATCAGATGGTGTCTTGTGGTAGAATTTGACAACTTCAAACACCCGTAACTTTTAATCTGTTTGTTGGATTTTTTATGTTCTACATATCATTGGAAAGCCCTCGAGATGTAGAATCTAATGGCTTAGATCTCATGATGATCAGAGACGGGGAAATAAGGTAGATGTTTGGATTACTGATTTGGACCTTGTCTTTTGGGGAAAGAGACTATAAACCTAGCTTTAGGCCTTAGATGTTGGATCCCTTGAACCTACTCTTACATGACCATGAATGGTAATGAAATCGAAGCACGTGGCTTGGTATGCTTCGACCGTTGTCTAGGTGTTTATGGATTTCGCATGGTTTAACCGAATGTGTATGGAACTGAGGCAAATGGTGCTCAACATGATTGTACACCCATGATTTATTCTTACAAGCACCATTGACTCAATTCCCACACATACTCCGTTAGATCATGTTCTGATACATGGATGATAATATTTGCCTAGGTTTGGATTGTAACTTCCTTCTTGACTTGTGATTATTTCCATTGATATCATTTCCTTCTGCACTCACTTGGCATAAAATACTTAATTAACTATGAAATATAAATCCTTATAGAATTAGAACTTGGACCAGATTTAGAGTGTACCCTAGGACCCTGTCTCATGTACTTGATAAACATGTGCGGCTAGAACGTAAGGGATTATCAGGTGATTTGTACATGTCTTGTATTTGGCTAAAATGAGATAATGCCTATGATTATGGTTTTAACGGTTTGGATCTTGATTCACTCTTTTAGATTTTAAGAAAAAAAAGGTAACTGGGCGTGTAGCCGCCTCTTCTTTTTCCCGTATACTTCCCAACTTCCATGAGAAGAGGATGGTGGAAAAAACAGGCATTTGCTCTCATTCTATAAGGATTTTAGAGTCCTAGAGATAGTTGCCAAACCCCTTTATTTTCAAAAATTCTGCCTCGCTTTAGAATTTTAGAGAATTAGAGGCTAAAAATAGAGATGCCAAACAAGGGCCAAGCGTCAAGACACAGTCAGACTAATAAGATGCTTTGTGAATCAAACTTTGGCTTCCCTTATATTCGAATTATTGCTACTTTCTAGTAACAATTAGCATCTATTTGGATTAGCAATAAACCTCTAGCTTATACCTGCCTGAATCTCGAGTGACTCAAAGGGAAAAGCTGGTAGAAGCTAATCTCAGAAATAAAATTGCAAATTAGCCAAAGAGAAATAAAACACCTTATACACACACGAACAAAGGCCAATAGTTTAGTTCAATGAAGTAAATGAAGCAATCTACAAGTAGTACAAGCTCTCATTAATTGTATCATAAGGGACGTAAGCAATGGATAA
Source organism: Camphora micrantha (assembly GCA_003546025.1). NCBI lineage: Eukaryota > Viridiplantae > Streptophyta > Magnoliopsida > Laurales > Lauraceae > Camphora > Camphora micrantha. The sequence goes on along the minus strand of QPKB01000004.1, from coordinate 51,359,618 downwards.
TGGGTCTCATCAATTAAGTTAATGATCTAGTCACTTGTTATAACCTCCTACCAACTTAGCCTTTATCAACAGAAGGCATAAAATACACTGATAATTGAAATTTTAGAACATGAGAGAAACCAGTTAGTCACAAATTTAAAATAAGGTTTTCTAATATGATATAAAATGATGAAATATATCTTACATTGCCTTCTACGAGATATGTTTTTGTGAACCAAATGTGCAAAATTAGAAAACTAACATTCTAGTTTACGATAGTTCTTTTATTGCATAAAAGTCACTCTTCAGGCACCTTTAAGACATCTGATCAATAAACTTTAGTGAGATAGATCCCAAGTTGGAGGGGTCTTGACAATCCTCGTCCATGTCAATTATGAGAATGATCGCCATCAAGCGTTTGTGGAGATGATAATAATGGCTTAGGTGGCATATGTAAATCTTCGATTCTCCCCTCCAGCATCTCTATGACTTTGCTCATTGAAGGACGCTTTGTAGGAATCAATTGTATGCACCATAATGCAACTATCATCATTTTCTTTGCTGTTTCTTTATCATTGTCTGCAATATCTGCCATTACCAATTCGTTTCCCTTGTGAAGTTGATCATAAACCCATAATGGAAAATAAATTTGACTCGAGTGCTCTGCAAATGCATCAATGTTCTTCCTTCTTCCTGTCATTTCCAGCAAAAGCATCCCAAAACTATAAACATCAGACTTGTGTGAAACAGCTCCAAGTGTTCTATATAGTAGTTCTGGTGCAATATATCCCATAGTTCCCCTTGCAGCTGTCATTGACACTATACTCTGTTCTGTTGGATAGAACTTTGCCAATCCAAAGTCTGAGACTTTTGGGGTGAACTTCTCATCAAGGAGAATGTTGTGAGGCTTGATATCGAAATGTAGGATCCTTATATCACAACCTTGATGGAGATATTCAATCCCACGGGCAATTCCTAATGCGATTTGGTACATCTTATTCCAACACAAATTGTTTATTTTCTCATGCATGAAAATATATTTTTCTAAAGACCCATTAGCCATGAATTCATAGATAAGTGCTTGTTTTGATCCCTCTGAGCAAAAGCCAATCAGCCGCACCACATTGACATGGTGTATCCTACCAATTGTGGCAACTTCATTGATGAATTCTTGTCCGTTACCCTTTGAGGTCTTCAACATTTTTATTGCAACGAGACCGCCTCTTGAGAGCTTTCCTTTAAAAACTGTGCCATAACCTCCTTGTCCTAATTCTTCTTTAAAATCTTTTGTCATCTTCTTAATATTTGAATAGGAGTATCTTCTAGGTGTTTGAAATCTATAGCCGGCTAAGAACTCTTCAACTGTTGTATCCATCCAGATATGCCTCCTTCGAAATTTATACACCAAAAATACCGAAAAGCACAATATCCCAATCGTTCTTGAAAGTAAGTAGTAATAAACTACATAATGCCAAAAATATGCATAAGTTGAATTAGATTTGATAAAATAATTGTAATTCATATTTATTCAGTGAATAAACACGAGCATCTTGCATATGAACATTAGTGTCATTAGAAACCCTAGAGAGAAAGATTGACTAAATACTAGTGTAAATCACCAAAGAAAGCAAAATGAAAGTTTATGTATAGATGTAAAGGAAATAAAAAAGACGGTGTTAACTATTTGTGTGAAATATCCATATATCATTTAATTGTAGTTTATGTAAGTGCAAAAAATCTCATGGACTTACTTAGATGATATAAAAAATTCTTTGGGAAGGATTGGTTGCCTGAAAACCTAAAAGGGGAGGAGAAGAGAGGGTCAGAAGACCCTTGCTGCTGTCAGCGTAAGGCCCTCCGATGCCTAAGTTAGTTCAATAGCTCAACAAAGGGAGAACTAGTGGAGGAGGGGAAAGAGCTGAAGATGTGTTGTTTTTTTCTGTACACCTCTGGTTGCTTTACCTTCTTCATATATATATATATATAGGTGTTGGTCGCCCTCAGATCATTCCTCAGTGGAGGTTGGTGGGAGTATGGTCCCATCGGACCATACTCTTTCCCCTTAGTGGAGGTTGGTAGGTGTATTGTCCCATCGGACCATGTCCTGACCTTTTCCATGATTGCTGATGGGATGGCTGGATATATCCGACGCCCATCTTATCTGTGAATGTATGGCCGCAATCCCATTAATGTTGATTGACAACATATCCAGCCCGGGTGACAGAGTCACCCTGAGGTTCCGACGACCAATTGCGAACTCAACTCGGCACCATTGCCGAACCGCGTGAGCTCGGCAGTCTTACCGAGCTGCAACAGGAAATTGCTGGTGCTTTTACCGAGGCTGACCAAGTTCATAGCCTGATGTTAAGACGAGCTTGAATTGCGTGTCAGGACTTATCTCTGTATTACAAAACGCCCCACACAATTGCCCCCCAGCTTTGGACCTTAGCTTTGAGGTCGAGAGCTGAGTTTCAAGATTTTTTTTTTTTGGGGACCCATGAGGAGATTGATGAGATGTTGACGTCTCTCTCTCTCTTTAATGTTGCTACCTTTCTGTCTGCCCGAGATAATTAACGCAGGTAATAAATAAGGTATTTTGATCATTGTAGGAAGAAATCCATTGGTGACACGTGTCGCCTCCCGACGGGTCTTCTAGTAATTTTGGAGGGGCGTGTGCAACGCTCGAGGCGGCAGCTCGCGCCCTCGAAATTTGAAGAGACGCTCCTCTTGCTTCTATAAGTAGGAGTGTTGCTTCCCCCTTTCTCTACTTTTACGTTTTGCTAGAGAGAACGATTTGTAGAAGAGAAAACGAGAAAGAACTTCCGTCGCCAACGAGATCTCAACCCTTTCTCAATCTTCACGAGTCTTTGTGAGTTCCCTCCTCTTTTCTCGATTTTATCATTTCTAGGGTTTTTTTAGAGAGATGGGGATTTATAGGCATTGGGCGGACACCCCTGAGGCTATGGCCTGCTTCAGGGGGATGTATGGCATCCCCGACGATGTCCGGACTAGGTTAGATGACCCTGATGACATGTTTGACGGCTTCGCATTCACTGACGGATGGATGCGGTTTCCCCTAGTCGCCATAGTTGAGGGGGGGGGGGTTAGATTCCCAGTTCACCTGCTTCTGAGAGCGTGCTTGTTGGCATGGCATCTCAGCCCTTGCCAACTGATGCCCAATGGTTACAAAATAATAATGGGTGTTGTAGAACTCAATAAGATTCTAAGGATCAACCTCGGCGTTCATGACAACGAGGACACTTATGATGTGTGCAAATCAGTAGGAGATGACACCTGTTTCTACCTCCGGGGGAGGCCAGGAAGGGAACAGTTTGTTACCGACCTGGAAGACTCGAGTCGCCATGTCGGGGACGATTACCTGTTTGTCTCCGGCAATTGGGAGTTCGGGGAGAACGAGACTGCGGCAGAGAGGCGGTATAGGATATCCCGGCATTACGGGATTCCTCCAAGTAAATGCCAAACTCCTTTATACCTATTTTCCTTTTTCTTCCTTTTGCCGACCTGAGACCCTCATGTTTCGTTTGTGCAGAAATCGGGCAGAGGAGGAGTGAAGCCATCAACTCTGGTTGGAGTCCAAACAACGATTAGCAGAGGGTGGTGCGCAATTATAAAGGCCACAACACACGCGCTGCCTGGTCGCTCCTCGGTTACGAACCAAGGTATAAAACATACATAAAGAGGAAAGCCGAGGCCGAGGGCGCGCTCCCCAAATTAGAGTGTCGAAGAGCTCTAGGGGCCGAAGTCACCACTTCTTGGGCTGAGCCGGAGGTTGAGCTGCAACAGATAGTCGAAGCCTACACCTCCCCGAGATCAGAAGAAAGAAGGATGCCGCCCCGCCGTCCCCCATTAGTGACAAAGAAATTGGGGGGAAAATTTTTTGGAGAGGAAGTTTCAGCCCCCAACCCTCCGGTCGTCAATAAGGATCTTGTCCCTGCTGCCTCGGGGGCCGTCAGAGGTCCTGCTATTGCCGAAACCTCGTCCCGGGAGCGTCCAGTAGAGATAACGAAGGAGAAGTCTCAGACGGAGAGGGGGTCCCGATCTGAGAAACTGAGCTCGGTGAGCCGGGATCGCCCTACCGAGGAATCGCGGGAGAGGGCTCTGGAGAAGAGGCCCAAGATCGAGGGTCCATCAGAGCGGGCCCCCCGGCGGGGTGCTGAGAAGGTCCCTGGACAAGACCCGGCCCTCCCTCGCGCGGGGCCGGCCATATGGAGGCCATCCTTCTCACTGGGGCCAGGGAGGCCAGTCACAGTGGAAGATCGCCTCCATGGTAACCCTCTTGCCGTAGCGACGTTCACAAATGTCTGCGCCCTGCCGTTGGACATTCCGAGGCTGCAGGGGATGGAGGATGCGGCGTTGCTGATTGGCGCACTGCAGTCTTCTTTCTCGGTAAGTTTTGTTTGTTTGTTTTTTTGTTTTTATCGGATCCCATTCCTCTGATGCCTGGATCCTCCTTTTTCGTAGATCGTGCAATGGGTGAAAGTGTTGCTGGACAGAGTTCAGCATCGGGACACCCGGATCGAGGAATTGGAGGCTGAGAAGAGGAGGCTCTCCGAAGCCCTAGAGGGCAACTGCCAGAAGTTGAAAAAGGAGCAAGAGAAGAATTTCAGCCTCGGGAAAGACCTCGAGTTTGCAGTGAACGAGGTCTCCAAGATGAAGGATGAGTGTCTGGAACTTAAGGGGGCCGCCGAGGTGAAGGCTAGGAGGGCGGTTCAACTCGAAGCCGAGCTGGAAGAGAGTGCAGTCGAGCTAAGAAAGAAGGACGCCGTCCTCGAGGCGCTCCAAAAGGAGAAAGCTGAAGCCGAAGCCTCGACCCAGGCGGAAGTGGAAGCCGCCTATCGCGACGAGGTGGAGGAGGCGACAAGGGATTATGTCTCTCAGGTTGATGCCCTCGGCCTGCGGTTATTTGAACTTGGGTGCAAGGCAGTTTTAAAGAAAATAGGATTCTCTGAGGACCACCCTATACACCAAGACCTGCCCACACTCGAGGACCAGACGGCCAGAAAGAGTTCGGCTCCTCCCTTTGGTCCCCTCGTCGAGGCTCCTTCCGAAGTGCCCCCTGACACTCCATCGGCCGTCATTCCTCCTTTTGATACTTCTGGCACTGTTTGAGCCTTCTTTGTATTCTCTTCTTTCTATTTTACTAAGATGTACTCTGTAAAGAAAATTTTCTTATCAATAAAATCTTTTTCTTAATTGCACACTTCTTTGAGAATTGTATGTGTTTTTCCAATCCTGATTAAATACGAACTCGGAGACATTTCTAACTTGCATCAAGAACTCTTCTAGAGATGTCCAATCTTAGTAACTAGAAATGAACAATAATAATGGCCGGTTCTGAGACCAATCGTGCTGAAATGAGGGGTTGGATCTGCAACCGAGCCTGATATCAACTGGTTCTGTAACCGAGCTGGAGTGACGGGTGGCCCAGAAAACGACCCTCGGTGACAGCTGGTTTCGTAGTCAAGCTGGAGTGAAAGCTGGTTCCGTAACCGAGCCTGAATAACAACTGGTTCCATAACCGAGTTGGACAAGGGCTGGTTCCATAACCGAGCCTGAGTAACAGCTAGTTCCTTAACCGAGCTGGACGAGGGTGGTTCCGTAACCAAGCCTGAGTAACAGTTGGTTCCCTAACCGAGCTGGATGAGGCCTGGTTCCGCAACCGAGCCTGAGTAATAGCTGGTTCCATAACCGAGCTGGATGAGGGCTGGTTTCGTAACCGAGCCTGAGTAACAGCTGGTTCCATAATCGAGCTGGACGAGGGCTGGTTCCATAACATAGCCTGAGTAACAGCTGGTTCCATAACCGAGCTAGACGAAGGCTGGTTCCATAACCGAGCCTGAGTAGCAGCTGGTTTCGCGACCGAGCAGAAATTAATAGACAGGTGGTATTTGGCTCGAGAATTAAGGACACATCTCTGGAGAAACTATCTTTTATTGATTCCAAAAGTCGTGTACATTTCAGAAGTAGTATCTCTTGAGATGGACGGCATTCCATGGTCGGGGCAATTGTTTTCCATCCCTATCTTCGAGTTTGTATGCCGATCATCCTGCTATCGAGACCACCTTGAGTGGTCCGTGCCAATTTGGTGCTAGCTTGCCTTCATTAGGATTTTTATATCCAGGTAGCACCTTCTTCAATACCAGCTCTCCGACTAAAAATTTCCTTTTTTTCACCTTTTGATTGTATCCTCCTGCGAGTAGCCGCTGGTAAGAAGCTAAACGGATGGCAGCGGCCTCCCTTCGCTCTCCGGCGACATCAAGTTCTCGTGCCATATTCAAATTGTTTTTGTCCAGATCTCCGTTTTTAGGGTCGGTAAACCGATTTCAAGGGGGATCACCGCTTCCATTCCGAATGCTAAAGAGAAAGGAGTTGCCAAGGTGGAGCGCCCTGGAGTAGTTCTGTACGCCCAAAGGACGCTCGGGAGCTCTTCTATCCACCTTCCTTTAGCTCGGTCGAGTCTTTTCTTGAGGCCTTCGAGGATGACTTTGTTAGAGATCTTGGCTTGATTGTTGCTTTGTGGATAGGCTGGCGTCGAGTAATGATTTCTGATGCCAAGTTTCTGGCAAAATCCCTGAAGAAGTTGGAGTCAAACTGCGTTCCATTGTCCGAGATCAATGTCCGTGGTACTCGAAATCTCGTGACTATGTTTTCCCAGACGAAGTTCTTGGTGTCCAGTTCAGTGATTGAGGACAGTGGTTCGGCTTCTATCCACTTGGTAAAATAATCGGTTGCTACTACCAGCCACCTCTTATTTCCTAGAGTTCGGTGGAGTGGGCCCACAATGTCCAGCCCCCACTGAACGAAGGGCCATGGGCTGGAAAGGGGGGTTAGGTCCTGCACTGGTTGATGGAGAGAGTGGGCGAACTTCTAGCATTTTGGACACTTCTTGGCGTAGAGCTGAGCGTCCTTTTGCATATAAGGCCACCAGTATCCCTGGCTTATTGCTCGGTAGGCTATCGACCGACCTCCGATGTGGCTACCGCAGATTCCTTCGTGGATCTCGAAGAGGAAGTCTTCAATTTTGCTAGGGTGTATACACAGGAGGTAGGGGTCGGTGAAGGATTTTCTGTAGAGTTTGTTTTCAGGAGATAGGCAAAACCTTGCTGCTTTTAGCCTGATTTTGTGGGCTTCGTTTTTGTCCTTGGGCAGCTGGTCATCCCTTAAATAGGCGACGATTGGGTCCATCCAGCTTGGACCGAGATCAGCACAAAGGACATGACAAACCGGAGGGAGCTCTATGCTTGGTGTTTCCAGCGTTCCGACCTCGACCATTCTTTTCTTGCCAGCTTCTACAACTGATGCCAGATTTGCGAGGGCGTCGGCATGGGAGTTTGACAATCTGCTGATTTGCTTGACTTCTGCTCTTTGGAACTGTAAGAGGAGCTGCTTAGCACGAGATAAGTAGGCTGCCATCCTTTCGTCACGAGCTTGATAATCTCCGCTGAGTTGGCTTGTTACTAACTGGGAGTTGTTGAAGACCACCAGCCATTGTGCCCCCAGGATTTTAGCGCTGTCTAGTCTTGCGAATAGCGCTTCGTACTCAGCTTCGTTGTTAGATGCTTTGAAACATAGCGTTAAAGCCTGTTCGATAACGAGGCCTTCTGGGGATTGGAGGATTATGCCAGCGCCGGCCCTCCTTGCTGTTGACAATCCATCAACAAAGACCTTCCATGCTGAGTCGAGGAACTACTTCCAAGACTGCCGTCCTTTTCCTTGGCTTCTTCATCTTCTGTCGAAACTATGCCCCCTTTATGGCCCCCTAGTTCGGCGTTGGATTGGCTCGGCGCTGAAATGAATTCTACGACCAAATCTTCCAAAACTTGGACCTTAACCGCCGTTCTTGGTTGATATTGAATGTCATACTCCCTAGTTCAACCGCCCACTTTGAGATTCTTCTAGAGAAATCCGCTTTTCTGAATAGAGCCTTCAGCGGATGCTCCGCAATGACCATAATAGCGTATGTCTGGAAGTAATGGGAGAGCTTTCAAGAGGCACTGACGAGTGCTAATGTGAGTTTTACCAGTGGCAGATACCTGGTTTCGGAAGCAAGTAGGATCTTGCTCGTATAATAGATAGGCTTCTGTTGCCCGTCTTCTTCTCTAATAAGTACCAAGCTTACTGCATGGTCTGAGACAGCCATATATAAGTACAGTATTTCGCCTTGTTTCGGAGTAGACAACAGGGGTGGTAAAGATAAATACTCCTTAAGTTGCTGAAGGGCCTGGTCACAGTCGGAAGTCCATTGAAATTTCGAGCTCTTTTTTATGAGCTGGAAGAAAGGGCGGCATTTGTCCAAGCTGCGGCTGATGAAACAGTTTAGCACTGCCGCCATCTCTGTGAGTCTCTGGACCTGCTTCACCGTGGTTGGGCTCTAGATCGCCTGTATCGTCGAGATTTGCTCTAGGTCGGCCTCAATTCCTCTTCTAGTCACCAGACTTCCCAAAAATTTGCCGGAGCCGACGCCGAAAGCACATTTAGATGCATTCAACTTGAGCTGGTATTCCTTGAGGATGGCGAATGTCTGATTTAGGTCTTCCAGGTGATAGTGCGCCCTTTTCGACTTGACGACCATGTCGTCGATGTATACCTCCATCGTTCTGCCGAGATGATCCCGAAACATTTTTGTTACCAGCCTTTGATAGGTCGCCCCTGCATTTTTCAGCCCAAAGGGCATCACTTTGTAGCAGTAGAGGCCTTTGGGTGTTATGAAGGAGGTCTTCTCTTCGTTAGATTTATGCATAGGGATATGGTGGTAGCCCCTGTAAGCGTCTAGGAAGCTCATTCGGTCGTGCCCTGCTGTAGCGTCGATTAGTTGGTCAATCTTTGGAAGCGAAAAGCTGTCCTTGGGGCAGGCTAGGTTGAGGTCGGTGAAATCCACGCAAACCCTCCACTTTCCGTTTTTCTTTTTGACCACTACTGTGTTCGCCAGCCATTAAAGATAGTGCACTTCTCTGATGGTTTTGGCCTCTAAAAGCTTCTCGACCTCCTCTATCACTGCCTCCGTTTGTGGGACTCCTGTCCTGTGCGCCTTCTGAACCATAGGTTTATGCTTGGGGTTGGCGTTTAACCGGTGGCATACGATCTGAGGGTTAACTCCGGGCATCTCGTAGGGCGTCCAGGCAAATACCTCTTTAGCAACAGGAAGTTAAGCAACTCGGATCTTTCGGCATCGGAGAGCTGGCTACTGAGCAGAAAAAACGCTTGGGATCGAAGGGATCAATTCTGACCTCGGTCAGATCTTCAACACTCTTCTGCTCCGGGCATTAGCCGACGTCGTCTATTTCAGCTTCCAGTTCGGCCATGTGTATTCGTCTAGGCTCTGCTTCACCCGGCACCACGACCATGAGACACTCCTTGGCCATTCGCTGATCATCTTTGATCGTCACCACTTCGAACTTTCCATCGTTATTTTCGAAGGGGAATTTGAGTTTCTGGTGAAGGATAGAAGGTACTGCTTCCATGTCGTGCAGCCAGGCCCTTCCCATAATTGCATTGTAGGGAGATGGTGCATCCACCACCGGGAATTTGGTCGGCACGGAGACACCTCCGGTCTGCACTGTCAGGGTGACTTTCCTTTTGGGGTAGACCGGTTTAGAGATAAAACCCACCAGAGAGCTGCGGGCTTCTTGTAAATCTTCTTCATCGAGGCCCTGCCTTTTGAAACAGTCGTAATACAAGATCTTAGATGAGCTCCCTGGATCCACAAGGACCCGCCTTACTAAGAAATTCTTTAATCTTAGGGTTAAAACGAGCGGGTCGTTATGCGGGAGTTGGACACCCTCTAGGTCTTCGTCCGAGAACCAGATCTTGGGTTTCTCCTTCCAAGCTCGCTTGACCGCTGGGCCGAGCTCGGCCATCATCACCTGCTTGGCGTGTGAGGCCATCCTGGTCTGGGTGCGCGACTGGCCGCTTTCTCTCGATTCGGGAGCCAGTAGGAGTCTGCGCTTCGTTGGGATTTTTTCTTGTTTCCCGAGGCGGGAGTCAAGATCATCGCCGATCTTGAATGGGCCTTGCTTTGGTCAGTTTCCTTTCTATGAAACGGCTTTTGATCTTTTGCTGAAGGTTTATCCCCATGTTTCATACCGAAGTTCTCCTGGGCTCAAACTTCATCCTCTTCTTGCTCGACGAATTGATTCACCCGTGCCATCAGTGCTTTCATAGTGGTCATGGGGTATCGCACAAGTTCCCTTCGGAGGTTGTTTCGTGGAAGCAGGGCCACTTTGAAGCACATGACGGCCAATTCGTCATTTGCATCTTCGATCTAGCTGCAAATGGTCCAGAATCGCTTTGCGAATTTTGTGACGTTCTCACTCTGTTTCATCCGTACCGCCATCAAATCATTATTTGACCTCGGGATGACCCTGTGCACCTGGGAATTTTCCAAGAATAAACCTCTAAGCTGCCGCCAGCAAGAAATCAATCACTCAGGAAGAGCGCAGAACCATCTGAGGGGAAGGGCTCCCAGGCTGGAGGAGAATATTCTGCAGTTTAGGTGACCGAAGTCTCCCCAAACTGTCATTCTCTAGGTGAAATGTCGGAGATGCGCAGCGGGATCCGAAGTCCTATCATAGAGAGTAAACTTCGGGATGCTGTACTTTTCTGGAAGGTGGGAGTTCCTAATCTCTCGAGAGAAGGGAGTTGTGTCACGGTCTTCGCTACCGTAATCATCCAGTCAATCCGGAGCAAACCCGACCATCTCCATATTACGCCGGACGGTTTGTTTGATATGACAGTCGAGCCATCTTCTTAGATCATCGTCGTCTCCCGGCTCTTGGCACGACCTCTTGGATTGGTGGCTGCTACTCGAGCCTTCGTCATAGACTTGGTGGCGCCTCTTGTTATCCAGGGTCTGCAGCAGACATTGTTCTGTCGAATGAGGGTGGGGGAGCGAGGTCTGGTTTGCAGTTGCTTCTCGCAGTTGCTGCTAGAGTTGTCGGATCAACTCGTCCTTCTCTCGTATGGCGGCTTCTTGGGTCCTGATATCCTTAGTGTGAGGATTGTGGTTGTTGTCCTCATCCTTTTCCGCTTGGAACCGGGATCGATGAGACATGATAGGTGTTAGGGACCTACCTAGCTGGCGAGCTTTTTCTCGACGAGGTCTACCCCCGGTTTGGTTCTGGCGAGGAGGCGTCGATCGTCGTTGGGGACGCCTGGCCAGCTGATCATTCCGTCAGGGGGGAGCTCTTACTTCCTGGGAAGTTCCTGCCCCTGGAATTCCTGTCCGACCTGTTTTTCCCCGGGCCCTCTTTGGACGGGGGGATGGAGGCTGCGCCGGAGCTGTTTTCGTTGTTCCACCCGGGCTTGTAATATTGGTATTTCTTGTGGTAGCGGCGACGATTGCATCGGAATCGTTTCTCGTTGCTCCAGTCGCCTCTACGATGGCGCTATTTTTTGCAGTACCTGTGATGGCTGCGCTGATGAAGCCTCAGAATATTTGCCAGTTTTCTTAGCTTTGGGCGGCATGGCGTTTTAGTTCTACTTCCCACAGTGGCGCCAATTATAAGTGCAAAAAATCTTACGGACTTACTTAGATGATATAAAAAGTTCTTTTGGAAGGATTGGTTGCCTAAAAACCTGAAAGGGGAGGAGAAGAGAGGGTCAGAAGACCCTGGCTGCTGTCAGCGCAAGGCCCTCCGATGCCTAAGTTAGTTCAATAGCTCAACAAAGGAAGAACTAGTGGAGGAGGGGAAAGAACTGAAGATGTGTTGTTTTTTTTCTGCAAACCTCTGATTGCTTTACCTTCTTCATATATATATATATAGGTATTGGTCGCCCTCAGATCATTCCTCAGTGGAGGTTGGTGGGAGTATGGTCCCATCAGACCATACTCTTTCTCCTTAGTGGAGGTTGGTAGGTGTATTGTCCCATCGGACCATGTCCTGACCTTTTCCATGATTGCTGATGGGATGACTGGATATATCCGGCGCCCATCTTATCTGTGAGTGTATGGCCGCAATCCCATTAATGTTGATTGACAACATATCTAGCCTGGGTGACAGAGTCACCCCGAGGTTCCAACGGCCAATTGCGAACTCAACTCGGCATCATTGCCGAACTGCGTGAGCTCGGCAGTCTTACCGAGCTGCAACAGGAAATTGTTGGTGCTTTTACCGAGGCTGACCAAGTTCAGAGGCTGATGTTAAGACGAGCTTGAATTGCATGTCAGGACTTATCTCCGTATTACGAAACGCACCACACAATTTGTATGCCGAAAACGTAGATAGAAGCACAGATCTCATTAACTTTTGTTTATCAATGCAAACGACAAACTTCAAAGACTTAGATCTTTTTTCAGATTTGCAAAAATATAGTTCCTACTAGAAAATGCAGGGGAGACTTTTTTTTTTAATGAAAATCATGAAAATGAAGGGCCAACATGATGCTTGAAAATCAAGGGAAGCTGTGGGGTGGAAATGTTTGTATGCATATGAGACGAATATTGTAAGATATCAGTCTAGTGAGATGATCCTCACCCTTTCATAGACTGGTAGTGTGTATTAAGTATTGGATTGTCTAAATGTGGACCTAATGCCCTCCAAAACAGGGGCTGAAAGGGAGGCATTTCTAAGAATTTCAGCCAGATACTGTCGAAGACAGACTACCACCAATAATTCTTTTTTGAAGAGGAAAAAAAAAACAATATCAAATATTTGAGAAGTTGATAAAGAGAAGCTAATTACTGAAATACGCAGAAACGGGTAGTTAAAGGACTTACCTACAACGTCTGCGGCCAAGAAATATATAAGCTTATCTGCATGATGCGAAAGGACTGTTGTCATCATACAATTTTGGTTGTCTGATTAACTAACTGATCACAATCACCTTGTTTTCTAAGCCATACATGAAGTCATTACAGCTCTACAAGGCGCACAACGCGTGACTTCTAATGATATCAAAATATTAAATTCATTAGATTCATGCTCATAGCATGTGAGGAGAGAGTTCTTCATACGGGGATCCTACACAGAAGCCGTGTCCACCTTCCAAGTCCTCCCCCTCCCCCCTTTGTGGGTGGTGAGAATTGAATATCCCACACCAGTAATCGTGCGGATTCCCTTAGGTGAAAATTCTGCTGCATTTAATTTAATTAAGGATTTCCCTGTGCAGCAGCAATTTGGTGATTTTAAAACAGGAAATTGTGCACTGTGGTGGACTGGAAATCCTCAGTGTCTAATCTCATCTACCATCATAAAATAGATGGTTAACAGCTAGAAGAGAAGTTTGTTTTTCCATTTTAATTTGATTGTCTATTTCATCAAGGTGGGCCATTCATCTCCAACCAAGAGACCAACGATGAACTTGGGGCGACGACAAGCCACTTGCGAACCCGTGCAATTGATATAATCATCAAAAACCGAATAGAGGAACGGCAAACTTAAATAAAATTTGACCTGTGGGAATAGTCCACTCGACATAAAAGCCCCTCATCAGCAACTCGTGGATTCCAGAGCAACTAGCAAGATACTCAATTTCATCTGATATTATAGGGAGATTCATCAAAACAGTGCAGTTGATGTGGAGCTGGGAAACAGAGATGGAATGGCCAGCCATGGCATAGACGTGTGCGTGAGGAGAACTGAGGTTGCATGGTGCAGTCGCTACATATGATGGCTCGTTTACTGCTTGGGAACAATTCACCAAGACAAGGCGGCGTTCTCTCCAATTTCGGTAGATTTGAGGGTGGTGTAACTGGAATACGCCACGAGGTGCTTTTGGAAGCAGAAAGGAAGGAGAGCTGTTATAGAGTGGGAGCGAAGAGTTGGCAAGTCCCGGATCTAGGAGCCGTATCTGCCAACTATCGCTGGAGATTTCCTGAATGTAGTATCGCCTGGGAGGTAGATGAAAAACAGGTTGGGTGTAGTTGTTTTCACATGTCAATTCGAAAGGAGTTCTTGATATGCCCTTTAAGCAGAAAGGGTAGCTGATTTTGTGAAGTGGTCCACATGAGGAAGAAGGGCAATCTTTCCCCTCTTTCCAGAAGGCGTGCGAATTTGAGAAAGATAATGAGGAGAAGAAGAGGAGAGGCCAAAAGCCCCAGCTGAAGGAGGTTCTCTTTAATGGGAATGACTTCCTCATGTTCCTCAAACTCGGAAGGCTATCTCAGATCCCATTCCCGTGTGTTTCCCCTCCTCTTCTCTTTCTCTAGGGAGTTATATATTAAAGTCAATGCACGGCAATTCTTGCTGGAGACTATGATAAGTTCTGAAGTGCCGAGAATGCATGGATGGAAATGGGGGAGGGACTATTGACTCCTGGATGTGACATTTAGTACTGGACCTTTGGCAAGTTCGTTTTACCGGACCTAAAGAATTTGTGGCAAGTGGGACCACCTTTAGAAGCATAAGTCTATCGGTCCCGAACCTGGGACCGATTTTTTGGACAAACAGCCCCTAGGGGCTGTTTGTCCAAAAACCTGTCCCGGGTTCGGGACAGGTAGCAGGGCTCCCTTTGGAAATTGAGGATGTAGAGTCTTCGAGAAGTCGTCGAAGTAATTCCTAAAATCTTAAATGGGTGCCAACATTTGAAAACTCATTATAATTTTGAACCCCTAAAACTTGTATTAAAGAAAAAGCGAATGTCAAGCAGTCCTAAAAATTCACTAATTAAAAAATTTGAATGACTCAAAATAAATTTTTTTCATGAGATCAATACTTTTAAAACACAATTTTTTTTTTTACCAATGAACCTATCATATGACAGAACAATTATTAAATTAGTTCTCAAGAAATTAATAAAAGGAAAAGGGCCTTGTTCAATTTACCAAAAATGTAGATAGAGGCAATAATTGAGAATTGTTACCTGCTTACACTATCATCTCACAAGAAGTAATGTCCAAAAATGCTCAAAAGACTTCATAATTACAGAAAGATGATTGGGCCTAATTGCTAGCTGTGTTGATGGTGAGTTTAACCCACCATGAAAATGGCAGGGGCTCCACATCCACCGCTCCATCTGACTCTCTTTCCTCCTACGTCCCCACCACCAACAGTGACTCGGAGACTTTTCAGAGATTCTATTACCAGTGGTGGCGGGGAATATCGACATAACGACGAAACTGTTAAAATTTGGAAACTGATTGACCGGTGTCTATAGAAACTGCTTCCAATTGCCTGCTTGAAAGGGAAAAACTCTTCTAAAAGTGGGTCCCATGTCAGAAATGATCAGCATTGTTTATTGGATAAGTCCAAAACTACCTTTTTCATATGAAAATGTACCATGCAAACATCTAAAAAAAATCTTGTCGTGCCAAAAATAAGGGACGATTTTTTCTTCCTTCGTGGAATTCTCGCATGACATATAACTCTGCCTTGATGTGATGCTATTCTACAATTCGACTCTTCCAGTCTTCTCTGGCATTTCGGCCCAGCCATTAGTGATAGGGACTGGGGACTGAGAAATGCAAAATCTTTCCACACTCCTAGTTTCATGGACAAAGAACTCTAAGTCTTCTTAAGCGAAGGACAAAGACTTATCAAGTCTTCTAAAATAAGGACAGAGTTCTCAAGTCTTGCTAAGTACAAAGGAAAGTAATAGAGCAGTTGACTGTGGAGTAAGAGGTGCCTTTGAGGTAAGATAAGATAATAAGAATCCACTATCCCAACCATATAAAAGAAAATAATTTTTAAATTAGTTCTTAGGGAAAAAGGAAATAAATAAAAGGATTTTTGACATATTAGTTCTCCTAAACCCGATTTTCCCAATTCTAAGACAAAATGCAAATAATCTCACAAAAGTCGCTTGTCGACATTTTTTTTTCTCAACTATTTGCCCCATATTCAATGATATCATGAGAACAGTGTATATTACCAAAACTGATAAATCATATGATATCATGAGACTCATGATATCATAACTTTTATATAGCATCTTAGGGAAAAAAAAATCGAATGATAGAGCTTGAGAAATGGTGGTTAGATGTGTAATTACTTTTCACCAAATGCATTATTTTGTGTTATATAAAAAATAAATTCTCCAATTGGTTGCACAAAGTGTATGATATTGAAAGTACTAAATTCCATTATATCATATCATGGGACTATCCCATGATATCAAGGGACATGGGGCAAAAAATCTTTAAAAAAATTATTGACCAAAGCCGCCCGACACTAGTGACATCATCTGGATTTTGGTCATGAAATTGAAAATACCAAATTTAAAGAAGACTAATGTATCAAAACCCATAAAAAGGCTTTCCAATGCATTGCCAGCCCTCTCAATTGAGGTAATAAGTACTGCATGCATGGCGTGCCAATTCAACATTCAAATGGTAAGCAAACAGTTTGGATTTTCAAAAGGTCCGTATGCCCCACTCATGAGTTCAATGGCCATTTCTGCACTTGGGGCCCACCTGCACGGGGCCACTTTACGTATTATATGAGTTCCACTTTTACAAATATAAAGAGCCTTCCTTTAGAAACTTGTGTGCATGGAGTTCATATTTAGAAATTACAATGTGAGGCTCACTATTAAGATTACAGTATGACCCACTTTATATTTACAAGGTGGCCCACGTTAAGAATTTGTGGCAAGTGGGACTTTTGTTAGAAAAGGAAATAACCATAATTGCCTTCACTGGCTTGACAAGGATTTGCGGGCTCAAAATAAGTCAAGCAACTAATAGGCAAGAAAGTGGGTGATATAATGTTCTCCTGCAAGCAACTGTAAATTCACACTACAACAAATTACACATTTGCAATTTGCAGCTTACTTGGGCCCACCGGGCCCACCTTTCATCAATTTAGTCCTTTTTAGAATCTTTGTATTGCAGAATTTAGAATCATGCCCAATTTTACTTTAATTGCATCTTCACTCACCGTTGACTTAAATCTTAAGAAAGTCTACTTTTAAGATGACATTAATTTTAAGGGTATTAAATCAAGAGCTAAAATAATTTGCTAGAGATGATTTTTTTCTCTCTCTCATCAACAAGGAGACATTTTCATTTGGCCTTATACCATTGCCCAACTTGCATCTAAGTGAGCCTCACGAACTGAACTGCATATAAACTATATATGATATCGCTCGTTGGTGAACATTACCCCCCACACATAAGATGACAAATTTAGTCTATATAAAAATGATGGAGGTTTTAATCCCCACCGTCCACAGAAACGGTGACCACACTATATCAAAGGTTTCCATTTAAGATTCTCGGTCTAAAATTGTCTAATAAATTTTATATAAAAATATTGCAATAAGAAGTCAGTCTCATGACCCTGCAACACTCGCAAGGATTTCCTTAAGAGATAAATCATCTGAACAGGACTAACTATGGAGGCATGGAATAATCTTTTCAAGGAAAGAAAACCGACATATGGCATTATTTCACTAGAATATTTGGAATCTCTCTCTCTCCCTCTCCCTCTCTCTCACCCATTGCTGTCGTCTTGTTTGTTTTTCTTTGGTGCAGACGTGAGCAATAGACTAACAATGGAAGACGATAGATATCTGTGACTCTAGTAAGGTTCAATGTTGAAGGAGATGGAAAATGCCCACATTCAGACCCTCACCATTTCTTTATACTTGTAATTGGACGGGTTGACCTAACCAGTGCCAAAGGGCACAAAAGGATAAATAAGAAAACAAAGTTTAAGGAGATGGATGATTTCATGGAGAGGAGGATGAAATGAATGGGAATGTAGCAGTTGTTGGCCTGCAGCTTATTGGAATGCATGAATAAAATAATGCCGTTTTTGAGACTTAAAATAGAAATGCAAATGGAAGAGGAAGGTGATGAGTACAGCTTTGTTGGTATCATGCAGGTTAACCAGAATTGGTAGGCCGCTAATTAAAGGGTTTAGGGCTGGTCGTGAAAAATTGGATTGGAGTCGAGTCCTCCCAATAGATGTGAAATTCGTTTTCAGATTCTGTTTAGGCTTGGCCACTAAATCGAAATGTTTTCAGGCAGTTTGGAATTTCGGCATAAAACCTCCCGAGTTATGTATCAAATTATATATATATATATATATATATGTATGTAAATTATAAATATATATTGAAAATAAAATATAAGATCAATACTAAAATTTAAAAATATGATTTGATATACTTAATGGCTTACTCTACTAGATAAATTCATAACATATTATGTATTATATACAAATTAAAAACTAAACATGAAAAGTCACATATTTTTAATGGGCCCAACCTATCCCCTGCATGTAAAAGTTAGCGAGGGCGGCGGGAAAAGTAGAGTCGAAGAGGATCCTTGCCTGCAGCTGCCTGACTAATTGATAAAAAAGGGTTGAATTGTGATCCACACAACTTTCTCTATTATGGGTCTATTGGGCATTTCCACTTCACATGGAACTGATCACTGCAACAATGTGTGTTTTCTTGAAGTAAGTCCTTTGGGGGAGTCGCCAGGAAAATAGGTTTACGATTTGATAAAATAAATTTGATTAACACAATTTTATGCATATTCATTAATCATGTTCTTGTTTTCCAAACATTAAATCTTGTTATCTGTCCAAGTTTTATTGGATAAAATTTTCATGATTTTGAGCGGCCCTATTTTCAGTAGGAAGCTCCACCAGTACTTGTTTTATAATTTCTACTACCCTAACTTAGAATTCCTCCAACGAAAAAGTCTCAAAGGATATGGGCTGGAAAAAGCACCATGTCCCGGGTTTTGTCCCGAGACATGGACAAACTGTCCCCCTAGGACCGTTGGATCTCAGGCTCTTCTCATATGGGCTCTTTTCTTCCTTGGCTTGTTTGGAGTTCTGTGGCTGTAAGCCGATTTAAATTCCAAATCCGGTACCCAAAGTCCAACCAAACTGACCCCAAATTCCATAGGGTTCTCAGATTTTCTATTCCACGACCTGACCCAAGTAGCACTCCTGTTGCTATGGAAGAAATAAATTTATGTTTTTCTAGTTAAAAAGAGAAATTAACTTACTTGACATGATCATATGACTATTTAAATTCACACTTCTTTTATCCTTCATCCCTTTTTCCATTTCTCATATACTCTTTTAGTAATAACTTCATTTGATCATGAATCTACTCTGAGAAAATTTATTCTTATCTCAAAACGGAGAAGAAAAGGACTTCAATTATATTCTATATAGCAGCTGCTGGCTAGGAGGTTATGGTTAAACTACAGTAACAACGGTACAACGCGAACCTTCATTTTTCTTTTCCTTTTTTTTTTTTTTTTTGTTAAATTAAAAAAACTACATTAGCTTGCTGCCATGTTTTGAGACATTTGCATTGATCCACCTGCTTTTTCTTAAAATATGTGGAGTGAGAACTTTATTGAGTGGGCACCTGAGACACACATTTCAGATTTCATGAAGACAATTTTTATTTTTTTTTCAATTGAAAAAATTTTATATCTGAGGCATGAGTTCAAAGGTTTTTTTATTTTTTCGCAAGGAGAGTCATCAGGTTGCTCGTCATAAAAAATAAAAAAAAGGAGAGTTTAAAGTTTAAGTATGAATACAACCACTATATAAAGAACCAAAGGCAACTAAACAGAAATTTTATATACATCTGAGCTAGTTCGGAGCTAGTTCGTACCTTGTTGGCAGATATGACATTTTCCTCACCACATTAGTTTGAAGGGGCCGTGAAACTATTGAGGATCGATATGGCATCAAATTGTTAAGAAACACTGAGATTTGGGACACAAATATGATCACATTTACTTGATAGGCAGCTAATTCTTTGTTGTAAAATAATACAAAAGGCCGATTTGGTATGATGTCCAATCGATCAAACTCAATAGATTCATTGAACAATCTAAAAGACATTAGATCAACGGATCAGATTTACTGAGAAATGATCCATTAAATCCAGATAATTGCTTTGAGTAATAAATGGGGCTCATATTTCGGGTTGGCAATTATCTTCATTTTTTCTTCATTGTATTCAATGTATGCTACAACAACATCTCCATTCATGGATGGACTGTGAATTTAAGCTGTTGCTATCCTGGCAGGAGATATCAGCAATGCGGAGGCTGGCAATCTTTTATTCTGAAGGGGAATCGGATGAGAGGTTTGCAAGGAATCGCTACCACAGAAACCAATCTCAGCAGTAGAGAGGTGGAGCAGAGACAGGAAGTGAAAGATACCAATTTTTCTTCTCTTTGGACAATTCACCAAGCTTCATTAACGTTTTCCTTACTAATTGAATGACTCAAGGCAAGTAGGTGGCTTAGACCTTTCAAGTGAGGTGACCGTTAGCTTTTTTTTGGAATTGGCTGGAAATGAAGTCCAACTGCTCTGCGTTTCTCAGCCTTAGCTTTCTTATCTCCCTCTCTCAAAGCATAGACTTTTATACTATGGTTATTTCCTGAAAATGTAGTCCCATTGATGGCATGTCTCAACCTTCCTGTGAGAGTGACTATCATTACTTCCTTACGATGGAAGTCCAACTGTCGTATATTTCTCCCCATCTCAGATTGTAGATGAGTCGATGACCAAAGTAAAAAGAAGCTTCATCAGATGACTTGGGATGCAAACGGGTTGATTGTGAATGGAAACATGGTGGATCCAGACATGAGCCCATTTTTATAATCTTGATCTTGTTCCCACGTGGAACCTATTTTTTTTTTTTTTGGGATATTGCCCCTACAACGATCTTTGGACCTTTCATCCATGAACGGTTAAATTGTAAGTATTTCCCACAGAATTATCCTAGGGCCATGCAAGAGGTTAAGAATAGTTATACCCGTGCATACTTATTATTCTTAGTGGCCTTACAAATTTGTGCCAATATTTTTGGGTTAAGGGTGAACGGATACCTTCTTGAGTTCTTAAGGACATTTGAAAGATATGCGTGGAGACTAGCCTATCTAACAAATATGTATAGGACTCTATGTAGAGCCACAAGATTAAAAGATGGGATTAGAATACTTACTGGCCCACTTCAACTATTACAGGTACCATTAGTAGTTTGTGACCAACTTAAATGCATTCTCTTTATGTACCTACTTTTATTGATAAATAATAGTGTGATATGTGGTGCAGATTTGGGCTTTTTCTTAGATGAAGATAGGACGACCAATTGAGCGGAGTTGGGATCAGATCGAGTTTGCTTTTCCACTATGTCAGATGTGGCAACAAAAGGTTGAAGGGCTATAATTTGTTGATGTGGACATCTTCTGTCCGCGAAAAACTAGATAAGCAAGACATAGATAATGTGAGTTATTATAATTGATACAAAGTAAATTAAATCTGGATACATTCGTAGATATTCATTGACTTCCTCATACGTACTAATTTTTTTTTATTTTGATAAACATACTTGTTTATATGGATACCCTACGTTCAATATGGCGATCGTCTAGTTGAACAAGTTAAAGTTCAAGAGAGAGTCCTCTTTCGGTCATCGACTGTGCTTATCGGTTTTGGGATCTTCGAGAATCAAAATGGAAGCAGAGTTATGAAACAGTTTGGACTGAGGCAAAAGGTTCCTCCTACATGGAAGCTACCATAATTCAGAGATGAGCGCGCGTCAACAGCCGCAAGTGATTATCAAGTTAGGAGGAACGGAATTAACTATATATGGGGGGAGAGATGGAACAATATAATTGATGGTGAGGCTGATAACACTACTTATCAC
>QPKB01000004.1:51236165-51337945 GCA_003546025.1 Camphora micrantha | reverse complement strand
AAGAAGGACTAATATGTTAAACCCGTTAATGCAATTCATTTTCGCATCAGTTGATTAATTGGTACTAAATCCCCTAAAATTCCTATGTTCTTTAAAGAGGTTAAAATTGAAAAAAAAGAGGGAGAAAAAAAAAAAACAAATTGAAGAAGGTGAAATATATACCCACTGTTTCTGCTTGGCTGAAAGGAGATGGAGGACAGTGTTATCGTCACTACAAGAAAAAT
Organism: Camphora micrantha; assembly: GCA_003546025.1. Classification (NCBI taxonomy): domain Eukaryota; kingdom Viridiplantae; phylum Streptophyta; class Magnoliopsida; order Laurales; family Lauraceae; genus Camphora; species Camphora micrantha. Next base: position 51,337,721 of record QPKB01000004.1, on the reverse strand, counting down.
TACATTTAGCGGCGGAAAAAAACCGCCGCTATATGTATGATATCTGCTGCAAAAGGTATTAGCAGCAGAAAAATGTCCGTCGCTACTTTTGTCGTAGTTAATCCTGTCACTGATTGTATTTGCAGCGGAATAGGAGGTGCTGCTGAAAAATTATCAATAGTGGCGGTTTTAAACTGCCACTATTAATTATAATCCGCCGCTAATAATTCATAATGTTTTTTGTGCTATATTTAGAAGCGTCTGCCGCTAAATGTGTATCTTGTAGCAGCAGACATCACAAACCGCTGCTGTATCTTATAGTTTATATTTCTCATTTTCAAATCTTTAGTTGATCCGTTGTGTGCAAATAGGATCTGCTTTGATAGTTGCCATTGCTCTCATCATTTGTCTTGCTGGGAAAATTTGAAAGCCTCATTTGATACTTGACTTTCTCTCTTTAAAATGTATCATTGCTCCATTATTTAATACACAATTCATTTGATTAGAGAAAACTTGTCACTAAATGAGCAGTAATATAAATCAAAACAACATGCTTAATTATTATATATAAAATGCTCACATTCATTCTATATATATGAGTATGATCAGTAACCAAATTGTGTGCCTATGGTAGATCTTCCTCAAGGACTAAAAAACAACACCACCACCGAAATCGATGGAATTAGACCGACAAACACCTTCATCTTCTACTTCTACTACTTGCTCTTTTCTCTGTTCATTTCATTGCTCCAAGCAAAAACCAAAACAAGTACATGCTACACATCTCCTTTTATTTATTACATTGTTTCTGATGTACTCTTGCTCTTCTCTGGTGGGGCCTTCACATTAAAAAAAATGTGCCTAGCCAGCTGCAGCCTTCACTATAGATGCTTCAGTTGGCAGAGGAAAGGGCTCTGGAGTTTCCTGAACAAATGCAGCAAAAAGGGAGCACAGATTAGTTCGTAGTTCCAAGGGAGGCCTCTCAAGTGGTGGTGCTGGGGTTTTGGTCTTCACACCCTACAAGAAGCAGCAGACACTCCTAAATTAAAGGCATTCACAAAAAAATTTGCACAACTTGCATGAGAGATTGCTGTAGGAGAAAATCTCCCGAGGATGAAAGATGGAAAGGAAAATTATGTGACGCTGACAATGTTCCATGATGGTGTTTTTCAACATATTTGGTTACTGGAGAGGGCAACAATTTTCAAGGTTCCATTCCATTAGATCCATCCATAATTTAAATCAAAGTGCATATTGTCTAATGCAGTGCATTTTGGTAAGTTATTTCTCTACATGGTCTACATTACTTTGATACATAACTAAATCACAATATCTAATTATCTCTATATATACTTGTGATCAAAATATTTACTTGCCAATCGGTCAGAATTGGAACATGTCCCATCAAATCAATGTCTAAAAATCTTAAAACTAAAGTTCAATGCATGTGGTAAATTAAAATGAGTTATTGTATTGATGTGAGTGATCCATAGATATAAATTATCTCATCCTCTCTTCTTAATTAGGGCCTATTTATTTCCATCAGGATACACAGGAGTCCTTTTTTAGGCTAGGACTCTATTTCCTATTAAGAGTGAAACTTGGTTAGGAACCTCTTTTTTTTTTTTTTTTTTGAAAGGTTTAAAAAGGTGTTTTTTTTTTTTTTTCAGTAACCATTTCATAAAGTGAAAATTTGGCTAGGGCCAATTTCTTATATAGGGTAAAATTTGGCTAGGGCTCTCTTTCCTATTAGAGTAAATTTGGTTAGGGTCCATATGTGATTGGTATTCAATAGTTTAGATTTTTAATAAGATGGAACCCAACTGTGGAGCCCACAAATTTCTCCCAAGTCAACGAAAATTGATTTGGACTGAAAGTTCTTTCTTTTTATTAAAAGAGCTTGACTGAACAGGTTTGGGCATCCAGCAAGAAAAAAAGAGCGAAGGAGAGTGTCTTCTCCTTCTTTATATATTTTTCAATGAATTGTTGTGCAGTTGAATGAACTTTTTTCCTTTAAAAAAAAATTTGCCAAACAGACCCAATTCGGCCCTGTTTGGCCGAAATCACTGCTTTTTGCAAACAGGTCTAAATGGTTGGTACCGAACCAAATAATTTCGGCAATTTTGGCCAAATGAACTGAATATCGTAACCATGCTGTATTCTGATATTTGAACCTAGGTTGATACAAATATAGAGATGATGGAAAACCAACCTGACAACTGGCCCATTCTGACACATCAAAGATCTTGCTCTCAGCACAAACAAAAGCACGAGGTATTTCAACCTGAAAGGAAAGGAAATAGATGCTCAAATAGTAATTGGGGAATAACTTAATGTCCAAGCGTAGCACATTGTATCAAAATAAGAGAATTTAACATACCTAAAACACTATCATTTGTACATTTTTCCCTTTGAGATCTTAAAATTACGATGGATGTGATCGTATCATCGTACGTACCAAAGACCTGTCCACCATCATCATTATTGCCTTATCCCATCTGACCAGGGTTTTCTTCAGTTCTACTTACTCAGAGTGTAGCTCATATTATGGTTTGGCTTGTTCCTCACTGCCATTGCCATACCGATGCAACCCTCTTCCCTTGGAAGCTTGGGAGATGGGACTGGAACATGCTGAAGAACACCACATAAGGCAGATGAAAAATGAAATAAGTCATCAAAGAAGAGGAGGAAGAGTAAGTGAGGAAGGCTGGGGTGGTTGGCATTTGGGGAGACAGGAGAGGAGAGGAGGGAATTGGGGGAAGAAGAAGGGGAAGGGGATCTCAAAAAGGGCCCATCTTCTAGGTACCCGAAATGAATGGACTGTGACCTTCATGACAAAGACCATAAAAAAAGGGGAACATTGTTAAATCCATTCATATGCTCACTAATTTGTGAACAAGTCACTTTGCTACCTTAAATTAAAAGAGTCATGACCAATTATGTATGAATTGCCTACAGCCATTTTATCTTGAGAATGAACTTCTATTTTCAATTGTGCAAGCTCGGGTGATGCAGTTTTACTGAATTAGCAAACAAATCGGCATAGCGCAATCCCTCGAAACAATTTTTATTTCAGTGCTTGTTTGGCAAAGTTCCAACAAAGGTATACCAAAATTAACATCAGATAAATCAGCTCATACAAGCTATGATGCAATTGAAAGCCTACTTTCAAGGTATGGGGAGCCATAATAATTTGGACCAGTGCACCCCCAGTAATAATGAGCCATGGAGTAATGATGTCAGTCCACCTTAAGGAATCAGAAATAGAGGATTCAGGTTCACATTGTCAGACTTTGACCATGATTGGATAGCGGAGGCAACTTTTTTGAGTGGAAGGAATTGTCTGGAGAGCGGAACCGGATTAAAGAAATAGATCAGCTTCTCTATGTTGGAAGCATTATCAGCAAGGACAAGCATAGGACAGATCAGTTAAAACTAGCAGAAGATGAAGCACCACCTAAACAATTCTTTCCATATGACCACCTTCAACCAGTGTAATGTATAGAAATATACTCATAAGTTCCATTGTCTGGAGAGCGGACCCGGAAGACAAATGATCCGGATTGTTGGGCAATTTGGTAACAATCTATGGCTCCTAACCCAACATGACCTTCGACCTCTAGACAACCCATGTCAACCCAACTAGTTTGTCACCTTTAGACTTCTTCCCAACCAAGGGAGATTGACAATGATTAGGTGGACCACATCTTAACAATTACGGATGAGTATCTGGAGAGGAAAAGAAGGGATAGATCGACTACAAAGAACAATAGCCCACATCAACATCATGCCCATGGGCCCATGTTTGGCCAGCATAGCTACATGTTGAACCACTCTGGACATCCGAATAGCTTGGATGTGTTTCACTTTTAGTGTTTCTGTTGTGCTTGTCATTTAACACTAATATAGGTGAACAGGGAATTTTCAATTTAAGTTACAATGGTAATTAATATGGGTAAGAAGGAGTAAATTAAAATATAATGGCAGAATTAAAGAATCTGCAGAATCCAATGGCTAAGATTGCATTTAGGGGCCATTTTTAAATCTATACACTATTTACATCATTAGTAACAGCAGGTTGATAAGTCCTTCTTTCATTTTTGTTCTCTCTGAAAAACTAGGGTGTAGACATAAAAACCTTGTCGTGGATTAAATTTAGTCGAGGAAATCAACACTAGATAGCTATTTTCATGTCAATTTGCTAAATTTTCCTTGCTAGTTAATGATTTCTTGGAATTTGGAGCTCATCAAAAACCAATCAAGTGGATTTTGTTGACTTGAATTGCATTATAATGTCGTCAGGCTAATATATTCTTTTTTAAAGCCAAATAGTGGCAACTTTACTGAAAATAAAGTACGAAGACCAATAAACAAGAAAGGAAAATCAAGTGCTAATCTTATGGAGTTGCAGCTAAAAGAACCAGATGAAACAAACAGCAATAAATCTTAAAGTGGGTGTGTTAGAAGATTGGCACACCAACTTCAATTAAGACGAACTCTACAGAGCCAGAGGTGTTCATGCATGGGATCCATAGTTTCTGTATATTGTAATAAAAAATTATCAAAAAGGGTGAAGCACAAAATGCAAAGTAAAAGAAAAAAGTCATACCAAGCCTTGAAAGAAATTGAGCCAAGGAATTCATGTTGTCATACTATAATGTAAGTTGGAAATAATGAGGCTGTTCAACTGACAGCCATTATACTGTTCATGCTCCACTACCAAATCTATTGAATTTAGTGGAGATATAGCCGAGCATAATATTGCCTAGATTCAACCAGTAAAGAGGTAAACAAATATATCTCTGCTCTGCAAGATGATCCATGAAATTAAATTACTGGAAGAACTAATTTAGCACAGAGAGATATCAAGCATTTTGCTTGGAGAAGGCATAAATAAGAAAACAAGAGCGAAGATTAACCAAGCAAGATTCTCCTTGCAAAGAAAAGGATGAAATACCTTTTGAGGCATCTTTTCAACCCATCCATCTCCATCTTTAGCAGGGTGGTATAGGAAACACTCCTGACACCAAAAACTACCCTTATAATTTCTCCATTACAGCATGGCTCAAAATATGTTTAAAAAGCAGTGAATAAGTAACCACATAATGTAATATCAGAGAAATACAAATTACCCTAACCTGACACCACCTAGCCTTGGCCTTAGTCCTATTGGTGCATATCCATAGATGTGAATTACCACACTTTGTGCACCGTATACACCTGGACTCTTCAGAACGATGATCCACTCCAGCCTGATGGTTGTAGGAGGTAAGCAATATGAAAAGAAGGTAAAATGGCAAATTTCAGAGCCACATGCCAAAGAGAGCATTTTTAAAAGATAACAAATTTAACACACATAACCCAACTTGACATTGAGGCATATAAAAGTGGGGGAGTATAAAAAACCAACACCACAAATTTAAACTATCGCATCAAGTCAATCACAATGCATAACAAAATCATTGCTGATAGTGTAAGAATCATTGCTGATAGTGATATGGACAAAAACTAAAGGGCATACTAGTTACCAGAAAAGGCTCACATTGCTGTCACTAATGCACATGTCACACCACAATTTTATTAATGAGCAACCAACCTTTTATCTATTTTACCAGAAAAGGCTCACATTGCTCATCGTAACTTCTCTTCTTTGTTGAATCTGAAAGAACCTGCAAAAACTTAGTCGCTGTTATGACTTGCAGAAAAGAGAAAACAAGCAACTAAAAGTAACACACTTGTTGGCATCGGGTTAAGCGTGTCTAATTCAATGAACCGACGAACTATCCATTTCCATGTACATAAACTTGCCTCATATGCACACTGTAGCTTCTTAAATGATTCACTTGCTAATGGGCTTTCCATATTTTTATCAGGATGCACAAGCATAGCCTGGGTAGAGCAGAAGTAAATATAAGTACAAGAAATCCATACACATACAGAATACTCGCATAAAGAAAAAGAAGAGAAAAGGCAGATCCTAATTAGGAAGAGTGCAATTGTATGTGAAACAAATGTGCATAAAAGGTAAAACGAACCTTTCTTCGATATTCTTTTCTCAAGAGTGAGACGTCAATGCTCGTTACGGGAGAAACCTAGTGCATCATAATGATCCAAGCTATCCAAAATCCTTCTCATCTCATTGATTGAACTTGAATCTGCTTTGACTACCTTGCTGACAGAACTTTTTTGAGTATTCACCACATTTGTTGTACTAGTTGTTTTACTGGATGACTTGCATGAGAAAATATTTTCTGACTCACTAGCAGGGCTAGAATATTCACAATCTCCAGAGAAATCTTCTGGGATGGGTTCTGATTCCTTGTGCTCTTCAAATTGCGTGCCTTCACTAGAACCATCATATACTTGGAGCAAGAGTTGAAGAGCTCATTAGAAAAGAAGGCTAGGTTTACCGAAAGAAAAACTCCAAGCCATCCAACACGAACTTTGACACAGTAGACAGCATAAATGGTTGACATGAGGATAACCAGCCGTGCATGATTTAAAGAGAAGACATAACCTGCATTAGCAAGATACAGTCTTAACTCTCAAATGATTTCTAGGTCGAGAAAATTTTGCAGCTAAGATTTGTGATGAAATGGAATGGATGAAGAAAGGCATGAATATGATTTAAAAAAAAAAAGATGCAGATTACATAATAGCATAGAGCATAGATTTTGTATAACTCAGACTAAAGTCAGTGGTGCAGGGAGATGATAATATACCTCCTACTATCAGCACAAAACACATATAAGAACAATGAGTTCACGCACAGTCAAAGGGTAAATGGCATTAACACTCAACTCTATAAAAACTTGGTTTTTCTAAAGCAATTAGCTTTTTATATATAATCTCACGATACAGGATCAAGTGAAGAGAAGCATGCAGCAATACAGCATAGAAGCTTCTAGAACCAACTTGGTTTGCTAATCTAGTGGACCAAACCCTCATCCGAGAATCCATATAATCTTACTTGACACCCCCACTACCTCTTCCATACCAACCACCAATTCCATCTGAACCTATATTCCAAACCTATGCTCCCCCACCACCCCTCTTCCCTCCCCCTCCTCCATTCATCCATTTTCCTTTCTTAATATTGAATGGTTAATTTTATTAATGAGCAACCAACCTTTTATCTATTTTCTTTAACAACACTGCCGCTTCATCCGCCCATCATTCTTGGATCCAAACCATTTATAAACACTATTCCCCGTGAAAAATCACCAGCACAAATTCCACTCCAATTGAGTAGGCTGGCATAATGGAGCCAATGCTGTGTTTACACTTGATGAATCAAATAGTGGGTCCAATGATAATTCATACTTGGTAGGACCGGAGGATTAATGAGTGATTTGCATTTAAGAACAATGGAACCCACAAATTGAAAGGGTGTGGCATAGCATCTAATCATTTTTCATCAATTTAAAAAAAAAAACAAGTGAATTACTGAAGAAAGGAAGAACAATATATGGAGGACAAGACAACAGGCTTTTATAATATAGAATTCAGCGTTGAGATTCTGCACGTTTCACTATATCAACGTCAAAGCAAGAGAAGCAATGGAGAACCTTGAAAACTTTAAATGCATGCAAAAGGGAAATCAGTATAGAAGGACTTACAAGTACCAGAAGCACATAAATCAGGCAGGTTGTTGATGTCAAGCTAAGAAAGCAACTCCAAATGACAACAAACAATGTTGTAGGACCCAGACAGATCAAGGACCTACAACCCCTGACAAAACAGTCCTTCCACAGTAACAGCAACAGCAATAGAAACTTCCACACTTTCACACACCCGGCAGAAACCATAGGCCAATGGTGATCAACCAAACCAGTGACTTTATCCCTGAAATAGCAAAATGCAGTTTGTGTGCCCAAAAATATATGCTTCTGAGATAGAAACCATTTCCATCCTTGCTTGAACAGCCCTATATCTTCCATAGCAAAGCCTAACGTGACAAACACTAGCTACTTTCAAAAATTCAGCCTCAGTATCCCCTTTAATGGTTTTCCTTCACATTCTCAGCTGTGCCATCCACGTCTTCCACCTGGAAATCAAGATTCAGAAATACTCAATTCAATTGGATAAATGAAGGCTACACATATCCCACTTTTAAACTGATTCTACAATGACTTTCCTGGGACAAATCTAAACCACCTAAAGCATCCATAACGACGTCTAGTCGATTACAAAACATGAAAAAGACCCAATGTTGCAAAACAACAGATATTTCCAGCCATTTGAACGGTATTTCTTCATGTGTTGAAGAAATCCGACCTGGTTCTAAAGGAAGACACCTCTGTTGTTGTTGAAGCAGATACTAACGAGAGAACCCTACACATTCCACTCAATTACAAAGTTAAATCCACAAAAAACTGCATTGTATGCGAGGTTTTGCCTGCCCCAGAACCTGGAAAAAAAAGACCTCAACCTCTCTGATTAATACAGTGTTCTTTCACGAGTTTGCTTTGGAAAAAGAGATATGTAGAAACTCCCACAAATGCGTGAAGAAATTTAATCTCACCACCAAAATCGTAGAATCACAGAAAAGCAGACCAAACCCACGATTTCTGCAACTCATTCACATGCATGTTTCAAAAGCAACACAAGTCTCGGATCCATTTCCTTCACTATGAACCAGTACTTTCCAAATCGCTACAAGTACAACAGAATCTAACTAGAACAATACTTGTTCCCATCCATTCCATCGTTAGACATTCTTGTTCACGAAACTTGTAAGGAGCTCAATCAAACTTCTTAGTAAAAACCCTAAAACCGCCAAAATCGCATCAGAAAGTGGCAAAAAGACTGCTATTTAAGCCAATCCTTTCCAAAACCCAAAAAACTCCACAAAATCTGACCAAAACCCAAGCCATTCACCTCCACAACGCCGTATAGCTTGATGTTCGTAACAAAATTCACAAAATAATCAATCAAACCTCCTCAAAACCTTAAAAAGCATCAAAATTACAGAGGAACCTGATCCATCACCCGGGGCTACTTCCGGAGCTCGTTCTCAAAACCCTAGCTATTTCTCTCCATTCAGAACCCACACACTTCAAAACCCTAGAAAAGTCGACAGAATCCAATCAAACTGCAGCGAAAACAGTAATTCCTATAACAAAAAAAAAAATCCAGAGCTTCTTGTCATGTCAATTCTCGAATAGACGGAACCCTAGAAATCACACTGAATCAGAATCCTGCAATTTCTGATAGGATTTCTACATCAGAGATGGAAATGGAAGTCCGAGTTAGGGATTTAGAAGCTGTATGTGTAGAAAAATCGGTAAGGAGAATACGATATTCGATCAAACCCTACAAAACAAAACAAGCTCTTTCTCTCGACTCGACAAACAGCTGACGAAGACAAAGAAGATCTCTGCATCTGGAATGTATTGTGCAGATCGAAGATCCATGCAAAATCCAAACAGATCTCACAAGCGATTTGTGAGAAAAAAAAAAAAGAATGTATTGTGCAGATCGAAGATCGGAAAATGCAGGGAAGTAGGTCTTACCTCCTCCTTCTTCTTCTTCTCCGATGTCGATCAGATCTGATACCTCGAAGCTGCTGGAAGCTCCAAACCTCGATCAGGTCTGAAGCTGATGTCGATGGCTGCTTCTTCTTCTTCTTCTCTGTGTAGATTGGGGTTTTGGGGAAGAGGGATCTCAGAGAATAGGTTTTTGGGGAAGATGAAAAATGTTTTGGATTGACGCTAACATGGCAGCGCTGCTATGGGGGAGTGGGGATGGACTGGTTTTTGGGACTTGACGAAAAACCCTCGAGTAGGGTTTTGGGGATGGAGTGGGTTTAAACGCATGGGAGCGGGACCTGACGCGGGGAGTGGTATGGGGGCGTATAGCAGCGGATGGGAGTCTACGCTGCTAAAACGTATAGTAGCAGAATACATTTTCTGCTGTTGTACAGTCTTTAATTCTTATACACCTATTTATATGTTTTAGCAGCAAAATATATTTTCTGCTGCTGTACAGTCTTTAATTCTTATACATACAAGTGTTTTATAGTGGCAGAATATTTCCTGCTGCTGTACGGAATATTTATACATATCATTGTGTGTTTATAGTGGCAGAATATATTTTCCGCTGCTATATGCTATAAGGGTATTTATATGTTTTATAGTGGCAGAATACATTTTTCGCTGCTATACGCCGAATTAACCTAGTATTTATATTTGTTTATAGTGGCAGAATATGTTTTCTGCTGCTATAAGTGCGTTTAACTAAAGTGTTTATAGTGACAGAATACATTTTCCGTTGCTGTAAGTATGTTTAACTAAGTGTTTATAGTGATAGAATACATTTTCCGCTGCTATACGTAGGGTTAATTAAGTGTTTATAGTGACAGAATACATTTTTCGCTACTATATGTATTTTAATTAAGTGTTTATAGTGGCAGAATACGTTTTCTGCTGTTATAAGTACGTTTAACTAAGTGTTTATAGTGACAGAATACATTTTTCGTTGCTATAAGTACGTTTAATTAAGTGTTTATAGTGACAGAATACATTTTCTGTTGCTAGATGTATGTTGAATTAAGTGTTTATAGTGGCAGAATATATTTTCCGCTGCTATATGTATTATTATAGCAGCAAAATATAATTTCCGTCGCACTTTGTAGCTAATTACTTATATGTAGTGACGGATAAATAAACCGCCACTATAAACCGTCGCTAATTGTTACTTTTCTTGTAGTGTGAATGGGAGAGATGAGAGAAAGAATTGATAGGAATCTTACCTGGGAATTTTTGTGAATCTTAAGGCACACTTATTAACCTTAGGAGTTGTGGATTTTCATTGGTACCAAACCCATTATATATTAACCTCCAAGAAATAAGTGTGCATTCAGGTATCCCTTGGTAGGCCATAAATTCACTATACACTATTCCATTCCAAGTTTGAAAATGTATATGTATTCTTCGGAAAATTAATTTGAAAAGGATTTAAGTGATTCCTCACGTTTGAAAGCATCGGTGATTTGAAATAGAATCAAGTGGTTTACCACATGAATTCGTACATTTTTCTACAAATCGATTTGAAATAGATTTGAATGGTTCACCATGGAAATTTGTATATTTTCTACAAATTATTTTGAAATGAATTGAATGGTTCGCCACGTTCGAAAATGGTCTATTATCTTGAAAACAAGATCTCGAGGCAAGATGGAGCCAAAACTTTGTAATGCGAGCCCATGAGCCAAATGGACTATTATTTTGAAAACAAAATATCGAGGCAAGATGGGGCCAGAGCTTTGTAGTGTGAGCCCATGAGCCAAGGAGAACAAGCGTGTATGTGTTTGTTCAGGAATAGTTGTTTTATTGATTTCAGAAATAAATTATAATGATTTGACTTGTATCGGTTCAGGTTTTGAAATTTAAAGGCACCACTAAGCTTAGGTTACCTTGTTGGGCTAATCACCCGACTTGAAATCTTTAAATTATTTGCCAACTGCAGTTTGGACTCTGTCTGCTCCGACCATGGCAACGGTTCTGTATTCCGGTCCCACGCGTAGTGGCAACGGTTCTGTATTCCGATCCCACGGGTAGTGGCAACGGTTCTGATTTCCGTCCCACTTTATGTGGCAACGACTCCATTTGTTCCGGTCCCACGGGTAGTGGCCACGGAATCTGTTTGCTCTTGTTACTTCGGTAATAGGAGAATATAGCTATATGTGGATTACCAGTGTTTTTACTCAGTTTATTATGTCTCTTTAAAATTGTTAATGGTTTAGAAATTATTTAATTATTTCATCGATATTCATGTTTAGGCTTTTAATTGTTTTATAATGTTTTATAAATATTTGTCACCTTTTATCTGTTTATTTGCTTGCCAAACTGTCATGTCTGATACTGTCTTGTTTGGTGCCAGATTTCAACCCCCCGTTGGCTTTTAGACGGTTTGAGCAGGGGCGGCGGTTGAGCCGTCGGGTGGGACGTGAGTGGCTGCCCAACGATGTCATCTAGACTTCGCTTTTGGCGCCGGAGTTCATAACGTAATTTGGGTAGCATTTTGTTTAGTTGGCTATTTTTTTGGATGGCTTTTATTAGCCTTTTTCTTTTAGGATTTTTCATGAATATATTTGTATAATTTGTAACTCGAACATATGTGGGAAATGAATTGTTCTGTTACTGCCAGCTCAGTATTTTATGATTCATGATTTGTTCCAGTCTGATTATGAGCCTTGATTTGATGGCTTTATGTTAGTGGTTGAGTGCAACACGGAACCCGATGGCCAAGGGGCTCCGAGCCGCAACGCCACATCAGCTTTAGCGAAAATTTCAGGTTGTGTGGAATTTTGTAATCCTCACACACACGGATCCTAGGGAAAGAAAAAAAAAATTAATTAACCCCAAATCACGCTCCCCGAGATCGGATCGCTGCAGGATCCCGGTTTTGGGGCGTGACAAAAGGCCAATAGTTTAATTCAATGAAGTAAATGAAGTAATCTACAAGTAGTACAAGCTCTCATTAATTGTATCACAAGGGACGTACACAATGAATAGTGGGTCTCATCAATTAAGTTAATGATCTAGTCACTTGTTATAACCTCCTACCAACTTAGCCTTTATCAACAAAAGGCATAAAATACACTGATAATTGAAATTTTAGAACATGAGAGAAACCGATTAGTCACAAATTTAAAATAAGGTTTTCTAATATGATATAAACTGATGAAATATATCTTACATTGCCTTCTACAAGATATGTTTTTTTGAACCAAATGTGCAAAATTAGAAAACTAACATTCTAGTTTACGATAGTTCTTTTATTGCATAAAAGTCACTCTTCAGGCACCTTTAAGACATCTGATCAAGAAACTTTAGTGAGATAGATCCCAAGTTGGAGGGGTCTTGACAATCCTCGTCCATGTCAATTATGAGAATGATCGCCATCAAGCGTTTGTGGAGATGATAATAATGGCTTAGGTGGCATATGTAAATCTTCGATACTCCCCGCTAGCATCTTTATGACTTTGCTCATTGAAGGACGCTCTGTAGGAATCAATTGTATGCACCATAATGCAACTATCATCATCTTCTTTGCTGTTTCTTTATCATTATCTGCAATATCTGCCATTACCAATTCCTTTCCCTTGTGAAGTTGATCATAAACCCATAATGGAAAATAAATTTGACTCGAGTGCTCTGCAAATGCATCAATGTTCTTCCTTCTTCCTGTCATTTCCAGCAAAAGCATCCCAAAACTATAAACATCAGACTTGTGTGAAACAGCTCCAAGTGTTCTATATAGTAGTTCTGGTGCAATATATCCCATAGTTCCCCTTGCAGCTGTCACTGACACTATACTCTGTTCTGTTGGATAGAACTTTGCCAATCCAAAGTCTGAGACTTTTGGGGTGAACTTTTCATCAAGGAGAATGTTGTGAGGCTTGATATCGAAATGTAGGATCCTTATATCACAACCTTGATGGAGATATTCAATCCCACGGGCAATTCCTAATGCGATTTGGTACATCTTATTCCAAAACAAATTGTTTATTTTCTCATGCATGAAAATATATTTTTCTAAAGACCCATTAGCCATGAATTCATAGATAAGTGCTCGTTTTGATCCCTCTGAGCAAAAGCCAATCAGCCGCACCACATTGACATGGTGTATCCTACCAATTGTGGCAACTTCATTGATGAATTCTTGTCCGTTACCCTTTGAGGCCTTCAACATCTTTATTGCAACGAGACCGCCACTTGAGAGCTTTCCTTTAAAAACTGTGCCATATCCTCCTTGTCCTAATTCTTCTTTAAAATCTTTTGTCATCTTCTTAATATTTGAATAGGAGTATCTTCTAGGTGTTTGAAATCTATAGCCGGCTAAGAACTCTTCAACTGTTGTATCCATCCATATATGCCTCCTTCGAAATTTATACACCAAAAATACCGAAAAGCACAATATCCCAATTGTTCTTGAAAGTAAGTGGTAATAAACTACATAATGCCAAAAATATGCATAAGTTGAATTAGATTTGATAAAATGATTGTAATTCATATTTATTCAGTGAATAAACACGAGCATCTTGCATATGAATATTTGTGTCTTCAGAAACCCTAGAGAGAAAGATTGACTAAATACTAGTGTAAATCACCAAAGAAAGCAAAATGAAAGTAATTAATGTATAGATGTAAAGGAAAAAAAAAGGACAGTGTTAACTATTTGTGTGAAATATCCATATATCATTTAATTGTAGTTTGTATGCCGAAAACGTAGATAGAAGCACGGAATCTCATTAACTTTTGTTAATCAATGCAAACGACAAACTTCAAAGACTTAGATCTTTTTTCAGATTTGCAAAAATATAGTTCCTACTAGAAAATGCAGGGGAGACTTTTTTTTTTATGAAAATCATGAAAATGAAGGGCCAACATGATGCTTGAAAATCAAGGGAAGCTGTGGGATGGAAATGTTTGTATGCATATGAGGCGAATGTAAGATATCAGTCTAGTGAGATGATCCTCACCCTTTCATAGACTGGTAGTGTGTATATTAAGTATTGGACTGTCTAAATGTGGACCTCATGCCCTCCAAAACAGGGGCGAAAGGGAGGCATTTCTAAGAATTTCAGCCAGATAAATAATTCCCTTATATTGAAACTGTCGAAGACAGACTACCACAAATAATTCTTTTTTGAAGAGGTAAAAAAAACAATATCAAATATTTGAGAAGTTGATAAAGAGAAGTTAATTACTGAAATACACAGAAACGGGTAGTTAAAGGGCTTACCTACAATACTTACAAGGCGGCTGGCGAAGATATATATAAGCTTATCTGCATGATGCGAAAGGACTGTTGTCATCATACAATTTTGGTTGTCTGATTAACAAACTGATCAAAATCACCTTGTTTTCTAACCCATACATGAAGTCATTACACCTCTACAAGGCGCACAACGCATGACTTCTAATGATATCAAAATATTAAATTCATTAGATTCATGCTCATAGCATGTGAGGAGAGAGTTCTTCATACGGGGATCCTACACAGAAGCCGTGTCCACCTTCCAAGTCCTTCCCCTCCCCACTTTGTGGGTGGTGAGAATTGAATATCCCACACCAGTAATCGTGCGGATTCCCTTAGGTGAAAATTCTGCTGCATTTAATTTAATTAAGATTTCCCTGTGCAGCAGCAATTTGGTGATTTTAAAACAGGAAATTGTGCACTGTGGTGGACTGGAAATCCTCACTGTCTAATCTCATCTACCATCATAAAATAGATGGTTAACAGCTAGAAGAGAAGTTTGTTTTTCCATTTTAATTTGATTGTCTATTTCATCAAGGTGGGCCATTCATCTCCAACCAAGAGACCAACGATGAACTTGGGGCGACGAAAAGCCACTTGCGAACCCGTGCAATTGATATAATCATCAAAAACCGAATAGAGGAACGGCAAACTTACATGAAATTTGACCTGTGGGAATAGACCACTCGACATAAAAGCCCCTCATCAGCAACTCGTGGATTCCAGAGCAACTAGTAAGATACTCAATTTCATCTGATATTATAGGGAGATTCATCAAAACAGTGCAGTTGATGTGGAGCTGGGAAACAGAGATGGAATGGCCAGCCATGGCATAGACGTGTGCGTGAGGAGAGCTGAGGTTGCATGGTGCAGTCGCTACATATGATGGCTCGTTTACTGCTTGGGAACAATTCACCAACACAAGGCAGCGTTCTCCCCAATTTGGGTAGAGTTCAGGGTGCTGTGACTGGAATACGCCAGAAGGTGCTTTTGGAAGCGGAAGGGAAGGAGAGCTGTTATAGAGTGGGAGGGAAGAGTTGGCAAGTCCCGGATCTAGGAGCCGTATCTGCCAACTATCGCTGGAGATTTCCTGAATGTAGTATCGCCTGGGAGGTAGATGAAAAACAGGTTGGGTGTTGTTGTTTTCACATGTCAATTCGAAAGGAGTTCTTGATATGCCCTTTAAGCAGAATGGGTAGCTGATTTTGTGAAGTGGTCCACATGAGGAAGAAGGGCAATGTTTCGGCTTACTCCAGAAGGCGTGCGAATTTGAGAAAGATAACGAGAAGAAGAGGAGAAGAGGCCAAAAGCCCCAGCTGAAGGAGGTTCTCTTTAATGGGAATGACTTCCTCATGTTCCTCAAACTCGGAAGGCTATCTCAGATCCCATTCCCGTGTGTTTCCCCTCCTCTTCTCTTGCTCTAGGGAGTTATATATTAAAGTCAATGCACGGCAATTCTTGCTGGAGACTATGATAAGTTCTGTAGTGCCGAGAATGCATGGATGGAAATGGGGGAGGGACTATTAATTGACTCCTGGATGTGACATTTAGTACTGGACCTTTGGCAAGTTCGTTTTACCGGACCTAAAGAATTTGTGGCAAGTGGGACCACCTTTAGAAATTGAGGACGATGTAGTGTCTTTGAGAAGTCGTCGAAGTAATTCCTAAAATCTTAAATGGGTGCCAACATTTGAAAACTCATTATAATTTTGAACCCCTAAAACTTGTATTAAAGAAAAAGCGAATGTCAAGCAGTCCTAAAAATTTACTAATTAAAAAATTTGAATGACTCAAAATAAATTTTTTGCATGAGATCAATACTTTTAAAATACAAATTTTTTTTACCAATGAACCTATCGTATGACGGAATGATTATCAGATTAGTTCTCAAGAAATTAATAAAAGGAAAAGGGCCTTGTTCAATTTACCAAAAATGTAGACAGAGGCAATAATTGAGAATTGTTACCTGCTTACACTATCATCTCACAAGAAGTAATGTCCAAAAATGCTCAAAAGACTTCATAATTACAGAAAGATGATTGGGCCTAATTGCTAGCTGTGTTGATGGTGAGTTTAACCCACCATGAAAATGGCAGGGCCTCCACATCCACCGCTCCATCTGACTCTCTTTCCTCCTACGTCCCCACCACCGACAGTGACTCGGAGACTTTTCAGAGATTCCATTACCATTGGTGGCGGGGAATATCGACATAACGACGAAACTGTTAAAATTTGGAAACTGATTGACCGGTGTTTATAGAAACTGCTTCCAATTGCCTGCTTGAAAGGGAAAAACTCTTCTAAAAGTGGGTCCCATGTCAGAAATGATCAGCATTGTTTATTGGATAAGTCCAAAACTTCCTTTTTCATATGAAAATGTACCATGCAAACATCTAAAAAAAATCTTGTCGTGCCAAAAATAAGGGACGATTTTTTCTTCCTTTGTGGAATTCTCACATGACATGTAACTCTGCCTTGATGTGATGCTATTCTACAATTCGACTCTTCCAGTCTTCTCTGGCATTCCGGCCCAGCCATTAGTGATAGGGACTGGGGACTGAGAAATGCAAAATCTTTCCACACTCCTAGTTTCATGGACAAAGAACTTTAAGTCTTCTTAAGCGAAGGACAAAGACTTATCAAGTCTTCTAAAATAAGGACAGAGTTCTCTAGTTTTGCTAAGTACAAAGGAAAGTGATAGAGCAGCCTTTGAGGTAAGATAAGATAATAAGAATCCACTATCCCAACCATATAAAAGAAAATAATTTTTAAATTAGTTCTTAGGGAAAAAGGAAATAAATAAAAGGATTTTTGACATATTAGTTCTCCTAAACCCGATTTTCCCAATTCTAAGACAAAATGCAAATAATCTCACAAAAGTCGCTTGTTGACATTTTTTTTTTCAACCATTTGCCCCATATTCAATGATATCATGGGAACAGTGTATATTACCAAAACTGATAAATCACATGATATCATGAGACTGTCCCATGATATCATAACTTTTATATAGCATCTTAGGGAAAAAAAATCGAATGATAGAGCTTGAGAAATGGTGGTTAAATGTGTAATTACTTTTCACCAAATGCATTATTTTGTGTTATATAAAAAATAAATTCTCCAGTTGGTTGCACAAAGTGTATGATACTGAAAGTACTAAATTCCATTATATCATATCATGGGACTATCCCATGATATCGAGGGACATGGGGCAAAAAATCTTTAAAAAAATTATTGACCAAAGCCGCCTGACACTAGTGACATCATCTAGATTTTGGTCATGAAATTGAAAATACCAAATTTAAGGAAGACTAATGTATCAAAACCCATAAAAAGGCTTTCCAATGCATTGCCAGCCCTCTCAATTGAGGTAATAAGTACTGCATGCATGGCGTGCCAATTCAACATTCAAATGGTAAGCAAACAGTTTGGATTTTCAAAAGGTCCGTATGCCCCACTCATGAGTTCAATGGCCATTTCTGCACTTGGGGCCCACCTGCACGGGGCCACTTTACGTATTATATGAGTTCCACTTTTACAAATATATATAAAGAGCCTTCCTTTAGAAACTTGTGTGCATGGAGTTCATATTTAGAAATTACAATGTGAGGCTCACTATTAAGATTACAGTATGACCCACTTTATATTTAAAAGGTGGCCCACGTTAAGAATTTGTGGCAAGTGGGACTGCCTTTAGAAATTAAAGACGCTGCAAAATAATCAAGAAGTCGCTGTGATTCCTAAAATCTTAAATGGCATGGGTGCTAACATTTGAAAACTCATTATAACTTTGACCCCTAAAACTTGTATTAAAGAAAAAGAAAATTCCACACTGAGTCCACTTGTAGATACAGTCCAACTCCTACTTGATGTGAGGCTGACCCTCTCATGTCCTGGTCTTCACGGCTCTCAAGTCTTCACAAGAGAGGGACCGAGTAGGACAGGTAGAAAGAGATGGAGTATCGGATTCCTAAAAAATTCGCTTACTAAAAAAATCCAAACCACTGAAAATAATTTCTTTCTATGAAATTAATACTTTCAATATATATATATATATATAATAGAATTATTTTTAGATAAGATATCGAGAAATTAGTAAAAAAAAGAAAAAAAGAAAAGGGCCTTGTTCAATTTACCAAAATTGTAGATAAGAGGTAATAATTGAGAATCGTTACCTCTTTGTGTATTCACTGTACACTGTCATCTTACAGTGAGTAATGTCCAAAAATGCTCAAAAGACTTCATAATTACGGAAAGATGATTGGGCCTGGCTAGCTGTGTTGTGCGTTTTTATTCTAGCCCCTTTCTCTTTAATTTTATTCTTAATTTGACCCTTATCTTCCTCAAATGTAAATAAAAGGGCCTTTTGTTAGAAAAGGAAATAACCATAATTGCCTTCACTGGCTTGACAAGGATCTGCGGGCTCAAAATAAGTCAAGCAACTAATAGGCAAGAAAGTGGGTGATATAATGTTCTCGTGCAAGCAACTGTAAATTCACACTACAACAAATTACACCTTTGCAATTTGCAGCTTACTTGGGCCCACCGGGCCCACCTTTCATCAATTTAGTCCTTTTTAGAATCTTTGTATTGCAGAATTTAGAATCATGCCCAATTTTACTTTAATTGAATCTTCACTCACCGTTGACTTAAATCTTAAGAAAGTCTACTTTTAAGATGACATTAATTTTAAGGGTATTAAATCAAGAGCTAAAATAATTTGCTAGAGATGATTTTTTTCTCTCTCTCATCAACAAGGAGACATTTTGATTTGGCCTTATACCATTGCCCAATTTGCATCTAAGTGAGCCTCACGAACTGAACTGCATATAAACCATATATGATATCGCTCGTTGGTGAACATTACCCCCCACACATAAGATGGCAAATTTAGTCTATATAAAAATGATGGAGGTTTTAATCCCCACCGTCCACAGAAACGGTGACCACCCTATATCAAAGGTTTCCATTTAAGATTCTCGGTCTAAAATTGTCTAATAAATTTTATATAAAAATATTGCAATAAGAAGTCAGTCTCATGACCCTGCAACACTCGCAAGGATTTCCTTAGAGATAAATCATCTGAACAGGACTAATTATGGAGGCATGGAATAATCTTTTCAAGGAAAGAAAACCGACATATGGCATTATTTCACTAGAATATTTGGAATCTCTCTCTCTCCCTCCCCTCTCTCTCACCCATTGCTGTCGTCTTGTTTGTTTTTCTTTGGTGCAGACGTGAGCAAT
This sequence comes from Camphora micrantha, assembly GCA_003546025.1. NCBI lineage: Eukaryota > Viridiplantae > Streptophyta > Magnoliopsida > Laurales > Lauraceae > Camphora > Camphora micrantha. Next base: position 51,317,729 of record QPKB01000004.1, on the reverse strand, counting down.
AGACTAACAATGGAAGACGATAGATATCTGTGACTCTAGTAAGGTTCAATGTTGAAGGAGATGGAAAATGCCCACATTCAGACCCTCACCATTTCTTTATACTTGTAATTGGACGGGTTGACCTAACCAGTGCCAAAGGGCACAAAAGGATAAATAAGAAAACAAAGTTTAAGGAGATGGATGATTTCATGGAGAGGAGGATGAAATGAATGGGAATGTAGCAGTTGTTGGCCTGCAGCTTATTGGAATGCATGAATAAAATAATGCCGTTTTTGAGACTTAAAATAGAAATGCAAATGGAAGAGGAAGGTGATGAGTACAGCTTTGTTGGTATCATGCAGGTTAACCAGAATTGGTAGGCCGCTAATTAAAGGGTTTAGGGCTGGTCGTGAAAAATTGGATTGGAGTCGAGTCCTCCCAATAGATGTGAAATTCGTTTTCAGATTCTGTTTAGGCTTGGCCACTAAATCGAAATGTTTTCAGGCAGTTTGGAATTTCGGCATAAAACCTCCGAGTTATGTATCAAATTATATATATATATATATATATATATGTATGTAAATTATAAATATATATTGAAAATAAAATATAAGATCAATACTAAAATTTAAAAATATGATTTGATATACTTAATGGATTACTCTACTAGATAAATTCATAACATATTATGTATTATATACAAAAACTAAACATGAAAAGTCACATATTTTTAATGGGCCCAACCTATGCCCTGCATGTAAAAGTTAGCGAGGGCGGCGGGAAAAGTAGAGTAGAAGAGGATCCTTGCCTGCAGCTGCCTGACTAATTGATAAAAAAGGGTTGAATTGTGATCCACACAACTTTCTCTATTATGGGTCTATTGGGCATTTCCACTTCACATGGAACTGATCACTGCAACAATGTGTGTTTTCTTGAAGTAAGTCCTTTGGGGGAGTCGCCAGGAAAATAGGTTTACGATTTGATAAAATAAATTTGATTAACACAATTTTATGCATATTCATTAATCATGTTCTTGTTTTCCAAACATTAAATCTTGTTATCTGTCCAAGTTTTATTGGATAAAATTTTCATGATTTTGAGCGGCCCTATTTTCAGTAGGAAGCTTCACCAGTACTTGTTTTATAATTTCTACTACCATAACTCAGAATTCCTCCAACGAAAAAGCCTGAAAGGATATGGGCTCTTTTCTTCCTTGGCTTGTTTGGAGTCGTTCTGTGGCTGTAAGCCGATTTAAATTCCAAATCCTGTACTCAAAGTCCAACCAAACTGACCCCAAATTCCATAGGGTTCTCAGATTTTCTATTCCACAATCTGACCCAAGTAGCACTCCTGTTGCTATGGAAGAAATAAATTTATGTTTTTCTAGTTAAAAAGAGAAATTAACTTACTTGACATGATCATATGACTATTTAAATTCACACTTCTTTTATCCTTCATCCCTTTTTCCCTTTCTCATATGCTCTTTTAGTAAAAACTTCATTTGATCATGAATCTACTCTGAGAAAATTTATTCTTATCTCAAAACGGAGAAGAAAAGGACTTCAATTATATTCTATATAGCAGCTGCTGGCTAGGAGGTTATGGTTAAACTACAGTAAGAACAGTACAACGCGAACCTTCTTTTTTCTTTTCCTTTTTTTTTTTTTTTTTGGGTAAATTAAAAAACTACATTAGCTTGCTGCCATGTTTTGAGACATTTGCATTGATCCACCTGCTTTTTCTTAAAATATGTGGAGTGAGAACTTTATTGAGTGGGCACCTGAGACACATTTCAGATTTCATGAGGACAATTTTTATTTTATTTTTCAATTGAAAAATTTTATATCTGAGGCATGAGTTTAAAGTTTTTTTTTATTTTTTCGCAAGGAGAGTCATCAGGTTGCTCGTCATAAAAAATAAAAAAAAGGAGAGTTTGAAGTTTTAGTATGAATACAACCACTATAAAAGAACCAAAGGGGCAACTAGACAGAAATTTTATATACACCTGAGCTAGTTCGGAGCTAGTTCGTACCTTGTTGGCAGATATGACATTTTCTTCACCACATTAGTTTGAAGGGGCCGTGAAACTATTGAGGATCGATATGGCATCAAATTGTTAAGAAACACTGAGATTTGGGACACAAATATGATCACATTTACTTGATAGGCAGCTAATTCTTTGCTGTAAAATAATACAAAAGGCCGACTTGGTATGATATCCAATTGATCAAACTCAATAGATTCATTGGACAATCTCAAAGACATTAGATCAACGGATCAGATTTACTGAGAAATGATCCATTATATCCAGATAATTGCTTTGAGTAATAAATGGGGCTCATATTTCGGGTTGGCAATTATCTTCATTTTTTCTTCATTGTAATCAATGTCTGCTACAACATCTCCATTCACGGATGGACTGTGAATTTAAGCTGTTGCTATCCTGGCAGGAGAGATCCGCAATGCGGAGGCTGGCAATCTTTTATTCTGAAGGGGAATCGGATGAGAGGTCTGCAGGAATCGCTACCACAGAAACCAATCTCAGCAGTAGAGAGGTGGAGCAGAGACAGGAAGTGAAAGATGTGAAAGATACCAATTTTTCTTCTCTTTGGACAATTCACCAAGCTTTATTAACGTTTTCCTTACTAATTGAATGACTCAAGGCAAGTAGGTGGCTTAGACCTTTCAAGTGAGGTGACCGTTAGCTTTTTTTGGGAATTGGCTGGAAATGAAGTCCAACTGCTCTGTATTTCTCAGCCTTAACTTTCTTATCTCCCTCTCTCAAAGCATAGACTTTTATACTATGGTTATTTCCTGGAAATGTAGTCCCATTGATGGCATGTCTCAACCTTCCTGTGAGAGTGACTATCATTACTTCCTTATGATGGAAGTCCAACTATGGTATATTTCTCCCCATCTCAGATTAATTGTAGATGAGTCGATGACCAAATTAAGAAGAAGCTTCATCAGATGACTTGGGATGCAAACGGGTTGACTGGGGATGGAAACATGGTGGATCCAGACCTGAGCCCATTTTTATAATCTGGATCTTGTTCCCACATGGAACCCTTATTTTTTTTTTTGGATATTTCCCCTACAACGATCTTTGGACCTTTTGTCCATGAACGGTTAAATTGTAAGTATTTCCCACAGAATTATCCTAGGGCCATGCAAGAGGTTAAGAATAGTTATACCCGTGCATACTTATTATTCTTAGTGGCCTTACAAATTTGTGCCAATACATTTGGGTTAAGGGTGAACGGATACCTTCTTGAGTTGTTTGTTAAAGACATTTGAAAGATATGCGTGGAGACTAGCCTATCTAACAAATTTGTATCGGACTCTATGCAGAGCCACAAGATTAAAAGATGGGATCAGAACACTTACCGGCCCACTTCAACTATTACAGGTAACATTAGTAGTTTGTGACCAAATTAAATGCATTCTCTTTATGTACCTACTTTTATTGATAAATAATAGTGTGATATGGGGTGCAGATTTGGGCCTTTTCTCGGATGAAGATAGGATGACCAATTGAGCGAAGTTGGGATCAGATCGAGTTTGCTTTTCTACTATGTCAGATGTGGCAGCAAAAGGTTGAAGGGCTATAATTTGTTGATGAGGACATCTTCTGTCCGCGAAAAACTTGATAAGCAAGACATAGATAATGTGAGTTATTATAATTGATACAAAGTAAATTAAATCTAGATACATTCGTAGATATTCATTGACTTCCTCATACGTACTATTTTTTTTTTTTTTTTTTGATGAACATACTTGTTTTTATGGATACCCTACATTCAATATGGCGATCATCTAGTTGAGCAGGTTAAAGTCCAAGAGAAAGACCTCTTTTGGCCATCGACTGTGCTTATCGGTTCTGGGATCTTCGAGAATCACAATGGAAGCAGAGTTATGAAACAGTTTGGACTGAGGCAAAAGGTTCCTCCTACATGGAAGCTACCATATTTCAGAGATGAGCGTGAGTCAATAGTCGCAAGTGATTATCAAGTTAGGAGGAACGGAATTAACTATATATGGGGGGAGAGATGGAACAATATAATTGATGGTGAGGCTGATAACACTACTTATCACTCTAATAAGTATTTGTACGTCTTGGTGTAGGGGAATTACATGCTTACGAATTGGACAAGCCACAAGTGCCATCGATGCTTCAAGAAATGGGGTGGATGATCGGTCTCTTGCCAAGATAAAATTGATATTCATGGAATTCTCGCAGCTTAAGTGTTTTTTTTTTTTTACTTTTATGATTGTAGCACATATAACATATATGACCTGATGTCTGTTGTAGGTTATAGTCTTTGTAGAACATGTTATTGCATCTTTCAATAAGATTGATGAAACACAAGTAATACAATGCTGGCCAAGACTATGCACTTGGTTCATCGTAAGCTCGCCAAATTCCATGCATCATGAGCTGTTGAGATTAATAAATTAGATTTTGAAGAATGTTTAAAGGACGAGTCAAATGAGTCGCAACAAGTAAAATTTGAAATAATTGAATCAAGACCGAAGGGTTCATTGTTAATAGATTCATTTCATGACATTTGACCCCAACTTATATGTTACAAGGCCAAGGTACTTGTGGACCAATCAAAAGGTCCAATCAAACCACTATGTCAACGGACCCCAAAACTCCCAGTTCTGTTGACCCTTTGTCACATTCTAGTCCAATCTAATTGTATGTTCAGACTCCGACTAGCCCATGAATTAGCATTGAAGGATTGACATTGATTGGGAACTATAAAGAAGTCTCCATACTGTTAAACCAATAAGACAATGCAAAGTGAACCTTCATGCACTTAAGACTGTAGACTACGTGAATATCCGTCACCAGCATGGTTTAAAATCTTGGTCTCGGTCACGGTATTGGCCGGGCCGAAAAACAGATATAATATCGGTATCGGTCGCGGATATCGGTCCATCGCGGTCGTCGCGGTGTGTTTTGTTTTTTAATCCAAAAAAATTCGCAAAAATATCCAAAAAATCTAGACTATTAGAAAATGTTGGAAAATAATATTTGTTTTCATTAGTAACAACAATAAATCAAACTTTCGTCACCTTAAGTTATGAGTCCTATTTGTGTCGCAGTTCGCTTTCTTCTCTAGTATTTCATATAATGCATCTATTATTGATGCTCATGATCAATTTATTAGTATAAAATATAAGAAAATGAAGATAACATATGAATCATCATTTAATACTAACTCAATCATCAAATATGTTGCGAAATTGAAGACCTTGAAGATGATATAATAAAATCAGAAACATAATAGTGAGATAGATAAATCATAAAGCACCTGGGCATCAAAAGGTTCATAGTTTGCTTGAAATTAGAGAGGACTAGTAGAGAGTAGAGACTAGAGAGAGGTTGATGAGTATGACTGTATAAAAGATTGACAACCTAATTCCAAGTGGCGTGTCGCCCTGGCTCGATATCATCATAATCATCATTTCTTCGGTACTGATTAAAAAAATATGTTCCATACTGTTGCGCAGCACTACCATACCCATGACTATATTCAGATTGTTCTTGATAAGATGATGAACTATCTTGATCCCCTTGTGGATTGAGATGGCTGGTTGTACTCAAATGGCATGAAATAGGCATGAGGGGCATGAAAATGTCGTTGGGGAACTGGTGGGGGAAGCCTCCCTTGCTCAATTAACATATGTTCGATAGAAAGTATCAGTGTTGGTGAAGGGGAACCCAATTTGGGTCATATGAATAACTCTCATGCTGTCCATACATGGCACCTTATTGGCCAACATAACTCTCATGCTGTCCATACATGGCACCTTGTTGGCCAACATAACCCCGATGATGACAATGAGTACCTTCCCCCACTCCTTGCCCAGCAGCGCCACTACTACCCCCTGCCTCGGTCTGTCCAACATGTTTGACATAGCCACGGCAAGGATCTAACTCAGTGTTACCAAAAAAATGCTCAACTGTCTCATAAGTGACAGGCTCATCATCTCTATAATGACCCTCATCCCCGGGAGAGTCAAGAGGAATTATTATTGATGATGAAGAAGTAGAAATACTTGATTCACTCTCCTCATCCACCTCCTTTACCCTTGGCTCACTTATGTCAGGTGCGCGCCCCTGCTGTATTGTCAAGTTTATTTCTTCTATCCTTTCTACGACCCTCACTGGCTCAAGCCTATCCCAGTCAATTTCTCCATTAACTCCTCAAACTCTGGGTCTTGGTCTAACACCGGTTCTTCTTGTTCCTCCAGCCATTCACCTAACACAGTATCCTCTTCTGAAAAGATATAGTCCAAATTAATTGGACAAAAATAATCCCGTTGATCCTCAAACTATCTTTTCTTTCTATTTCTACTTCGGAACTTGAGGTTGTAGTGGATGTAGACCAATTTATTTAGCTTCTGCATTGTCAATCTATTTCTTGGTCTTGTGTAGATAAATGAGAAGTCGCTCCCGTTTCTTTCACAATTGGAAGAGGATGTAGTTTGACTAAGGACTTTAATAACAATCATCCTTAGTACAGGAGCACTCTCTCCATAATTCAACTACCATTCAGTTGAAAAAAAAATAGAAATGATATTAGAGTCAATAAAATAATAATAAGTCCTTGAATAATATAGAGATGACATTACAATCAATACCAGGATTGGTCTGTGTGATAGCTCTCCGCGTAATCGTCGTTCCAAGGCTTCCAGCACGTACATTGTATATGTCAATATGAAGACATTAATTCAGAAAAATAAATTAGAGAAATTACAATGTTATATACGTTTTTCCTTAATTATCCTACCTGATTAGTAGCCCAAATTGTTTCATTTGTACTCTCTTCCAGTCTTTCAATTACATTTTTTAGTCCTAAAAGGATTTCATCAGATATGTGTCCATTCGTAAATTATGGATTAAAGAAGTATCCTGTAAAACCAATGTATTTTAGTTATTGATGAATTAATATAGTGAGGAGAGTTGAATACAACAATTAAAGTATTAAAAGAAATAGCCTTCACTTACCAGCAGTGTGTAAATCATGTTTCAATTATCGTCCCCATTGATCGTCGATGATCTTCCAAAACTTTTTGTAATATCTACAATCTAATTGAATAGCCAGCTTTAATTGATCTTTCCATGGCCTCATGTAAAAAGCCCATTGTTGGCTTATCATCGCCATGAACGAATCAAAGAACCTTTATTAGGGGATCAAAAACATTCAAAACACCCTTCACATGAGGCCAAAATTTGTTGGACTTAGTTATTTTACATTCTTCTTTTGTAATGGGACTTGGGCTTTTTCACCACTTTGAATTCATGAACTCCTGTAATTTTATCAATCGAAGAAGTCCTTATCTATACTTGTAAACACTTTCGATAGCAATGAAATGGGTGGAAAATCTAGTGATCCCAGGACATATGTAGTAGTTCATAGTTGTTTGTATGCGTTTTCATCATTGAAATGAGTCAATATGACTGATAAAAAAAAGTTGTTGATCTTCTTTATCTTATCAATCACTTGCCACATGATTTTTCCTTTTGCAATATCTTTAGGCATTAAATCCAAGCAATGTGCTGCACATGAAGACCAGAAAATCCGTGGCCTTTGTTTCATAAGCATCATTCCTGCAGCCTCCATGTTTGCAGCATTGTCAGTAACAACCTGAACCATACAATCTGCCCCAACGTCTTCAATCACCTCATTCAATAACTTATTAATATATTTTGCTTCTTGGATGTAATCAGCTGCATCAACTGATTTGATAAACACCGTGCCCATAGACGAGTAGACTAGAAAATTCAAGAGAAGACGATGTGTGATGGTCGTCCACCTATCGCACATTAGTGTGCAATATCTTTCCTTCCAAGCCCATTTGAAAGTTTGCACCCAAGCCTGCAATTCCTCATACTCTTTCTTAACACAGACATGCCCAATCTCATAAGTGGTAGGTGCCTTTATACCTGGACCATGTTCTGCAGCTGCATCTAACCTGGTGGTGAAATAAGGAGAAGATGCCATGTTGGGTGGAATGCCTCCATCCAAAAAAAACTTCCTAGTGGCTCTCACTAGATGTTCTCTTGCTTTACCAAACTTGCCCTTTAATGCTTTCATAATGCTGGGCTGCTTTGAAGTTGGTTTTCTATAATCAAATGGGTCAGTTGGCCGCACCACATCCGGCCTATGAGGTGCATATGTAGGAGGTCTTTCAACCTCCTCAATGTCTGGATCTTGACGGAGTTGTTTTTGACTAAATGCCCTATGCAAACTCGCTCCCCCCGGTCCGAATGACCTACCATGCTCATATTGGCTACCTCTAGTGGCTACTTCATATTGCATTCTAAAGTGACCTCATTTGCTAACTCTCTTCCTCCTCCTAAAGTGACCTCACACTTTCTTTCCTAGCCCTCCTCATTTCCGGGTCTTCATCGTCATCATCGGAGGAATCAAATACTTCTTCTATGCATACATCAAGTTCCTCAGTTCTGTTTCTTTCTTGTACAATTTTTTTTTTTTTTTTTTTTTTTTTTTTTTTTTTTTTTTTTTTTTTTGCAGATGCTTTAAGGAGCTCCTGCATTTTAACTCTCACATTTGGTGGCACATTATGACATTTTGTCACCTATCCTGATACATGTGCCAAATGTTGTTTTAATCGAGTAATCCCCCCATTGAGCACTCGTCCACAATAATTGCATTTAACTTTACTTTTGCTTCTGACTGCTTCACCGTGTCTCCATGCCGGATCTATATCACGCACCACTTCTTTCTATAAAATAAGAAATGCATGTAATAGTAATACTCTAACAACAATTATTTTTAGAAAAAGTAGAAGATTTAAAAAAATTATTTTGAAAACTCTAAATATATAGATCTAGCATCAAAGTACGTAGATCAATCACACACCAAAAAATGATCATGAATCATTAAAAGAACATATTTATGATAAAATCCCCCAAAAATGATATATTATAATTCAAATATTAAAAAATCCGAAAATATAAAAAATTGAAAATCATGTGTATGAGTAGATCTAGCATGAAAGTATGTAGATCTAACTTCTAAATGAAGAACACAACACAAGTGACAAACCCAATGATTTCTATGCTTCATCTAAAAATAAAAAATACAAAACACATAAAAAAATGCTTTAAGTTGATTTTCTCTTACCTTAAATAATATTTTCTTCAAGAAATAGATTTGGGATTTGAAAATATGTAAGAGGGATGTGTGATGGAGTATGGTTGTTGCTAGTAAGGAGATGAGAAGAGAGGAAAAAAAGATGAAGATGGGGAAAAAGATAGAAAAAATTAAGGTTTTAACACCTTTTATGAGATATCGGCTGATGTTTTGATCTCGGAAAAATCGAGATGAACTTCATCTCGGCTGCTATGGGACGATATTTTGGCTATATATGGCCCTGAGATATCGATACTGATATCTCGGGGCCATATCGGATCGGTATTGGCTGATACCGATTTATATCGGCCGATACCGGTTTATATCGACCAATATGAATCGGTATTAACTGATTTTTAAAACCATGATCACCAGGTCATACATAACAAATTAGTTATAAAGTCACTGCTTGAAATTATACAAAAAGTATCATCTGTTTCTACGAAGTAGTCATGTATGGATACAACTAGACTGCAATTATAAAAAATGTTTTGAGTCTCTTAATGCACTTAAGTACCGTCAAGCAAGTGGGTACCTATTTTCAATTGTGCCCAATTTGGCAACAATTGGAACATGTGACTTGCCTCCGTTGTTTGTCCTCCGTAAGAATTCTATTCTTTTTGGTTCGGCCAGCATGTCGTCGTGCAAGTGGAGGTAAGACTCGCATATTAGTTGCTCCGGACCTCCCATTGGTGGATGTATCTAATCGCATGCACAGTATCATTATAAGTTTACCAATAAACATAGCTATCGCTCCAGAACCACTACTCATAGTAATCATATTGACCAACTCCCCTCATTGGAATTGATGCCACGACATGTAAACATGGGATACCTAAGACATCCCACTTTTGGAAATAGAACGATCGCCGATCAAGTTGTCAGACTTCCAGCCGACGTGTGCCTTCGAATTCTTTACTCAGGATTTTCTTGGCATACGGAGTTAACCTTGTACGTACTTCAAGTGAACTGCGATGACATACCTCATAAAATTTCATTAGTTTACGACGTGCGTCTTCAAATTCTCTATTTGCTTTGTGATTGGATACTCCATAGCATCCTTCAATAAACTATTCGTGCAATCAGCAACATTTAATGTGGACATGTCATATTGTCGTCCTTCTACAAATGTATTTGTCTAGTACCATGCCCAATGTCTTCAATCCAATTGAATACACCTTCATCACGATCCCTTATTTCATCCTTATATTTTTCATAATCAACCTAGCTATATACTCTTGCAGCATTCCAAAACTTCACCTTCAGAGCCTCATCCTTGTACCTCTCCTTAAAATTTTCTAATACATGTCGCATGCAGTAGCAATGACTAGCTTGGGAAAATCATTCTTGTACAGCCTCTGTAAGACCTTTTTGTCGATCAGATACAATGGTCAAATTAGGAAATGGCCTAAAGTTGACATCTAACTCAGCAAATAATGCCTCCCAAGTTTCTCTTTCCACTATCTAGGCTGTGGCGAGTATGATGGGAAATAACCTGCGGTATCCATCATATATTACGGCGACAAACAAAACTCTAGGGTATTTTTCGCGAAGATGGGAACCATCAAACAGCTATCAATGGGCGTAATGATCTCTTGAAAGAGTGGATATTTGAGTCAAAAGCCCAAATAAACTTTCAAATGATTCATCATCTTACCTAATCAAATGAGACATGCTGCTTTTTCCTTTCTAGTCCAATGCAATAACTAGGCAGGATTGTAAAGGATTCTTCATAAGAACCTCATAAATCAAGCAATGCTATCTCTTTAGCTAGCAAAGCCTTCCTGTAGCTAATTCGGACGCCAAACTCCAGTTGAAAGTATGTTACAATTTCTTTAGGACTCTATTATAAATTAAGCATTGCCTTAAATCTCAGGAAAGTCTGTCGTTAAGTTGGTATTAATTTTAAGGCTATTAAATTGAGGGCTAGAATAATTTACTAGAATTGATTTATTTCTCTCTCTCTCTCTCTCTCTCTCTCTCTCTCTTATCAACGAGGAGATCTTTCCATCTAACCTTATACCATTGCTAAACTTGCATCTAAGTGGGCATCACCACTAGCTAGACTGCATATAAGCTATATGCAATCTCTTGTAGGCGAACATCACCCCACACATAAGATGGCAAATTTTCGCTTGGGAGAGTCTGTACAAAAATGATGGAGGTTTTAATCCCCCACCGTCCACAAAAGTGGAGACCACGCTATATCAAAGGTTTCCATTGAAGTTCTCAATCTAAATTTTTCAAATAAATTTTATATAAAAATATTGTAATAAGAATTCAGGTCAGTAGAATGTGCCCCACCTATCCCCTTGCATGTAAATGTCAGTGAGGGCATATTTTTTAGTTTCTTTTTATTTTCTTCACGTGGGTCTTATCAGAGCATTGATATGAGATCTATTAATCCGTATTTCTGTTCATTTTGTGCTTTTTTCTATATGGGTTGTGTCAGTATTTGGAAGAACAGAGATACCCGGGTTTTTTTTTCATGGAGGGTCTTTTTTTTTAATGATGTTATGACGTGGGACTGGGGGTTTCTGTCATCTTTTACGTGGATTGGAGAAGACTTCGAGTATTAGGTTTTTTTTCGTGATAACTTATTGTGCAGTTGAAGTTCAATATGGGGATGTGTGTATCTCTGTTTTGTTCATACGAAGTTTTTTTTTTTTTTTCAAAAAGTAGTTATTGGGAGGATATATCTACTTATTTTCATAGAATTTTTGTAGAACAGATTCAGGCTTCCTTTTCCCCCTCCACAAGAGAAGACTTTCTATCTGAGAGTGCCTTTAATTATGTCTATTTTTATTGGAATTGCAGTACAAGTTGGCCTTAGGAACTCTAGCTTTTGTTTGTATTTGAAGTTTCAAACTCAAAACATGTATTTCTTCGACATTGTAGAACACATATGTGTCCACCACCCCCCCCCACCCAAATTTAGCAGAAATAAGAATCTGGTCTTTAGTGGGAGTTTATTTCCGTTTTAATCTATAATTGAGTTTCAAAAGAGTTGGAATCCTAGCTTTGTGTTTATGTTTCCTAAATTTTATTAAATGATCTGTTTACTTTCTATAGTTACTTTCTGTTGCCTTCTTACTTCCCCTCCTATGTTTTTGTTTGTGTTCCATACCTATGTTTCTAAAGCTTAACAACACACATACAAGATGAAGTTCCTAATTGTATGTTGCCCACAGATGATTGGGTACTCTTTAGTTGGATAAGAATGCACATTAATAGCAAGCTCGAACAGAGGAGAAAGCCTTTTAGGTTGACTGAATTAAAGAATTTGTAGATCAAAGACTAACTGCTACACACTCCGTCAAGATGATTGGAGGGATTTTGTTTTGTTTACTGGAATGGGGTATGGAATGGATATGAAATCAATCTAGGAATGTAGGATCTTGAACCCTATTAAGCTACCACTTATACCAAAATTAATTGGTGATGAAAAACGGCACAACAATGGTTTTATGGTGAGAGCGAGGGCTCGACCACAATTATAACCGCTTAGGAGCGAGGGTGGACGTTGACCTCAACAATCCATCCCTCAAGAGCACACCCGCCACTACTTCTGCTAAGTAACTCACAAAACACGTGTTTCGTGACTCGAACAATCAACCTACCAGGCTCTGATACCACTTTTAGGATCTTACACCAAATTGAGCTATCACTTATTCTGAAACCAATTAGTGATAGGAAACGGCACAACAATGATTTTATGGTGAGAGCAAGAGTTCGACCACAATTATGACCCTTCCTAGGAACGAGGGTGGACGTTGACCTCAATACATAACATGTATGTATGTAATGAAAATGTTAAATGCATGAAAGCTGATGTTCTTTCCTGCTTCTTTGTTGTGCTGATGAGTTTCTCCTTTACTGTAAACATGTGTCTCTGTTGTGTATATCCAATGCACTATTTTTTTTCCCATCTTTCTCTTGATCATTGTCTAAATGAATTTGGGGCTAGATTTTCTGCTTGTTAATTCGTTTTGTTCTACAACCATTGATCTGTTGTGTTGTTTGGGGACTTTGATGTTTTATTTTCTGTAAGGCTTTGGAAATGCACGAGTTTTTATATATTTTCTAAGATTTTCTGTCAGTATTTTTGCTTGGTTGGGAATTCTTTGATTTCCCTATTCTATGCAGTTTATTTCTTCATTGTTAATCTCTTTATGGCTGAGATGTAACATTTCAATAACTTCATTAGCCTTCAAATGTAATCAGCCTTTGAGAACTGGTTTTCATTAGATTGGTCATCTCCCTTTCGGTTATTTTTCACTCTACTTGTTTTTTTTTTTTTTTTTTTTTTTTTTTTTTTGAAGAATAAGTTAGTTCTTCATTTGATCTAAGGAAATAATTTACAGAAAAGAAGGTCTAAAGACCAATATGGTCCATAGAGCCTTCCAAAGGGGCATGCCCCAGAGAACAAAAAACATCAATAACATCCACTATTAATAAAGAGAAAATTTCCCTACACTCCGGGATGAACCGTGGCTCCCAGACACTGCAGCAGCAAATTGTCATTTAGCCCCACCCATAAACACAACAGATACAAGCATCCACCTGAAAGAAAACCAAACTACTCCATGTTAGCGAGATTGCCATAAGACCGTCACCTCTTCATTTGTTATGTGGCAAGGAGGCACTCTGAATGTGCTTATCTTTCTACTGAACTGAGCGGTTTTGGGATGAAGGTCCACATAGCTGAGCTCGAAGTGCTAAAGGAAAGCATGTAATCTCCGAACCTGAAATCGCATGTTCCAAGGAGATTTATGAGGAGTGCATATGATTCTTGATAAAGAAGGATCAGCCTCAACCATAATAGAAGGAAGATTGATAGGAATAAGTTGCAGTAGATGCAGTATTTGTGAATAATAGTCCAACCCTGAATGAATTGCTCCTTCAACTGGGAAGCCATTTTCACTACATAGGATGCCAACAAGAAGTTGCCGAGTGAAATGAATGGAAATTCTCCATCCTGGTCTGATAGCAGGAAGTAGATGCGGACGCATACTAACAGATGGAGGCATGTCCTAGTGGCATGAAACAGCTTCTGGGAGAGAAATACAGAGAAACATCATCCTGCTGTGGATCACCTGAGTGATACTATGTAACACACCAAGGGCTGGTTTAGAGGTAGCTTGAAATATGCGCCTGTTTCTTTCATTCCAAATATGCCAAATGAAAGCACAACTAACTAATTTACCAACTGTTAGGATACCCTTGTGACGCTGATCAATGCAAAGAGTAGTGGATTCCATCAACTTTATAGGCGAGTTACAAAGAAGAAAAGTCAAGTTGAGCTTTGCCAATAGGGGAGTCCACACGGATTGAGAATTAGAGCACTGTAGCATAAGATGTGAGCCAGATTCCCAGGTACAATCACATGACACAAAGCAAGAGTCACAATCCACATTTCGTTGGAGGAGGAAATCCTTTGTTTTCAATTTGCCTTGAAGAAACATCCATGCACAAATAGAATGCTTTTTAATACAACCCTTAAACCATATTAAAGGAGCCCACTGCAGGTTTTGAAACCCATTCCCACATATCATATGGTAAGCAGACTTCAATGTGAACCTTCCATCCTCTTCTAGTGTCCATACAACTTCATCATCAAAGTCACTCTGAGGTTGGACTTCAGCTGGAATAACCCGAAAATTGTCCAGAAGAGCATTAAAAGTTGGCACTGGAAAATCCCACTACTGATTAATAATGAAGTGATTAATCCGAACATCCACACCCAAGCCCAGGTTATAAACTGCTCTATCTCCATATCTATCTTTCAGTCTTCCTTCATTTAACCAGGGATCGGTCCAGAATTTAATCAAGTGACCATTCCCCACAAGAAATTTTATGTGAGGCAAAGCTATCTTGCTAAGGTCAAGAATCCCTTTCCAACCCCAAGATGCAACCTTTGGAGTTGGAACGTCCCAAAAGGATCTACCCTTCAAATATTTAGCATGTATCCATAAATTCCAACAAGTTGGCCCATTTTGGATCACATTCCAAAGTTGCCGCATCAAATAAGCCGTAGAAGTCCCCTGAAAGGAACGAATATTCAAACCTCCAGAAGAATAAGGCTGACAAATAGAGTGCCATGCAAAAGGATGGATATAATGAGGAGATGACTGGTTCCAAAAGAAATCTCGAACCTGTCTATCCAAGACATTGAGAATGGCTTTAGGAAGTAGAAATACTGCTGCCCAACAAATATCGATGGTAGATAAGGTAGACTTGATCAGCTCCACCCTCCCTGCATAAGATAAAGCTTTAGATTTCCATCCAGCTAGACGCTGCTGAATTTTAGCAATTAAAGGCTAAAAATCATTGAATCCCAATCTCTTGGGCGAAAGAGGAACAGCCACATATCTCAATGGAAAGCTCCCAATTTGAACATTAAGAATATATATCTGAAATAACCAGCTGCATAGCTCTAGAACAATTAGAAAAAAAGATGGCACTTTTTCCCCAGTTAACTCCAAGACCCGAGAAGTCTTTAAAGTTATCAAGAAAGAACTTAGAGATTCATAGCAGTAACATATGTAGCCTTGCAGAACACAAATAAATCATCCGCAAACATAAGGAGAGAGATAGCCACTTGAGTCTTTACAAATGGAGTGGGGATCAGCTCTGAGAAGGCAGAATTAATCATCATTATAAAGAAAAATTCCATGACTATAGCAAAAAGAAATGGTGACAAAGGACAGCCCTGTCGTAATCCTCTTGTGCCTTTAAAGTAGCCCTCAGAATTGCCATTCACCAGCACTGAAAAATGAGTATCAGAAACACAGGCCATGATGAGCTTTATGAAGTGGATAGGAAAACGCATACTGAGGAGTGCAACCTCTTGAAAATCCCATCGGACACTAGCATAAGCTTTTGCGAAATCAATCTTGATACACATGTGAGGGCAGCCTCTACTCAAGTGGAAGTTATAAATTAAGTCTTGGGCAACAAGGATATTATCAGCAGTACTTCTCCGAGGGATGAAAGCTGATTGCATAGGCCCAATAAGTTTAGCAATAACTAGCTTGAGCCTATTCACTAGAAGGCGACTGATAATCTTATAAAGCTCATTAGTCAATGAAATAGGCCGAAATTTATCTGGGGAGGCTGCATTCTCACTTTTAGGGATGCATTCTCACTTTTAGGGACAAGCACTATAAAAGTGGCCTTTAGCTGATCAAGCATAGACCCATGCTTGAAGAAGTCCATAATTCCCGCACACACATCATTACCAATAATTGGCCAAAACACTTTGAAGAAATGGGCATTAAATCCATCCGGCCCCAGGAGCCTTGTTTGGATTTGCAAACCTTATTACATTCTCAATTTCAGAAATAGTCACTGGCATAGTTAAAGTATTAGCATCCACTTCAGAGACGTAGCCATGAGGTTGAACATTAGATAGATCTGGCTTGCGAACCTCGATCGTAGGTCCAAGAATACTAGAGAAATATGAAACAAATACTGCAGCAGCACCTGAAGGATCAGAAAAAGTGGTTCCCTCCATGTCTGTTATTTGAGAGATAAAGGGCTGAGTCTGTCTCTTGCGCATCAACCTGTAAAGATATTTAGTATTCCCATCACCAAGATTAACAGCAAGGTCTCTCGATCGTTGCTTGTACATGCTTTCCTCCGCCATGTCTAAAGAATCCAAATAGCCTTTGGTGCTTCTTTCAACCGCTTGAAGATGGACGTTTCCAGGATCAACAACCAATCTTCTCTGAATATCTTCTAACTGCTTCCGGGTATCCTGCAACTTTGTAGGAAGCAAAATCTGAGTTTTCTTCCATTCAATAATTTTTTCTTTTACTCTCTTTAATTTTGTGACCGCTCGATATAAAGGTGTCCCTCTGACACCAGTTGCCCACGCCTCTTGAATGAGCCTAGCAAAACCCGGCAACTTAGCCCAATAATTGAAGTATCAAAATGGAGTCCTGATGTGGGTTCCTTCATTTGACTTGAAAATCAAAGGTGAGTGATCCGAAATATCTAGAGGTAAGATGTCCCCGTGAAACAAATTTGAATTCATGCAGGGTGCATTGACAAGGGCTCTATCCAATTTACATTCAATCCGAGAGGCACCGAGTTGGACCAAGTAAATGGATAGGCAGTTAAATTCAAATCAATCAAGCTAGCATCCTGAATACAATCATTAAATTCAATAAGACTTATTGCCCGAGAAGGAGCTCCTCCTTTCTTTTCCGTGCTCCATCTGATAGTATTCAAATCCCTAGCAACCATCCAAGGCAGTGAAATCACTTTGGATTTAGATATAATTGATTACCATAAGTCTCTACGCTGAATATAGGAGTTGGTACCATAGCAAGCGGAGAAATAAATTTGAATATTTGCATGAGTGACTTAAAAATGAATGACTTGGGCTTCCACGCTAGTAACCTGCACTGATACTAGCCTTGGATTCCGGAATATCCAAATGCGTGTAGAAGAACAAATGTCAATAATTGATACTTCCAACCAGCCACTTGGTAGAACTGAATTCTTCCCAGGATAAAAGGACGAAAGCTTTATCTTCGTTTCCATCAAGGCAACTAGAGAAGCTTATACATCATGAATTTTATTCCGGACCTCCAACTGCATAGAAGGCCTATTAAGTCCACTGACATTCCAGATGAGAATCGTCATTAAGTTCAATTCTTATTAGACTTCTCCTTGATGACTGTGTGGGGGCATTTCTCTGAGAGAAGCCTTGGTTTCGGTAAATGTACCAACTAGGCCTATTTTGATCTCGGTTTTCCGAAGTTTGGTAACAGTACCACTTCGTACCAAACTAGAGCTAGCCTCGGTAAGAGTACCAGCGTGATCTCATCTCGGTCTAGTACAGGTCGGTAATGGTACCGACCTTATGCAGTTTGGCAGCAGTGCCTAGGTGCATCCACAGAGGCTATCTTCCTTAGCTCGGTCCAGTTGACGGAGATGAGTACGAGATGTCAATCAGCATTAATAAAAGTACGGCTTCGTTACAGAACGTGCTGACAGATAGGATGGGCGCCAGAATGGGATAAGAGTTTATCCTTATCAACGGTTACATCCACAATCATGCAAAAGGTAAAGGTATGGTTCGATGTGACAATACCTACACCTACCTCCATTGAGGGAACGAGGCATAGTTCGATGGAACAGTACCTCTACCTACCTCCACCTACCTCCACTAAGGAAGGATCTGAGATGACCATCGCATATATATATATATGCAAGAGTTAAATCCCAGAAAGGTATGCTCTCAGGCACAAATACTCATTCTCACTCTCTCCTTCACTCATCCTTTGATTGCACTAACTCAGGCATCGAAGTGCCTTTGGCTGATAGCAGACAGGGGCTTCTGACCTTTGCCTCTTCTTCCCTTTTAGGTTCCAGGCACTCAATCTTCCCAAAGAATCTTAACAGCAAATTTGCGAGTTTATCGCTTAATCAAGTCTGTAATTTTTAGGTACTTACAATTGGCGCCGTCTATGGGGAAGATCCAAAAACACCATGCCTCCGAAAGCTAAGGAGATCGACAAATCATCAAAAGCCTTACCATTGCCACCAGTATTGCAAGAGATAGCTTCAAGACAGGCACGGTAAGTGCGACAAGGAACAATGCCAACGCACTTGTCGCCAGTGTTGCAAGAGATAATGCCAGTACAGACGCGGCCGGTATGACAAAAAGCGATGTTGCCGCCGATATTGCAAGAGCAATAGCCACCAGCCTCTCGCCAGAGAAGGTCTGGGGGAAAATCTCGTCTAGCGAACGCTGAAATGCCTCTCGCTCAGTTGGCATCATCTTCAAGGAGGGTGATAGCACGTCCTTGGAAAGATAACTAATTGATCAAGCACCCTCAGCAAGGCGCTTTTCAGCAGGCGCCTTCCCAATGGAATGCTCCTCCGACAGGAGCTTCCCGACGAAATACGATGCCTGTCAAATCTCGTTAGTCCCATCACCAGACTGAAGACGACAATGATGAAGCCAAAGACGATGATGAAGTCGAAGACGATGGTGATGACTATATAACCCCTTTTGTGAGGATATCAGGGCTCAAAACCTCATTATCCTGGAGAAGGACAAGCTGAACCACCAGCTTCAGCAGCAATTGCGAGAAAAGGCGATGAGCCAGGCTCAGCCCTCTAAACTCTCTCAGTTGACCAGGATTTGAGGCAAGTCTTGGACAACAAGAGGCGTCGTCGAGCCGATGACGAAGGCTCCAGCAGCAGCCACCTAAATGACGCCTAAGGAAGGATGAAGCGGAGGCCAGAAAAGAACGACGATCTGAGGGAGTGGCTTGACCGACATGTCAAGCAAACTATCTAGCGAAATATGGAGGTGGCCGGTTTCGCCCGAGACTGGCTAAATACTTACGACTCGAAGGATCTCGGCACATCTCCTTTCTCTAAGGAGATAAGAGACTTTTCGCTCCTCGAGAAGTTTAGTATTCCGAGGTTCACCTTTTATGACAGAACCTCGGACCCTGCAACACATCTCCAACATTTCACCCAGCGAATGTCAATTTGGGGAGATGTCGGACACTTAAATTGCAGAGTATTCTCCTCTAGTCTAGGGCATCTCCCCCTCAGATGGTTCTGCACACTCCTAGAGGAGTCGATTTCGAGCTGGCGGCAACTCAGAGGCTCCTTCCTGGAGAAGTTCCAGGCGCATAGAGTCATCCCGAGGACGAATAATGACCTGATGGCGATTAGGATGAGGCAAAATGAAAACGTCACTTGATTCGCCAAGAGGTTCTGGACCATCTATAGCCAGATCGAGGGCGCCAATGACAGAATGGCCATCATGTGTTCAAAGAGGCTCTGTTGCCAGGCAATGAGCTCCAGAAAGAACTTGTACGGTACCCCATGGCCACAATGAAAGCAGTAATGCCCCGGGTGAACCAGTTTATTGAGCAGGAGGAAGACGAAATTCGAGCTCGGGAAAGCTTTGGTCTCGGCCACGAAGATAGATCCTCTAAAAAGGACAAGAAGCCGTTTCGAAGAAAGGAGACAAGCCGAAACAAGGCTTTTTCAAGCTCGGTGATGGTTTCATCCCCCACCTCGGGAGGTAAGAAAAAATCCAAGCCATTCGCAAATTCGTACAAGGCAGTGAATACAATCTTCAAGGAGCCAATCCACAAGCTTCTCACTAAGATCCTGACACAGCCATTCTTTAAATGGCCACAGCCAATGAGGGGTGATCCTTCCACCCGTGATTAGAATAAGTTTTCTGCCTACCACAAACAAAATGGGTACAAAACAGAAGATTGCATGTCCCTCAAGTCTTATCTTGAGAGGCTCGTCAAGGACGGGCATTTGAAGGACTACGTAAAAGAAGAAAACAACAATAATATCCGATCTCATCAGCACCAAAATAATGAAGATAGCGAAGAGCCGGAAGGAATAATAAACGTCATCCACTTAGCTCTCGCACCAAGGGGGAGCAACCAAGCTCGTGCCGAGGCCAGGAGAGCCTCACACAATAAACAGGTGATGACGACCGAGCTGGAGCCAGTTACAAAGAAAGCTCGGGCAGAAAAGCCAAAGATCTGGTTCTCAGACAAGGACCTAGGTGGGGTCCAACTACCCCACAACGACGCACCGGTTCTTACCCTGAAGTTAAAGAACTCCGTGGTAAATAGGGTACTTGTGGACCCCGGGAGTTCCTCAGAGATCCTGTATTTTGACTGTTTCAAGAAGTTGAGATTCAGAGATGAGGACTTGTAGGAACCACGCACTCCCTTCATAGGTTTCAGCTCGAAGCCAGTATACCCCAAGGGAAGGATCTCCCTAAAAGTCCAAGTAGGAGGAGCCAGTATGCAAGCCAACTTCTTGGTGGTAGAAGTACCATCGCCTTACAATGCAATAAAGGGGAGGACTTGGCTGCATAGCATCAAGGTTGTGCCCTCCACTCACCACCAGAAACTCAAGTTCCCGTTGGAAAACCGGGATGGTAGAGTTGAAGTGGTCACGGTTAGAGGTGACCAAGAGATGGCCAAGCAATGCTTGATGGTCGTGGTGCCCGGTGGGACAGAGCCGACCCAGGTACACATGGCTGAATTAGAAGCGGAATTGGAGGACGTTGGCCCAACTCCAGAACAAAAGAGCATTGAAGACTTGGCCGAAGTCAGGATCGATCCAAACGATCCAAAGAGATTTTTTCTGCTCGGCAGCCAGCTAATCGAGCGAAAAAGGTCTGAGCCGCTAGACTTCTTGTTGCAGAACAAGGACGTCTTCGCTTGGACCTCCTACGAAATGCCAGGCATCGATCCCAAGATCATGTGCCACAAGCTGAACGTGAACCCCAAGCACAAACTTGTCATTCAGAAGGCTCGCAGAACAGGGATCCAGCAAACAGAGACCGTGATTGAGGAGGTCAAAAAACTACTGAAAGCTGAGGCAATCAGAGAAGTTCACCACCCCAAATGGCTAGCTAAAATAGTAGTGGTCAAGAAGAAGAACGGGAAGTGGAGAGTTTGCATAGACTTCACCGACCTCAACAAGGCGTGTCCCAAGGACAGCTTTCTACTCCCGAAGATCGACCAAATGATCGATGCAACTATCGAGCACGATAGGATGAATTTCCTCAATGCTACCGAGGTTACCATCAGATCCCTATGCGCAGAAAAGGCTGCATTTATAACACCCAGAGGCATCTACTACTACAAAGTGATGCCCTTTGGGTTAAAGAATGTAGGAGCGACTTAGCAGAGGCTAGTAACGAAGATGTTTTAGGCTCAGCTCGGCAGAATAATGGAGGTCTACATTGACGACATGGTCGTCATGTCTAAAAGGTCACAAGACCACTTGGCCGACCTACATCAAACATTTGACGTCCTAAAGAAGTTTCACCTCAAACTGAATGCATCCAAGTGTGCATTTGGAGTCGACTCCGGAAAATTCTTGGGAAGCCTGGTTACCAGAAGGGGGATTGAAGCCAATCCAGACCAGATCTTGGCAATCCAGGCAATCCAGAGTCCAACCACGGCGAAACAAGTCCAGAGGCTCACGAGGATGGCTGCTGCGCTCAATCGCTTCATCAGCCGAGCCTCAGACAAGTGCCGCCCATTCTTTCAGCTCTTGAAGAAAATCTCAAAAATTCCAATGGACTACGGAGTGCGATCGAGCCCTACAGGAACTCAAAGACTACTTGTCTTCGTCTCCCTTATTGTCTACACCAAAATAGGGAGAGATGCTTTATTTATACCTAGCGGTCTCGGATCATGTGGTGAGCTCGGTCCTCGTCAGGGAAGAGGACAAGCAGCAAAAGTCAATCTATTACACGAGCAAGATCCTCCTTAATGCCGAGACCAGGTACTTGCCGCTGGAGAAACTTGAATTAGCACTCGTCAATGCTTCTGGCAAACTCTCCCACTACTTCCAGACGTATACTATAGTGGTTGTTACGAAACATCCACTCAAGTCCCTTTTCAGAAAGGCCGACTTCTCTGGAAGGTTCTCAAAATGGGCCGACGAACTGGTGCAATTCGATATCCAATATCAACCCAGAACAGCGACTAAGGACTAAATTTTGGCAGACTTCATCGTGGGGTTTGTTTCTCCTAGTTCAGCACTGAGACAGCTCAACACCAAACTAGGGGGGCAATGAGGAAGAGGTTATCGAGACGGAACAAGAACAAACCTGGAAGCAGTTCCTTGACTCAGTATGGAAGGTCTTCGTCGACGGATCCTCAACCTCTAAAAGGGCAAGCGCTAGCATTGTCTTCCAATCACCAGAGGGCCTTGTCATCGAGCAAGCCTTAACACTTGGCTTCAAGGCGTCAAACAACGAAGCTGAGTATGAAGCGCTAATCGCAGGGCTCGGCAGCGCTAAAATCCTGGGGGCACTACAGCTAGTGGTCATTAGTGACTCACAATTGGTGACGAGCCAGTTGAACGGAGACTATCAAACTCGAGACGAAAGGATGGCAGCATTCCTCACACACGCGAAGCAGCTACTTTCTTAGTTTAACAGGGCTGAAGTCAGACAGATCAGCAGAGACTCCAACTCTCACGCCGATGCTCTTGCCAACTTGGCCTCTGTCGTTGAAGCTAGGAGAAAAAGAACTGTCGAGGTAGAGACATTGGAAAAACCAAGTATAGAACTCCAGCCACCTCGACAAATTCTGTGTGATGATTTCGGTCCAAGCTGGATGGACCCAATCATCGCCTACATGAAGGATGATCAGCTTCCTGAAGATAAGAACGAGGGCCACAAGATCAGACTGAAAGCAGCCCGGTTTTGGTTGTCTCCTGATGGCAAGTTCTACAGGAAGTCCTTCACTGGTCCTTACCTCCAATGCGTTCACCCGAGCAAAGTCAAAGATTTCCTTTATGAAATCCATAAAGGGATCTGCGAAAGCCATATCGGAGGTCGGTCACTAGCTTACCGAGCTATAAGCCAAGGTTAATGGTGGCCCTATATGCAGAAGGACGCCCAGCTTTATGCTAAGAAGTGCGAAAAATGTCAGAAGTTTTCGCACTCCCTCCATCAGCCAGCACAGGACCTAAGCCCACTGTCTAGCCCATGGCCTTTCGCTCAATGGAGGTTGGACATTGTGGGACCTCTTCACCGAACTCCAGGGAATAAGAGGTGGCTAATAGTAGCCACGGATTATTTCACCAAGTGGATAGAAGCATAGCCGCTGTCTTCCATTACCGAGCAAGATACAAGGAATTTCGTCTGGAAGAACGTGATCATAAGATTTGGAGTGCCACGAACACTGATCTCGGACAACGGGACTCAATTCAACTCCAACTTCTTTAGAAACTTCTGCCAGGAGCTCGGTATCATAAATCACTACTCAACTCCAGCTTATCCACAGAGCAATAGACAAGCAAAAATCTCAAACAAGGTGGTGCTCGATGGGCTGAAGAAGAGACTCGATCGGGCTAAGGGAAGATGGGTGGAAGAATTTCCAAGTGTCCTTTGAGCGTATAGGACTACTCCAAGGCGATCCTCTTCGGCAACTCCCTTCTCCCTGGCCTATGGAATGGAAGCCCTGATCCCTCCTGAGATTGGTCTCCCAACCCTAAGGTCAGAGCTATTAGACCGAGATGAAAACGAAGTAAACTTGGCCCGAGAGCTCGACCTGGCTGAGGAGCAAAGAGATGCCGCAGCCATCCACCTAGCTTCTTACCAGCAGCAATTGGCCAGAGGCTACAATCAAAGGGTCAAAGAAAGGAAGTTTTCGGTTGGAGAACTAGTCTTAAAGAAGATTCTTCCTACAGACAAAAATCTAAATGAAGGTAAGCTGTCACCGAACTGGCACGGGCCATTCAAGATGATATCGGCAGCAGGACAATCAGCATACAGGCTTGAGGATATGGATGGTAAACAGTTATCACGCCCATGGAATGCTACACACCTCAAGAAGTATTACTTCTGAACTGTACTCAAATCTTTGAAATCAATTAAAGAAGTTACTGTGGAAGGATTGTACTTCATTGTTTTCAATTCTCGCCAAGTTACAGAACTCGGCGGTTATCCCAGCTCTGTTGTGGAACCAGCTATACAATTCACCAAGTTACAGAACTCGGCAGTTATCCCCAGCTCGGTTGTGGAACCAGCTATACAATTCTCCAAGTTACAGAACTCGGCGGTTATCCCAGCTCGGTTGTGGAACCAGCTATACAATTCGCCAAGTTACAGAACTCGGCAGTTATCCCAGCTCGGTTGTGGAACTAGCTATATAATTCGCCAAGTTACAGAACTCGACAGTTATCTCGGCTCGGATATGGAACCAGCTATCCAACTCGCAGAGTTATAGAACTCAGCAACAATCTCAACTCGGTTATAAAATCATCTATACAAATTACCGAGTTACAGAACTCGGCAAGTTCAACTCGGTTACAGAACCAGCTATGCAAGAGCGTCAAGTTTCAGAACTCGGCTATTATTACAGCTCGGTTACGGAACCAGCTATACAAAACATCAAGTCACAGGACTCGATGGGCACCTCGATGCAATGGTAAGTTCAGTTATATAACCAACTACCCGAAACACTGAGTTACTGAACTCGTTGATTACCTCAGTAAATAGGTTTCGGTTATAGAACCAAACCCATTCACTTAGTTGTTTCCCAAACATGTAAAAGACTTGGTTATTGAACTGAGAACATGCACATGTAATTCTCAAAAACATGTTTGATTGCAAGCATGAAAAAGAAAAAGCAATTGTATTCATGGAACCTTAGGAGGAACCTCAGCAAGAGGAGCTTCTGTAGAAGGGGTTGGAGGAACACCGGAGAAAGGAGGAGCAGAACTCGGCTCAGGCACCTGATCCTCAAGCTTTGGCAGATCTTTATATACAGGATGGTCCTCGGGGATCCCTGCCTTCTTCAATGTAGCCTTGCACCCAAGCTCGAACAAATATGGCCTTAATTGTTCAACCTGAGCGTCATAGTCCTTCGTTGCCTACTCCACCCCATCGCGGAAGACAGCATCTATTTCAGCTTGAGTTGATGCTATGAGGTCTACCTTTGCCTTCAACGTAGCTTCGAGCTCGGCCTTCCTTTCTGCTCGCTCGGCATCCTTCTCTGCTAGCTCGGTCTCGAACTGGATCGCCCTCTCCGCTTTAACATCGGTTGCCCCTTTCAGTCCGTGGAACTCGGCCCTCACCTTGATGATCTCGTTGAGTGCGAAATCATACTCTTTCTCAAGGTTGGCGATCTTCTCCTCCACCTCCTTCTGCTTTTAGCAACTACCCTCCAAGGCCACCGCTAGCCTTTTCTTTTCTGCCTCCAGCTGAGTAGCGCTGGAGATATTATGATGATATCTATCCAGGACAACCTAGAGCTGCTGCACACTCTACAGAGGAAACCAAAAGTTAAGGAAATAGTCGAAGTCAAGCACTAAATAGAAATTTTGAAAAGATGAGCTCACGGTGATGGACGATTGAAGAGTTGACGCCAACAACCCCAAGTCATCAGTCTTTCTATGCCGCTCCATGTCGCGAGGAAGAGCGCAAGCCTTGGATAGAGCAGCGATGACTAAAGGATTGCCGGCCACCCGGTCCTCCACGTTCAGAGGCCTCCTGGGCTCGATCAAAAGACTCGGTCTCCACGGGGCCGGACCAGGAGTCTGAGATACTGGGGCTTACATGGGACCTTACTCTACCGGTCCCTCAGTCCTGGACCGCTTCTCCACCGGAGCCTTCTCCCTCATCTCCTCAGCAGCAAGTTGCTGATCCGCTGAGCCAGAACCCTCGGGCCTGGACCTTTTCTCTGCCCAACCCCCTTCTCTTTCGGTGTCTATAGGGCACTGCCGAGCTGTACCAGCGTAGAAGAGGCCCCTGCAGCACCCGAGGGCGTGGTCGCAGGATTAGGATCGGCAGAGGGGGGAGTGGAAGCAAGGGGAGCATCTTTTCCAAAGAACTTTACCCTCAATTTTTTGGTCTGCAAGGAAGGTCAGTTTTGTTGCATCCTCTCTTCTTCTTCCGAGCTCGGGGAAGTATAAGCTTCAACTACTTGCTGTAAGTCTGTGGCTCCCAAGTCGGCAGCTCCCAATGTGGAGGCCTCGATACCAAAGGCTCTTCGACGCTCCACGTTGGTCGAAGTTGGCACGGGCTCGTCCCCCTCCGAGGGTTCGTTCCTCCTAATATATGTGCGATACCTCGGTACGTACCCGAGGAGATCCCAAGCAGCTCGGTTGTGATGACCTCGGTACTTGCTCACAGCATTTAGCCAAGTGGCGTTCTGCCTCCAACCAGCTACGTAGGCCCTCTGCCTTCTCTAGTTGATCTCTGCAAAACAAATAAAAAGGACATCAGCTCGGCAAAGCAAGAAAAAGTGAAATACAAAGACTCAGAGGAGGTCGACATTTACTTGGAGGAGTCCCGAAGTGACGAGGGATCCTGTATGATCTCTCCGCCGCGGTTTCGGCCTCCCCGAGCTCCCAGTTGTCGGATACAAACAGACGATCATCCCCGGCATGTTTGCTCGAGTCTTCCAAGTCAGTAATGAACTGCTCAAGCCTCGGCTTCCCCAGGAGGCAGTAGCAGTTTCTGTCCCCTATGGACTTGCACACATCGTATGCATCCTCGATGTCGTGGATACCGAGGTTAATGCCCAGAATCTTATTGAGTTCAACAGTACCCATTATTATCTTAAAACTATTGGGCATCAATTGACAGGGGCTAAGATGCCATGTCTCCAAGCAGGCTCTGAGAAGAGGGTGGACGGGGAACCTAACCCCGCCTTCAACTATTGAAACTAGAGGAAATGGCATCCAGCCATCGTGGAAGGAAAAGCCATCAAAATGGTCCTCGGGATTGTTTAGTCTAGTCCGGACATCGTCTGGGATATTATACATCTCCTTGAACGTAGCCATGGCCGCAGGGGTGTCTAGCCAGTGCCTATAGGCTCCCATTTTTCTTGAAGACGAAGGGCAAAGACCCTAGACTAGGGACATAAACCCTAGACAAAGGGCAGGAACCCTAAAAAAGAGGAACGTAGAGAAAGGATGAGGAAGAAGGAAAACTCACAGAGACTAACGGCGGGACGGATTCAAAAAACGCCAAGGTTGGAGGTTGTCGACGAGACGGATTCAGGAAACGCCTCTCCTCAGCTCTCTGCAAAACCCCCTTTCTCTCTAACGAATGCAATAGTAAGAGGAGGAAAGGGGTACCACCCCTATTTATAAGGAGAAAAGGATGTGTTTCCAAATTTCGAGGGCAAGCACGTGCAAGGCGTCACCTTGGGTACCCCGCACGCCTCTTCGAAGTGACAGGAAAGCCAATCAGGCGGTGAAGCGTGGTGCTGTCGATCCACCTCCCACATCAATCAGGGCACCTCATTTATTACCCCATTGATTACCTCGGGCAGACAAAGCAACAATGGCGCACTCATCAATTTTCTCGGGCAGGCGAAGCGGCGTCATGATAAGGATCAGACGTCAATAACCATCAACAATCCACCTCGAAATGAAGAGCTCTCCCATAAAAGTACTTAGCTCCTGACCCCATGAGTTGGAGAACTATGAGGTCAAGAGCTAGGGGGCAATTGTGTGGGGGCATTTCCCTAATGCCGACATAAGCCTTGGTTTCGGTAAATATACCAACTAGGCCTATCTTGATCTCGGTTTCCCGAAGCTTGGTAGCAATACCACTTCGTACCGGACTTGAGCTAGCCTCGGTAAGAGTATCGGCAGAGCTCATCTCGGTCTAATACAGCTCAGTAATGGTACCGACCTTACGTAGTTCGACAGTAGTGCCGAGGTGCATCCACAGAGGCCATCTTCCTTAGCTCGGTCCAGTTGACCGAGATGAGTACGAGATGTCAATCAACATTAATAAAAGTACGGCTTCGTTACAGAACGTGCTGACAAATATGATGGGGGCCAAAATGGGATAAGGGGTTATCGTTATCAACGGTTACATCCACAATCATACAAAAGGTCAAGGTATTGTTCGATTGGACAGTACCTATACCTACCTCCACTAAGGGAACGAGGTATGATCCGATGAGACAGTACCTCCACCTACCTCCATTAAGGAAGGATCTTAGATGACCACCGCCTATATATATATGCAAGAGGTAAATCCTAGAAAGGTATGCTCTCAGGCACAAATACTCATTCTCACTCTCTCCTTCACTCATCCTTTGCTTAGTGATTGCACTAACTCAGGCATCGGAGTGCCTTTGGCTGATAACAGCCAGGGGCCTCTGACCTTTGCCTCTTCTTCCCTTTCAGGTTCCAGGCACTCAATCTTCCCAAAGAATCTTAACAGTAAATTTGCGAGTTTATCGCTTAATCAAGTCCGTAATTTTTAAGCACTTACAATGACCATGCCAGATGAATCTGGTTTAGGTTTACCACTTGAACTTGCTAATTTAGGAAGATTGTTTTTACCAAGATGATGAATGGAAGATTGGATTTTGTGGTGGGCCATACTTGCAGGAGGTCGATCATCACCAGCATCACTACTATCCAAAATCAAAGCTGCGTTAGCTGCAAGTTCTTCCACTATAGCAGTTGAGTCCCCATCAAGATTAGATAAGCTACAAAACTTGTTGCCTTTCCCCGGGCTAGTGACAGGATCAGGTCCATTGTTCTTAAGGCTATTAAATTTCTTCGCCACTGGTAAAGCTGGCTGCTTTTTTTTTTTTTCTTTTTTATTACAGTCCATTCTGCCTCAGAGGCATTGGCCTGCATTGTACCCTCTGTTGGCGTTGAAACATCGTTTCCCACTTGAGGTTTCTTAGGAACCCATATTTGCTTTGTCTTGGAAACAATACCCTTCAATGGACATGCCTTTTCTCCATGATCAAAGGTGTGACAGGTTTTGCATGGATTAGGTTTCCATGTATATTCCACTTTTTGCATAATAGACTTGCCTTTATACTTCATTCGAATTTCTGTAGGAAAGTCAGCATCTATACCAAATTCGACACATACCCGAGCAAAAGCAAATCTTGTACCAACTGCAGTAGCATGATCCATACAAATAGGTTTTCCAATAACACTGGCTATCTTGCTTAAAGCAGTGCTTGTTCGGAAGCAAAAATTGAGGTTAGGAAACCGAACCCAAATAGGAATTGTTTCAAATTTCTGTCTATACATCACAATGTCTTTCGTCCACCTTCGAAGAACTAAAGGGTGTCCATGAACAAACCACGGCCCTTCATCAAGAAGTCTAACCAGCATCATTATTATTGAATTTAAATAGATAAAAGCCCTCAGACATTGTAATGATCTCCAAATCAATAATCCTCCAAGCTTTCTCAAGTGAAGATTTAACTGCAAAAAAATGGAGGGCTCTTCCCAATACAATGTCCAACTAGCGCATTACCCCAATTCAATTTCACAGCCGATATGTCTTCCTCTTCAAACTCCACATGAAACTATGGATCAGCAAAAGGCTGCTGGCAGTGCTCCAATTCTCGCAAACTTGCAGTAGGTTTCTTGAAGAAAGACGACCATGCAGTTGGCTGATCAGCAATAGTAGTGAACGTAGTATTCACAGAGATAGAGACTAGTGGGTCTACACATTGAATTGGTGAAGAATTCAACACAATGCTTGCTTTCTGTTTCTCTGTTACCACAATCTCATCATTTGATAAGATTCTCCCAGATTCACTTTCCCCCCTCATAACTGCAAGTCGCAAGGCATTGGATGCATTCTCGCTATGATCACCCTCAAGAAGGGTTGCAGAAGGATCAGAAGCATTAGAAGAATAGGTATTACCACTTGGATTCAGTTCAGCAGAAGGGGTCTGTTTGGCACCAGATCTCTTAGCAGCTCTCACCTAAGCCTCAAGGATTAGGTCCTTTGGAAGATAAGGTGGTAGCGCAAATTCTTGTTTCTTTTTCAATATAGATTGGATGATGGAAACACGAGCAGATCTATCTTCGGCATAATCAAGCAGTGATTTAATTTGGTTCTTCAGTTGATAACTAGGATCGGGTTGAAGTGGAGGAGAAGGCCTCCCCACCATCGTTGGAAATGCCAAGAAGAGGACCTCAAGAATCCGTAGACGAATGGAGATGGTGACGAAGGGAAAATCGCCAGAGGGAAGAAGGTTCACTCTACTTGTGTGTCAAATTCTAATGTTGGTGTATATGACACTATTCTATTTTATGTATTTGTATCATTTAGATTGGAAAGCTCATTCAAAGACATGTGGGACTAAGTATAAGTGTGACTGTAGAACCCTTTTCTCAAGAGTTTGACAATTTCTTTCAGCGGTTCTTCATTTAGTTTTGGATGATAGATCTCATGGTTCTTAAACAGTATTCAGCATATTTGGTTAAATATTGATGGTCAAAGGAAACTATCATTTGTGTTTATATTGTTCTGATATCTTGAGGATATAGAGTTTCTTGCATTTGTAAATGTTTAAACTTTCCAAAATTTGACCCTTGGTCATATAGAGTTAATTCACTGGATGATCTTTAGTTTTCTGTTCCCCACGCTACGATTGTGGGATGGCTATAATAATGATGCTACATCTGGTTCTAACATTTCATTAGAGGCCACAAGGTTTCCATTCTTTTGAATAGTATGTCTCCTTCTGTGTGCCGGTGTTGAAACAGACATGTCAATGGCTCACTAGAGGATGCGAGTAAGCTTGTAAGTGTGATGATCTTTTATACTTTCTTTTGTAAATTCCCTATTGACCTTTTATACTTTCTTTCGTAAATTCCCCAAGTATACTGTATTTGGTTGACTGGTTTGGAATGCAGGTTTCCATTTTGGATTGTGTTGAGATGGTGGATGTAATGGTGAAGGGTTCATGTTATAACTATAAGGATCACAGGTTTGCCATTTTATTTCGCAGGCAATCAACATCTGTTTTTTGGCATGTGTTTGATGTGGATCTTTTACCAAAACATAGTACTCTATGAACGGTGAAAGAAAAAAATGTGAAAAATGTATGGATATAGCTTGTGCTAATGCTACATCATAAATCTTGTATGAAGATTTTATTCTATACATAATGATGGTATGTGAAACATGTAGCCAATATTATTAAATACGTATTAATTGATCGATTTACATATCTTTTTTATAACAGGTACTCGTAAATTACGCAAGCTCCTCAAAGGAGGCTGAGTTGAGGAAGTATCTATAGAGGTGAGTCTTTTAACTCCTAAAGCTAAATAAAGTGCTCTTCTAATGGTCGATTTTTCTTGTATCATGCGAACGCCCTTTTTTTCTTTCTCATTATGAGATTTTGTGATGTTCTTTTTCATTCATACAATGTTATAATAGAACTCATTGATTTTCTTTTTGTCAAGTATTTTTAGGACTTTTTGTCATGTTATTGAGGCATCTAGTGTCCAAGCTCTAGTTATGGTGGAGATGTCTCAAAGGATGCCCATGTTGAATTCATGATCAAAATTGTAACTACTTATCATTCTCATTAATTGTATAAATTGAAAATTGAATTAGTTGCTATTTTCTAATATGATATGATGACATCATAATGTAACATACAGGCAGTTTGTGCATGGTGAACAATTGATATTGATTAACAATGCAAGTTGTTGGAGATTCCTTTTTGTTTTTACAAGGTCCTTCATGTTATGATGTTCTTTGTGTGTTTTTTTGGAGTCTCATTTCATTCTATAATGATTGTGCTTTTATCTACTAAAAGTCTCTCTTCATAATAAATAAAAATAATAATAATTTTTTATTTTTTAAAATTATAAAATTACTTTCCAAGACTGTGGTTTTTTTATTTTAGAAATTCTTTTTTTTTAAAATATATTTTCATAAACGACAATCATGGAAAGTCGATAATAACCGACTGCCCACATCTGTTGATCTTTGAAGATTTTTTGACTGCTTCAGGCAGTCGTTTCTATAAAAACAACTTTAGAATTGCCAACTACCCATATCAGTCGGTTTTCATGAAAAACGAGTCGTTTACAGCGATTTTTGACGTTTACCTTACATGATTATATGAAAAACCATATTTGCACCTCCTTTAAGCCTAACCCGCTCACAATCTTAGAGTCTTGCATTTTTAACAGGGCGTGAGATGAGTACTTGATGTGTCATCCAACTTTAATTTGACAGATTTGGCTTAAAAGGTCCTTACTTTTCTTGGGCCCACTTTGTAAGGGAAGATTTATTATGTATTCTCTCTTAGGGATATTCTTTGTAATCAAGCAAGTAAGAAATGGAACACAGAGAGAGAACTTGTTAGCATGCTGAGGATATGTTAACTGTGTGAGAGAAAGACTTAGGCATCTGGAGAGAAAGTAGGCTAACTGTGTGAGCCGGTTGCTTGTGGATATGTTAGCACGCTTTTGGGATGAAGACATTTCATTTCTTTATCTTAAATAAAACGGAAATCAGTTATTTATAACAGGCTTTCTTTTGTGTTTTAAGTATTCTAAAGGTTTTGGTGAAAAAATGAACAAGAGATGCAGCGAGTATTTTAGTCGTTAGATAGTCCACAATAAGGGCTCGTTTGGTATCTCTCCATATTAAGGCCTTCTTTGGTATCTCTACTCCTTTTTAAATAAACCCATAAAAAAAAAAAAAAAAAGGTTAGAATCCATAGGAGTGTGTGCTAATCCAAGGATCTACTATAAATAGACTTTTTAAAAAAAAATGGTTGAACGTTTTCCATAAATTTCTTGAGATCGACGAGGCATCAATCCTTAAAAGTTGACCGCATAGTTGTGTGTTCAACCTTACAAAGAGATCTACGGTTTGGATCGAAAAATTAATATCCAATCGATCATTTTTTTTTTGCACACATCTCAAGATTGATGATGATCCGACGATTGAAACTTTATCCAAAAGCCGTGCTTGATCTTAGAAACAATTTCAACAGTTTGGATCGTAATTTACTATCCCATAAATAACAAAAAAAGAGAAAAAAATGACTCATTTTGCACTAATCCAAAATTGAGTATGTTATATCAATGACTGATGTTGTTTTGTAAATATCTCAAGATACACTAGGTTTCAAGCTTAAAAATTGACTCCTTAGCCATGTTCATCATTCTAAAGAGATGCAACCGTTTGGATCTTGTGTTTGGGGCCCATAGAATCCAAATAATAATATCCAATGGATCAATTTGTTTGTACATATCTCAAGATTGGTGATGATCCAACGGCTGAAATTTGGTCCCATGGTCGTGCTTGATCTTAGAAATAATTTTGACGGTTTGGATCTTGATTCGCTCTTTTAGATTTTAAGAAAAAAAAAAGTGACTAGGCGTGTAGCCTCCTCTTTTTTTTTTCCCCTATATTTCCCAACTTCCATGAGATGAGGGTGGTGGAAAATGCAGGCATTTCCTCTAGTTCAACAAGGATTTTAGAGTCTGGAGATAGATGTCAAACCCCTCTATTTTCAAAAAGTCTACCCCTCTTTAGAAATTTAGAAAATTAGAGGCTAAAAATAGAGACGCCAAACAAGGGCCAAGAGTCATGACACATTGAGACTAATAAGATGCTTGTGAATCAAATTTTGGCTTCCCTTATATTGGAATTTTTGCTCCTTTCTAGTAACAATCGGCATCTATTTATTTGGATTAGCAATAAACCTCGATGCTAATATCGGAGATTTGTCTGAATCTCCAGTGACTCAAAGGGAAAAGCTTGTAAAGGCTAATATCAGAAATAAGATTGCTGGCTAGCCTCGGTGAAATAAAACACCTTATAAACATAGCAATAAAGGCCAATAGTTTAATTCATTGAAGTAATCTACAAGTAGTATAAGCTCTCAATAATTATATCAGTGGATAGTGAGTCTCTTCAATTAAACTAATGATCTAGTCACTTGTTATAACCACCTACCAACATAGTTGTAAGTACCTGAATATTACGGACTTGTTTAGATTGATATATGAGGTTTATGGAATTGCTGTAAAGCTTTTGGGAGAAGGTTAAATGCCTGAAACCTGAAAGGAAAGGAAACAAAAGGTCAGAGCCCCTGGCTGCAGTCAGCCGAAGGCACTCTAACGCCTGAGTTAGTGAAGTCACTGAACAAAGGGTGAGTGAAGAGAGAAGAAGAGAGTATGTAGATAGATATCTCTATGTATGCTTTTCTGTGTGTGTCCTCATACCTCTTGCTTCTTATATATTTATAGGCGAGAAGTTCCATTGGAAGGATGTGACCGTCAGATAAGGTCTACCCTTTATCTAGATCTGGCGCCCATCCTATTTATCAGCTCGTCCTACAATGTAGCCGTACTTTTATTAATGCTGATTGACATTTGGTTCCTATCTCTGTCAATCGAACCAAGCTGAGGAAGATAGCCTTATTGTGGACGTATCTTCGCACTATTGTCGAACTGTGCAGGGTCGGTACCATTACCAAGCTGTATTAGACTGAGACAATCTCCACTAGTACTTTTACCGAAGCTAACTTGAGTCCGTTATAAAGTGGTACGGCTACCGAGCTTCAGGAAACCGAAATCAAGATAAACCTAATTGGTACATTTACCGAATCCAAGGCATATCTCGGCATTACGGAAATGCCCCCGCACAATTGCCCCCTAGCTCTCGACCTTAAGAGTTCTCTAAGTCTCTAAGGTCGAGAGCTAAGTACTATAGTGGGAGAGCTCTTCATCTCGGTGCGGGCTGTTGACGGTTATCGATGCCTGATCCTTATCATGGCTCCGCTTTACTAGCCCGAGGTAATTAATAGCACACCTGGGGTAATGCAAAGGATGAACTGGAGGTACCATGTGTCTCCGTTTGGTTAGTCGTCCAACTGTTTCGAAGAGACTCATACGGTGCTTAAGGTGACACCTCGCATGTGTGCGCCTTCGAAATTCGAAAGGGCGCCCTTTTTTCCTTATATATAGAGGTGTTACCCCTTTCCTCTTTCTACTTTTGTGTCTGTTTAGAGAAAAGGGTTTTGCAGAGGAGAGAGCAGAGGAGAGAAGTTCCATCGCCGTTGACTGTCTCAGACCGTAGCTCGGCGTTTCTTGAGTCTGTTCCGCCGTTAGCCTTCGTAAGTCTTCCTTCTTTCTCATCATTTATTCTTTATTTGCGTTCTCGCCTCCGTTTTAGGGTTTATGCCATCTATCTAGGGTTTCTGCCATTTGTCTTTAGGAAAATGGGGGCCTATAGGCACTGGTTGGACACTCCTGAGGCCATGGTTGGATTCAGGGAGATGTACAATATCCTAGACGATGTCCGGACCAGATTAGACAACCCAGAGGACTCCTTCGAGGGTTACTCATTCCGCAATGGCTGGATGCCATTTCCTCTGGTTTCAATAATTGAAGGCGGGGTTAGATTTCGCATTGCCTGTTTGGAGACATGGCATCTTTGCCCCTGTCAACTGATGCCCAATAGCTTCAAAATAATAATGGGTACCGTCGAGCTCAATAGGATTTTGGGCATTAACCTCAGTGTCTATGACATTGTGGATGCATACAATGCATGCAAATCCATAAGGGACGGTCACTGCTACTACCTCCGGGGGAAGCCGAGGCGGGAGCAGTTCGTCAATGACTTGGAGGACTCGAGCAAACATGCCGAGGATGATCGTCTGTTCGTCTCCGTCAACTGGGAGTTCGGAGAGACCGAGACCGCGTTGGAGAGGTCATGCAGGATCCCTCGTCACTTCGGGATTCCTCCAAGTAAATACCGACCTCCTCTAAGTCTTCGTATTTCACTTTTTCTTGCTTCGCCGAGCTAATGCTCTTTTCATTTGTTTTGCAGAGATCGACCAGAGAAGGTGGAGGGCCTACCTAGCTGGTTGGAGGCAAAACGACACTTGGCTGAAGGCTGTGCTCAACTACCAGGGTCACCACAGACGAGCTGCTTGGGATCTCCTTGGGTACAAACCGAGATATCGTACATATATTAAGAGGAAGCTTGGCGAATCCTTGGAGGGAGAGGAGCCCGTGGTCGCCTTGACCGACGTTGAGCGCCGAAGATCTTCGGGCGCCGAGGCCTCCACATCGCACGCCGACTCAGGAGCCACAGACTTACAGCAAGTCGTTGAAGCTTACACCTTTTCGAACTTGGAAGAAGGAGAAGAGAGGATGCAGCGAAACCGACCTCCCTTGAAGACTAAAAATCTGGGGGGGCAAGTTCTTTGGAAAAGAAGCCCCCTCTGCTTCCAACCCCCCCCCCTACCGATTCTAATCCCGCCTCCGCGGCCTTGGGTGCTGTCGAGGCCTCTTCTGTTGCTGGTGCTTCTGGTGCAGTTCGGCAGTGCTCTGCCGACACCGGAAGGGAGGTGGGGTCGGCCAGAGAAACGATTCAAGTCCGAGGGTCTTGACACAGCCGATCGGTAGTGACCTGCCAAAGAAATGAGGGAAAAGGCTCCGGGGGAGAAGAGATCCAGGGCCGAGGGCTTGGATGAGTAGGGCTCCGGCCAAGTTTCGGCACTCCAGCCTATGGGACCGGCCCAATGGAGGTCAGGCTTCCAACTCGGGCCTGGGAGGCCGATGACGGTGGAGGACCGTCTCTTCGAAAACCCTCTTGTTTCTGCAGCGTTCGCCAACGCCTATGCCCTGCCGCTTGACATGCAAAGGCTTAAGGGGGTAGATGATGCAACGTTGTTGATATCCTCGCTGCAATCGATCTTCTCGGTAAGCTCTTCTCGTTATAGATTTCTTGACAATATTCGAGCTTGGTTGTCTCTTTTCGACATCCGGTCCCCTTTTTCAGATTGCACAGACGGTTAAGGTGGTCTTAGACTGGACACACCAAAAAGACTCCATGGTCGAGAAGCTGGAAGCAGAAAAGAACCTTTCGATTGCCTTGGAAGGTAGTTGTCAGAAGCAGAAGGAGGCGGAGGAGAAGAACATCAGCCTTGGAAAAGAGCTTGACTTGGCTCTGGCCGACATCTGCAAGCTGAAGGCCAAGACCCATGAGCTGAGAGGGGCGGCTAATGTTAAGGCGAAGAGGGCGATCCAACTTCAGGCCGAGCTAGCAGAGAAGAAGGCCGAGCTCGAAGCTGTGCTGAAGGCAAAGGCCGACCTCGAAGCCTCAACTCAAGCAGAAATCGATGCCACCTTCCGCGATGGGGTAGAGGCAACAATGAAGGATTATGACGCTCAGGTTGAGGAGATAAGCCCACGTTTGTTTGATCTTGGGTGTCAGGCTGCACTTAAGAAGGCAGGAATTCCTGAGGACAACCCTGTCTATCAAGACCTACCCAAGCTCAAAGATCAAGAAACTGAGTCGAGTTCTGCCCCTCCTTCCTTTGAGGCTACCCTTGAGACTATCTTGACTCCTCCAAAAGTTCCTTCAGAGCCTGTCGCGACTGTCCCTCCGTCTGGCAAAGACCCTCCTGTCGAGATTAACCCTCCTATGGTCGAGACCGATGATGCTGCTGCTTGAAGTTTTCTTTGATGTTTCTCCTTTTTTCTTTTTCTTTTTTTGAAAATGTAATGATGAATTTTGTACATTTTTTATTCCATCAATACAATTTCTCTTTTTCTTTTTCATGCTTGCAATCAAGCATCTTTTTGAGAATTACATGTGCTTGTTCTATGTTCAATAACCAAGTTCTTTACATGTTTGGGAGACAAGTACATGAGTTCGGTTCTATAACCGAAACCTATTCATTGAGGTAGTCAACGAATTCAGTAACTCGGTGTTTCGCGCAGTTGGTTCCATAGCCGAACTTATTACTCCACCGGGGTGCCCCCCGAGTCCCGTGACTCGGTGTTTTGTATAGCTGGTTATGTAACCGAGCTGAATCTGCCGAGTTCTGTAACGTGGCTTTTTTGCATAGGTGGTTCTGTAACCGAGCTGAACCTGCCGAGTTCTGTAACTTGGCTTTCTTGCATAGTTGGTTCTGTAACCAAGCTGAACCTGCACAGTTCTGTAACCTGGCTTTTTTGCGTAGCTGGTTCTGTAAATGAGATGAACCTGCCGATTTCTGTAACTTGGCTTTTTTGCATAACTAGTTCTGTAACCGAGCTGAACCTACCCAGTTCTGTAACTTGGCGGGCCTTAACTGTTTAAGGTCTTTCTTTATTTGCCCAAAGCTCTGTAACAGTTAGGTATTTAGATGCCAAGTTCCATAACTGGCGAGAATCAGAGATGAACAAAGTAGGTTTCTTCCATAAGAATTATTTCTATTGATTCTGAAAATTGAATACAATTTAGAAATAATATTTCTTGAGGTGCGTGGCGATGTGACATCGATTCGTACCTTTGATCCTGAGTGGGGGTACGTAAAAAGGGGAAATCCCATCAGACCATACCCTGACTTCTTTCATGGCTGTGGATGTGACCGTCAGATAAGGTCTACCCCTTATCTAGATCTGGCGCCCATCCTATCTGTCAGCTCGTCCCGCAACATAGCCGTACTTTTATTAATGCTGATTGACATTTGGTTCTTATCTCGGTCAATCGAACCGAGCTGAGGAAGATAGCCTTATTGTGGATTGTATCTTAGCACTGCTGTCGAACTACGTAGGGTCGGTACCATAACCGAGTTGTATTAGACCGAGACAAGCTCAGCTGGTACTTTTACTGAAGCTAACTCGCGTCCGGTATAAAGTGGTACGGCTACCGAGCTTCAAGAAACCGAGATAAAGATAAACCTAGTTGGTACATTTACTGAAACCAAGGCAGATCTCGCCATTACGGAAATGCCCCCACACAATATAGTCTTTATCAACAAAAGGCATAAAATACATTGATAATTGAAATTATTGAAATTTTAGAACATGAGAGAAACTAATCGTACACAAATTTAAAATAAGGTCTTCTAATATTATATAAAATGATGAAATAGATCTTACATTGTCGTCTAAGAGATTTGTTTTTGTGAACCAAATGTGCAAAATTAAAAAACTAACATTCTAGTTTACAATACTTCTTTTATTGCATAAAAGTCAATCTTCAGGCACCTGTAAGACATCTGATTCAAGAAACTTTAGTGAGATTGATCCCCAATTGGAGGGGTCTTGACAATTCCCCTCATCCATGTTAATTATGAGAATGATCGCCATCAAGCATTAGTGGAGATGATAATAATGGCTTAGGTGGCATATGTAAATCTTCGATACTCCCCTCCAGCATCTCTATGACTTTGCTCATTGAAGGACGCTCTGTAGGAATCAATTGTATGCACCATAGTGCAACTATCATCATCTTCTTTGCTGTTTCTTTATCATTATCTGCAATATCCGTCATTACCAATTCGTCTCCCTTGTGAAGTTGATCATAAACCCATAATGGAAAATAAATTTGACTCGAGTGCTCTGCAAATGCATCAATGTTCTTCCTTCTTCCTGTCATTTCTAGTAAAAGTATCCCAAAACTATAAACGTCAGACTTGTGTGAAACTCCTCCAAGTGTTTTATATAGTAGTTCTGGTGCAATATATCCCATAGTTCCCCTTGCAGCTGTCACTGACACTATACTCTGTTCTGTTGGATAGAACTTTGCCAATCCAAAGTCTGAGACTTTTGGGGTGAACTTCTCATCAAGGAGAATGTTGTGAGGCTTGATATCGAAATGTAGGATCCTTATATCACAACCTTGATGGAGATATTCAATCCCACGGGCAATTCCTAATGCGATTTGGTACATCTTATTCCAACACAAATTGTTGATTTTCTCATGCATGAAAACATATTTTTCTAAAGACCCATTAGCCATGAATTCATAGATAAGTGCCCGTTTTGATCCCTCTGAGCAAAAGCCAATCAGCCGCACTACATTGACATGGTGTATCCTACCAATTGTGGCAACTTCATTGATGAATTCTTGTCCGTTGCCCTTTGAGTTCTTCAACATCTTTATCGCAACGAGACCGCCTGTTGAGAGCTTTCCTTTAAAAACTGTGCCATATCCTCCTTGTCCTAATTTTTCTTTAAAATCTTTTGTCATCTTCTTAATATTTGAATAGGAGTATCTTCCAGGTGTCTGAAATCTATAGCCGGCTAAGAACTCTTCAATTGTTGTATCCATCCATATGTGCCTCCTTTGAAATTTATACACCAAAAATACCAAAAAGCACAATATCCCAATTGTTGTTCTTGGAAGTAAGTAGAACACTACATAATGCCAAAAATATGCATAAGTTGAATTAGATTTGATAAAATGATTGTAATTCATATTTATTTAGTGAATAAACAGGAGCATCTTGCATATGAACAATTGTGTCATTAGAAACCCCAGAGAGAAAGATTGACTAAATACTAGTGTAAATCGCCAAAGAAAGCAAAATGAAAGCTAATGCATAGATGTAAAGGAAAGAAAAAGGACGGTGTTAACTATTTGTGTGAAATATCCATATATCATTTAACTGTAGTTTGTATGCCAAAAAAGTAAATAGAAGCATAGATCTCATTAACTTTTTTTTTTCCAATGCAAACGACAAACTTCAAAGACGCAGATCTTTTATCAGATTTGCAAAAATATTGTTCCTACTAGAAATTGCAGTGGATAATTTTTATTTTTATTTTTCCATGAAAAAACACCCCTCCTAGTGGAGGCCACTGTGATGCATGAAGATCAAGGGAAGCTGGGGATGGGAATGTTTGGATGCGTGTGTAGCGAATGTAAGATATCAGTCTAGTGAGATGATCCTTACCCTTTCATAGAGTGGTAGTGTGTATTAAAGTATTGGATTGTCTAAATGTTGACCTATGCCCTCCAAGACAGGGGCGGAAAGGGAGGCATTTTTAAGAATTTCAGCCAGTCGAAGACAGAATAGCCACCAATAGTTCTTTTTTGAAGAGGAAAAAAACAATATCAAAGATTTGAGAAGTAAATAAAGAGAAGTTAATTACTGAAATACACAGAAACGGGTTATTAAACGGCTTACCTCCAATCAACGCCCCTAGTAGTTCGTACAGATATGGATTTTCAAAGGCCCACAGAAGGATTTCTGCATGATACGAAAGGACTATTGTCATCATGCAATTTTGGTTATCTGATTAACTTACTGATCAAAATCACCTTGTTTTCTAACCCATACATGAAGTCATTACACCTCTACAAGGCACGCATCGAATGACTTTTAATGATATCAAAATATTGAATTCGTTAGATTCATGCTCATACCATAGAAGGAGAAATTTCTCAGTACAGGGATCCAACAGAGGAGCCGTGTCAACCTTCAGAGTCCTCCCCCTCCTCTCTCTATCCTTTGTGGGTGGTGAGAACTGAATATCCCACACTAGTATTCGTGTGGATTCCCGTAGCAGAAAATTCTGCTGCATTTAATTTAATTAAGGATTTCCCTGTGTAGCAGCAATTTGCTGCTTGTAAAACAGGACATTGTGCACTGTCTAATCTCATCTACCATTATAAACTAGATGGTTAACAGTTACAAGAGAAGTTTGTGTTTTCCTCGACTGTCCATTTTATCAAAGGTGGGCGGCCATTCATCTACAACCAAGAGGCCAACGATGAACTTGGGGCGACGAAAGGCCACTTGTGAACCCGTCCAATTGATATATTCGTCAAAAACTGAATAGAGCAACGGCAAACTTAAAGGGATATGCGTGCCTCCAGTGGACATAAAAGACCCTCATAAGCACATCGTGAATTCCCAAGCAGCTAGTAAGATTTCAAATTCCATCTAATATTATAGGGAGATTCATCTGTGGTTATTGGAGCCTATGGACAAAGAGTATCTGAGGTCACCTGTGAATTGCGTGGAGTAGGTGTGAGCTAAAATTAAAACGGCGATGTTTTGGCCCGAGTTCCGACAATTTTTTGTCCCCGAATCTGAGGATTAGAGCTATAGCACCAGATGCCTATGCATGTTGCTCATTTTGTGGGTGAAAACCAATGTTTACTACAGTGGGATTAATACCTTTCAAAAGGATATGTGCAGCAGTCTCGAGGCCATGATAGTGGATCTGATTATTGGATGTGAGCTCCATAACATAAGTCGGTTGATTCAACTCACCGCTTTATGATGTATGATGCAAGGAAAGCTCGCCTTGATTTTTTTTACTTAGTGGTAAATAGGTAAAAAAAAAAAAAAAAATTGGAGGGTCATTTATTTTCTGTACATTCAAATTGTAAGTGAAGGGAGGCTGTAGTAAAACATAAAACACACAGGATTTTTGAGTAGTGTGAAAATATAGGGGCTCTCTGTGAACGAAATCAATTAGAAATACCGTTGTATCCAATGGGCGAGGAGGTCGCAAAAACCCAACTTCGTGCTCTATGGTTAAGTGAAAAACCCAATAGGCGACACCTCAATTTATATAATCATCAAGAACTATAAGAGAGCAACAGTGAATTTACCGAATGCGGTAAGGTGATATGCGTCATTCCAGTGGACATAAAAGCCCCTCATAAGCACATCGTGAATTCCCGAGCAGCTAGTAAGATTTCCAATTCCATCTAATATTATAGGGAGATTCATCACAACCCTGCAGGAGGTGTGGAGTTGAGAAACAAAGATGGAATTGCCAAGCATGGCATAGACAGGTGTCCCAAGAGAGCTGTGGTTGCATGGTGCAGTTGCTACATATGATGGGTCGTTCGCAGGTTGGGAACAATTCACAAACACAAGACGTTGCGTCCAGAAGTGCCATCTTGAAAAGGAGTAATTGAGGGACGGAGGGCTGTTGTAGAGGGGGAGGGAAGAAGAGGATGCAAGTGCTGGATCGAGGAGGCGTATCTTGTTATGCTTGTAGGAGATTTCCTGAACGTAGTATCGCCGGGGAGGGAGATGGATAAGAGCTTGGGTATTGTTGTTTTCACACGTCAATTCGAACTCTGGTTCTGGTCTGCCACAATCTTGTGGGTATTGCTTCAGGCGGAAAGGGTGAGTGATTTTTACAACAGGACCACATGAGGAAGAAGGGCAATCTTTCCTCTCTTTCCTCAAGGCGTGTGAATTTGAGAAAGATAATAAGAAGAAGAAGAGGAAAGGCCAAAAGCCCCGGCTGATGGAGTTTCTCCTTAATGGTAATGGCTTCCGCATGTTCGCAACACTAACGAGATTACGAGGTTAACCCAAATCGTTCTCTCATGTAATGTGTCTCTCAAACGACCCTTGACGCCCTCCTCCTTAAATAAATATCTCACATCTTCCTCCTCCTCCTCGATAAAGTTTGAAATGCCGAGTTGTACCCGGAAATTAGATTGTCTGTATGCGGATTTGCTGACTCGAAAGTCAAGCCACCAAGCCACCAACCGACATGTTTGGCGTGCATCTAGCGAAGAGAAGTAAGCTACGCATGGTGACATTTTGGAAAAGTTACCACACACCACGTCAGGAATCTTTTAACATTAAGTTGCTATGTTATGGTTCCAATTTCTATT
Source organism: Camphora micrantha (assembly GCA_003546025.1). Classification (NCBI taxonomy): domain Eukaryota; kingdom Viridiplantae; phylum Streptophyta; class Magnoliopsida; order Laurales; family Lauraceae; genus Camphora; species Camphora micrantha. The sequence continues at coordinate 51,273,908 of QPKB01000004.1, read as the reverse complement.
GAGTCCAAATAATCCGGAACAACTGTAACACTAACAAGAAGTCTCGTAACTCTATCAAGGAGCCTTTGACCGAAAAAAAAAAAAAAAAAAGGACTCTATGAAGGAGCCCCGTAATGATAGTCCAAACCGTGATAATCCAAACCGTTTAAAGGACCGGCATTGCTCCAACAACATATCATAAAACTTCAGTTCAGTAGAAGCGAGTTCCACCGTTCCATTGGGTGGAAGACAAAACATAATTTAATCCATGTCAGCAGCGATGCCACAGCAGCGCCAAATCATGTTTTCATTGGTGTGTTCAATCTAACACTGCTTTCCTCTCTTATTGCAGTGAAATCAAAGGATATTTCACAATTTTAGACGAGATCCATTTTTGAAAGGTCCAGAGTATCTAGATGTGGCCCTACAATGAAATTGTAAACTTTTAGGGCCCGTTTCTTTCCTAGAATTTCTAGAATTCATGTCTAGTTGCTGTCTGGGATTTTGAAATGCTGGAATTTTGAAATGCTACTGAATCCTGTCATTCTTGAATTCCCTGTTTCATTTATGCCTGAATTCCTGCCTGAGAATTCCTAAATTTCTGAACTTCCTGAATTCCCTGTTTGATAACTAAAAGGATTTCTTATCAGAATTTTACTCCTGTATGCATTGTTTATATACCAATTTAACCCATCAATGTATTTTTACAACTCAATACACAAATATATTTAATACTAATGATAAGATGTATGACTCAATGTTGGGCCCACTTTCATAATTCAAGAAGCAAAAAACAAAAAAACATAATCTATACAAACCATAACCAGATCTGTTATGGTTTGCATGTGAACCCCTCATCATTCTCCATTTCCACGTCCAAAGTCCCCACCTTTATCCCATGTGAACCCCACCTCCTCCTCTCATTCCCATCTTACCCCACCCCCTTAATCCACGTGCAGAACTCCCCCACCCCCCATTTCACTTTCCCCATCCCACATGTCACAAAACCCCCTCATTCATTCCACTCCACACAGCAACCCCTCTCCCACATCTCTCTCGTTCTCCACTCCCTCTCCTCACCTCACTTGCTGCCCCACCATCTCCGACCCATTTCCGTCACCACCGAGCCACCACCGTCGTCGTCGGCGACCACCTGTGCCACCGCCAGTCACCACAGAACCCACCTGTCCATCTCTCTCTATTTTTTCCCCATTTCCCTTTCTCTGTTTTTCTCTCTCTCATTCCCTGTTTCTCCCTCCTTGCTGCCATCATGGACTAAAACCCCCACCCATTTCATTATCTCTCTTGACTTTCTTTCTCTTTTCCTTTATTTCTTTCATTCTGTGTTCTTCCTTCTTCTTATTAATGGACGACTGAGACCCCTCCATCAAACCCTCTTAAAAAAAATACCAAAACAGAAGAGAAAAGAGGAGAACAAAAAATCACAGCAATCATCTCAAAGCTTAGAAGAAGAAAAAACTGGCCTTCTTTCTCCTTACCGTGGCCGGAAAACCAAGATCCGTCGTGACCGTTAATTACCGGAGAGCTCTCTCGGAATTCCTGGGATGGTGGGTTTTTGGAAATCCAGATGGAGATGTGGGTTTTTCAAATGCCTGCTTTTTGGCATTTGTAAATGCTGGGATTTCGTAATTCCAGAAATTCTTGGCAAGAAACGTTGAATTTCTGACAGGAATTCCGGAATTCCCAGACAATCGGAATTCCTGTCAGGAATTCCTGAAAAGAAACAGGGCCTTAGTTTCTACTTTTCCTTTTTCACTTTACACGGGTTGAGTTATTCAAATGCAATAAAAGTTCCAACCCGAAAAATATGCCATAAAGTAAAGCTCATTTTCCTTTACCACAGCTATCCAACCACTCTCTCACCCAACCAAAAACAACAACTCTAATTTTAAAACTACAACTAATTTTTAATGATTTGATATTAAACTTCAACCTACTCTATGACTAAGATGTCATTAATTTTAAGACTATTACATCAAGGGCCCGGATAGTCAAGTGGCGTAGACTTTTATATCCCCTTTATCTAGGAGGAGACCTTTCCCTCTACCCTTATTTTATCGGCAAACTTGCATCTAAGTAGACGCTAAAAGCTAAACTGCATGCAAGCCATATGCAGTCTCTCGTAAGAAATGACTTTCCGACCTGCAGGATGCATATTCTCACAAAGGAGAGTCCTGTGCAACAATTATGGGAGGTTTCAATCACGACCGTCCACAAAAGAAACCACACTACATCAAATGTGTCCATTGGAAGTTCTAAGAGAAAACGGTATGTTCCACAAAAGTCCTGCATGACTCTTGTAGAAGAAAATTCCCTAAAACGAGAGCCACTGCATCATGAAACCGGGGCCCATTCAATCAGGTAGAAGGTGTCATTTTTATGATCTCTCAAGTATGCAATCGGTAAATAAGAATGAAAGAAATTGTAATAATACTTCTTAAAAATAGTGATTTCATAAAAAACTGATAGAAATTAAAAATTAAGGGGTTCAATTTTTGGGGAAAATGTCAGAAAGGTACAAGTGGGTCACACATATACGACGATAAATTCCTACTTGTAGGAGAGCACAGAAGAACAATGATACAAGTTCAATCCCCACCGTCCATTGAAAATTATATGACAAAGCCGTCGTGCGGAACTCAAGTACAAGGAAATTCGCCGATAATTAGAGCTACTATTTCATCCAATCCGGTTGAAAGTGTCATTTTCATGATCTCTCAATTATGTTATAAGTAAATAAAATTCAAAGAAATTGTAACAACATATAAAAAAAAAAAGGTGGTCATATATATGAAGAAAATTGGACGGTTCAACTTTGGGTAAAAAAATTTCATAACGGTACGGATTTAAGTTCTTCGAGTGAACGCAACAACTTCTAAAATTTTAAATTCAGTTTAAAATTTTTTTCTTCTCCAATTTCAAGTGTTTCACCATATTTAGAAAATTGATCGGTATATATGATTCAAGCAGTTTGACAATTGAACATTATGGAACCTAACGTAAGCCATTTTGGATGAGCACTGGAATAGTCCAGTTGGTTGTAGATCCCATCTCTCACCCAGTTCTCTGAGGGTTCAAGACTCTGGTTGCATGAATCGCTTCCACATAAACCAATCCCAGCAAATATATAATAAAATACATTTTCCCGAATCCACTTGACTTGATGGGTAGGTAATTTCCAAGTCAGTCTCACACAAGTCAAACTCGAGGCAGGTGGCTTTTAGACTTTTGTAGAAAGCTGACCGTCGCTGCTTCTTGGAATATGCTGGAAAGGATGTCCAAATGCTCTCGTTTCTCTGCCTTACCATTCCTATCTCTGTCTCTCTCTCCAAATGCTGTGCGTTTCTCTGCCTTACATTTCTTATCTCTCTCTCTCCACACTTACCTTTCTTATCTCTCTCCATCTCCTAAGCGTAGACTTTTATACATTGGTTTTTTTCCGGGCAATGCAGTCCATGGATGGTACGTCTTATTGAGGAGTGGGCTCCACCCTAAAGGGATATTGAAAAGTATTTATACGGCATCTACTAAAGTCTTGAGGTTTTGAGAGGAATAATTAGCTAAAGAAATTTAATATGGTATTAAAGACAATCAGTCGTGAGTTCAAATCCCAAGAGGAACGATTCAACGCAAAAAAAGAAAAAAAAAATCGTGTCCCATAAGTGTGCTGCCCGGGTTCCACCTAACGGGGAGTATTGAGGAGTGGGCTCCACCCGAGGGGGAATATTGAAAAGTATTTATGCTGCCTCTACTAAAGCCTCAAAATTTTAGTAGGAATGGTTAGCTAAATAAATTTAATAATATTGAAGAGTGGGCTCTATCCGTGGGGTAGTATGGAAAAGTATTTCCGCCACATTTACTAATGCTTTGAGGTTTTGGTAGGAATCGTTAGCTAAAGATATTCAAGATGGTATCAAAACCAATGGGTCGTGAGTTCGAATCCAATGAGAAACGACTCGCCGCAAAAATTTAAAAAAAATATACGTGTCGCCAAAAGTGCGCCGGCCGGGTTCCTCCTAAGGGGGAGTATTGAGAAGTGGCCTCTACCCGTGGGGGAATATTGAAAATGATTTACAGTGCGTTGAGGTTTTGGTATGAATGGTTAGCTGAAGAAATTTAAGATGGTATCAAAAGCCAATCGGTCGTGAGTTCAAATCCTAGAGGGAACGACTCGACGTAAAAAAATGCGTGTCTCCAAAAAGTGCGCCAGCCGAATTTCACTTGAGGAGTACCATTAAGGAGTAGGCTCTATTAAAGGGAGAATATTAAAAAGAATTCTCGCTACCTCAACTAACGCGTTTAAGTTTTGGCAGTTGATCGAAATAGCCAGGTGAAGAAATTCAAGACGCCTCACTTTTTTTTTCCTCGGTCGATGTCTGCCAAGTCCGTCTTGTGACTTGTGAGAGTGACTTCCATTAGTGCCTTGGGATAAAGTCCAACCATCGTATTTTTCTCCAACCAAATAAAAAAGAAGCTCCATCGACTGGATCAGCAAAATCTAGTTGATGAGAATTTCAGTAGCCTCGTTTGGTATCATTCTCCTTCTGTTTCAAATTTTGTGTTCAGACCTGTGATCCATTTGTGCCGAGTATAATTTGTTTGACAATAATATATTAAATTACTCTATTAAGATTATATTATACGGATCATATTTGATAACATTATAGAAATTTTATTTCAAAGAACGAAAACAAGAGTATTATAGGATTTATAATGGCTGGCCCACCTTTTATTGTTTAAGCACTCTATTCTTATTCTACGACCCACCTGTGAAAATTATAACGTGATACCCACATTTAAAAGTTAAAGAGGGTTTTATGGGAAAAGTCCCGAAATTTGGTCATTTCTCGCGAAAGGTCCTTGAATATTGCGTAGCATAAACGGGGTCCGTGAGGACCTCTTCCCTTTTTTTTTTTTTTTTTCAATGCTTAGGGGAGTGACGCTATGGTTGCTCCTAGTGTCGTTTATGTCTGATAGGAGCCACGCTAGCGTCGCTCTACGCGGTTTTCACAAAACACTCTTCTTCCTCTTATTTTTCCTCTCCTCTTACCTATTTCTCTATCTCCCACTCTACACTCAACCCATGAACCCATCCATAAGAAAACGAAAAGAAAGGTTTGTCCACAGGTATTTGTAGGTTAGGATGCAACTTTTCTGCCCTTATGAACAGGGGAAAACTTATATTTGCAGCTTTTCCACCGATATGAACGGCGAAAAATATTTATTCACAGCTTTTCCACCACAAGCACTACCCATATGAACGGTGAAAAACTTGTATTCGCAGCTTTTCACCAATACGTGAGGAGTGATGCTATCGTTGCTCAGAAAAAATTATAAAAAAAATGGTGGAAAGACCGAATTTGTGCTACATAATATTTGGGGACCCTTCATGAGGAATGGTCAAATTCAATGATTTTTCCTGTAAAATCCTAAAAAATAAAACATGGACCACATTCATAGGATTTACAATGTCTCAAACTTTTGTGATTATGACCATATGACCCATTTTTAAGAATTACAAAGTAGGGCCACCTTTTCTGCGATTGTGGACTCGAGTCTCACCATTACAAATTACAACTTGATGCTCACATTTAGAAATTAGATCATGGGCCCACATTAATAGGATTTATAATGTGTTTTCACCATTATATGGATTATTATATGGACCCACCTTTAGAAATTAAAACGTGGTGCTCGCCTTTAGAAATTGAAACATGAGGCCCAAATTAATAGAGTTTATAATGTGGTCCCACTATTATAGGAATTATAATATTGGCCCCACCTTTTGTGATTGTGACCGTGGTTCACCTTTAGAAAATTACCAAGTGGACCCACTTTATTTGAAATTGTGAACATATATATGGCTTACCTTTAGGATAAGTGAGCGGATTTGAAATCTTTAAATCGGATTCTTTCACAGACGAGATAAGTATGAAAAAACTTTGCCACCGGATTGTTTCTTAAAAAAAAAAATAATAATTTCGCTCCAACTTTCTTATGCCAGCAGGTTAAGATTTTGAGATTTCTTCCAATGAGACCAAAATCCAGAAGAATGATTTACATGCACCAAACTTGTCTCATGGGAACATCATAATGTCATTAATATATTTTATAAATGACATTCAGATGGACATAATTTTCATTTAGTGGATGCATGCTTAGTTAAATTTTAATTTTTTTTTCATAACTTAGTTGCTGGAAATAATCTTCTCAAATTTTAATTTTTTTTTTTCATAACTTAGTTGCTGGAAATAATCTTCTCAAATCTGAGATTTCTTTTATTTTTAGTTCTTATGAAAGAGGAATTAAATTTGGATTAAAAATTTGGACAGCATAATAAGGAGATAACAATCTGTGCTGTTTTTTTTTTTTTTTTTTACCGGAATTGAAATAATTTAAAAAGTGACTTAATGATGTCTTTTTAATCTCAATCTTGGCGGAATTATTGTTTTATGAGTAATTTAAGCAATAAAAATTTTAGAAGAAAAAGATCTTAAAAAGATGAATTTTCTATTAACTAATCGGATGGATGTAAATCTGTCCAACGTCAACTCAATTATCTTTTTTCAAGTCACGCACTGGGAGATAAACTTACTTTTCATAAATACTTTCGGATGGATTTTGCAGTAGATCTTTAAAAAAATTACAAAAGTTGTACTTTATCTCGAGGCAGGCAATAATGGCTGTCACTCTCACAAGTCACAGGACAGTCTTGGGTGACAACGACCGAAAAAAGAAAGGAGAGACGTGCTATCCATGGAGTCATGGACTGCATTTCTAGGAAATAACGATTGTATAAAAGTCTCGGCTTTGGAGAGAAAAAGAAAGGTAAGGAAGAGAAACGTAGACACTTTGGAGAGAGAGAAACATGAAAGGTCAGCAGAGAGCATCTGGACCACATTTCCAGCCAATTCCAAGTAGCACTGGTGGTCAGCTTTCTATAAAAAATAAGCCACTTGCCTTGAATTGTGTGTGACTGATTTGGAAATTACCCACCCATCAAGTCAAGTGGATTTGGGAAAATGCTTTATTATATAGACAAAATCTAAATACAGATACATTTATGCTGAATGCAGATGCACGGTTTTTTAAACTTATCAGTTAAAATTTTTAATTTGACGTGAGACTGTTATAGTGTCATGTCCACTTATAAAAGATTCATTGGAGACAGTGAAATCATAAAGTGTACGAGGAAAGTCTTGGAAAATCAATGCAAGTTGTCGACCATCACTAGCATATGACTGGCGGTAAATTTGCAACGTACATGACAGCTGAAATTTGAGGGCGATGATCAGAGGTTAGAGGTTAGAAATTATTGATTGGATTGATATTGCACATCCAACTCATCTTTAAATATGGCATAGAATTCACTTGAATATTTAAAAATTCAAAACAAAGGTAAAGGGATTACAATTTATTTGAATCCAAAGTTCATTTGACACCTTTTAATTTGCAAAATTTTTAAAATGCTTGAAAATAAATATGACATTTGTAAATGTCAGAAAAACCTCCAACATTGCAGATTTTTATAAAAAGTTAATAATAAAGAAGCAGACACTTATATTTAAGTAGGGTTATGGTCTTCTAATTATGTCTTGCATAAGAACATCCCACAAAGATAGCTAATAGGTAAGATTGAAATGGGTGTCCAATTCTCAGATTACTCGAAAGTTTTGACTAGTAAAAAATCGGGTCTAAAACCTATTTTAGATCCTGATTCATAAATGGGTCCAGGTTCGGAACTTCATTTAGGTTCCTATTGATAAACGAGTCCGGGTCCATATAGGTTTCAACCCGTGGATTCAGCATATGAGCCTTTGATATTACAAATTATACTTCAAAATCAATTTTTTTCTGAATATTTTTATGTACAAAATTAGAGGTAGTAGATTTGATGCACTATTATAAGCTGAATGATATGCTTATTTTAAGAAAAATGGAAAATAAAAATAAATTAGGATCGATTTTAGAACTAGATTCTAGTCCTCTAGGTGGACTCGATTCCTGAACCGGATTTTCCTATCAGAACCGAGTTTGGAACCAACTAAACATATTCCGAGTCAAACTGAATCCAAAACCGGAACCGTTATTTAAAAATGGGTTCGGGTCCAGGTTTGCCATGGTTTTGATTCGGAACCCTTCTATTTGCAGCCCTACTAATAGGGCTTATTTGGGCATTAGTGGAACCAAGGGGGCTGGGTTGGTTATGGCCTCCCAACAATTTGATAAAATTCCTTATATTTTTATAAAACTGTTGTATAAGGTTTATATATATTGCCAATTAAGTTTTTCTGTTTTTTTACATAGTGGCCCCTCTCAAGAGTACTTTGGCTCCACCTATGCATTTGGACAAAATCTAAACACATATGCATTTTTGCTAAATGCATATGCACGTTTTTTAAAGCTTGTTAGTTGAAATTTTTGATTTGACGTTTGAAACACATTGTTTCTCCCTTTTCATACGAATAATAATGGGAAATTTGACTTTTTCATTTGAAAGGGACAATTAAGTCAAGGTCTTATATGATGGGAGGTTTGTCAAATATTTTTTAATTTTTTTATTAAAATTTTTTTTACTTCATTTTTTATTATTATCATGGTTCGGTTAATGGGATTTGAAGAAGGAGATGGTAAATTTTTTTAATTTTATATTTTTTTTAATTTCTATGATTTTTTAAAACCTAAATTTTTTTTTTTTGAGGAAGTTAGAAATTAATGTTTATTGTAAAAAAAATTTCTTGGATGAATTGGTAATATTATTGATTGGTGTAGCTACGAATTCTTTGAATGGGTGAAGGAAAGAGGGTGGCATGGTGGGGGAGAACGTGAGAAAATGATGGCTAGTTTTTCGTGAAAACAAACTTTCAAAACCCAAAGTCTATTTCCAAGCCCAACAAGAAAAAAGCACCCTGATCAATGCGTTAGTCTCTTTAAATGCCACGTGTCTCGTTTACCCTCGCAGAAAAAAAATGTCCGTCGGTTTCTTGCATCCTCAATTTGCGTTTTGTATACGGAAAACGAACATCATAAACCACACAGACGGCATGTTTAGTCGCTCCCAACTCTCACTGCTTCCGCGCCACGTGTACGGTACGATGGAACAAAATGCTCCGTGGGAGACGAAAGGGACAATCCCGTTATTTCGGTAATTCCCAGTGGCATTTCCGTTACGTTTCAAAATGTACTTTAAAAGTCAAATCCAAAACATCAATCGACAATCTCCAAAATCCGTGCATCTGTATGTAGTAAAATTGCATCTGTATTTATATATTCAAAAGGTCTACAGATCCAGGGCAGCCCATTCCAAGAAGCTCTGGTGGTCAGCTTTCTACAAAAGCATAAGCCACTTGCCTTGAATTGTGTGTGACTGACTTGGAAATTACCCACCCATCAAGTCAAGTGGATTTGGGAAGACAGCCGTGCTACTCACCCGGGCAGACCTCGGACTTCAGCACGATCCCAGGCTCTCATGGGATCCAAAGGCTTTCATGGAGAGTCATGCTTTATCTTGGGATTTATCTCGGAGTGTATAGATTTTTTGTTGGAAAAATACTTTATTATATATTCAAAAAGTCTACGGACCCCGGGGTCTCCCCCGGGGTCTGTAGCATGGCTCTTATATATTTGTTGAGGAACAATTTCTTTCTTTCTATAATCTCATTCCATAGCAGAAAACTAATAAAATCCCCTGAGAGGAGAAATGGGCAGCTTCCGCATCTTTCACTTTCTTTCCCCGCTCCTTCTCTACTCTGCTGAAATTGGTTTATGTGGAAGCGATTCATGCAACCAAAGTCTTGAACCTTTGGAGAACTGGGTGAGAGATGGGATCTACAACCAACTGGACTATTCCAGTGTTCTCCCAAAATGGCTTACGTTAGGTTCCATAATATAAAACATGTCAATTGTCAAACTGCTTGAATCATATAGACCAACCAATATTCTAAATATGGTGAAACAGTTGAAATTGGAAAAGAAAATCCCCAAAAAATTGAACCCTACAATTTTCTTCATAGGACCACTTTTTAAATATATATATATATATATATATTGTTACAGTTCCTTTGAATTTTATTTACTGATAACATAAATTGAGAGATCATGAAAATGACACCTTCGACCGTATTGGATGCAATAGTGGCTCTAATTATGTGTGAATTTCCTTTTACTAGAGTTCCGTACGACTGGTTTCTCATATAATTCTCAATGGACGGTGGGGATTGAACTTGTGTCATTGTTCTTATGTACGGGATTTCTTTCCCAAGACTTTGATATTTTTTCCAATGAGACCAAAATCTGGAACAGTGATTCACACGTACCAAATTTCTTTTTCACAATCTTATCTCATGGGAACATGGGTAAATGAGAACATCCAAATGTCATCCTGCCAAGCACACCCCATAGTGTCAATTATAGCAGTAGGGGGAACAATAAGATATATGTTGGTGATATTGGAACTGGATCTTTCAAAATAAAGGAGAAAAATTTTACAAAGCATATAATGGCTTTCCTAAAGACATTAATATAATATAATTGAGTGTAGGAAGTCTTAGAATATTTACAACACAAGACAGAGAAAAAAGTCTTATTTACACAGATCTATCAAGAACTCATCCCTCCGACATCATAACTTTCCCATAAACTCCCTCCACAGAACACTTCTCCTGTGATGAGTTTTCCTTATCCAAAACATTACAGGATCTCATCCGTAGACCAATTACCAACTCCTTGGACAATCTCTTCGACCACCTCAGTCTCTTAGATATTGACAAAGGTGGAATATCGTGTAACAAACATTACATCAGAAAATTGAGGAAGTAAACTATATAATAAACATGATAATCTTGCTAGAAACTAATAATTGTAATGAAATAGATAAATTTATCAAACAAGATAATATAAATACAAAAGCATATTAATGCATGTACTGAAATTATTTAAAAAGGAAGGCAAATCCACATTAGCATATTCTCTCAACAGAGAGCTTTATCATAGAAAACAAAATAACAAATGGTTCCATTAGATATCAGAACATGGTCACTGATCAGAACAGAGAAATAGAGGTTCCAAGAGTATAAATACTCCAACTGCTAACATAACTAAGCTGCAGCTTGTATAAGAAAAACAAATACGTACAATCCAACTTCACCACGTCCAGTTACAGTGGGACCGAAGCTAAGTGGTACCAATTCAAGATATTCATATGTAACTGATTATATTTGATAAAACATTTTATTTTCTGAAAATAAAGCTAAACATGAATAGTAAGATTATCTGAATTTTAGAAGTACCATACTTATCATAAATATTCAAGAAATCAAGATTACCTAAATAGTCTGAAATATTCAGAAATTACCAGTAAACAAAGATGTGTAATTTTCGGGTTAACAGTGCTGACATTACAAAATAAATTCAATAACAATGCCCTTAGCCTTACACACTAATGCTTAATAATACTTTTACAAAAGTTTAGGTACTTTGGAAATCAATGGATATGAGAAACTTGATCGTGAGCTCCAACTGTAGAGCTGCGATGTAGTAATAAAACTGATGAGACCAAGTCGATCCATAGGGAGATTTGTAAATTAAGGTTTCTCTTCAACTTGTACCCGCCCTAAATTGAAACTCTAAATCTAGCCTAAAGAACTAAAAAAATACAATCATCATTTCTACTTTCCAAAAATTAAATTAATTACAATCCAATGAAAAGAAAACTTTCTAAATCTAAAAGAATCTAAAAACTAAAGCTGCCACAAAATAATACACAAGTTAAAAACTCCAAAAGTAGAAAGTTTATAAAATTAAAAAAAATTAAAAACTATCCTAAAGTTAGAAAGTTAGTAAAGTTAGTAATGCAAGTTGATGCATGCTATGACAAGTTTCCTATTGCACAATTTTATATGAGATGTAAACTTTCATAAAACATGAACCTAATCTAATTGAATCTAAAACTAGATTTCATGGTTGGAAATTAAACTAGGATGATGTATGAGTTAAAAAAAATAAAAAAACAGAAGTGAAAAAAAAAATATATGTTTGAATGAATGAGACCAACACAAGAAAACTGCAGTTTTCTACACACAGGCAGATCCGACCTATAATTTTGTAGCCACTAGTTACCCTTCTTTTCGAAACTATTTCGATTTGAAATTCTGGGATATGAAATTAGACTCATTAAAATTCAATCCAACCAGATTTCAATGAAAAAAAAAATACGGTAACTAAATTAAGACTTTCGGATTAGAGTCTGTCTCACTGCAGAAATCTGACAGATTTATATGCATGCGATTAGTCAATCGAAAATCTATCTTCCAAAGATCTTTTCCTTCTGAAATTTTTATGACTTAAATTTAACTCATAAAACAATAATTCCTCCAAAATTCAGATTAAAAAAAATATCATTAAGTCACGTTTTAAATTATTCCAATTCCGGTAAAAAACAACACAGGTTGTTGTCTCCTTGCGTAGTCCAAAATTTTAATCCGAATTCAATTTCTTTTTCATAAGAACTAAAAATACAAGAAATTCCATATCTGAGACGATTATTTCCAGCAACTAAGTTATATAAAAAAAAAAAAAAAAAAAAAAAAACAATGAAAATTAAACAAAGCATGCATCTACTAAATGACCAGCCACAACTATGCACTAACAGATTCATAAAGACAGATTTAACAAGAAATTAAATGTATGACATTCAGAAATTTAAATGTGTGTAGAAACATTAAAATAAATGTATGGCGACAAGAGATTAAATGAATGGATTAATAAGATACTAAAAGTGTGTAAGATAAGAAATTAAATGTAGTGAGTGCGGAAATTTAAGTGTGGAAGTGTATTCTTCTGTTTCAAAATTCTGTTCTAAGCTGGGTCATAATTTGAATCATGTTTTTAGGGCCTTTGGGTTGTCAATCCAAAACACCAACGAGAAAAAAATACACAAATCAAACACCAATTACCCAAGTACAAGAAAGAAACATTGAAAAGAGAAAGCAAACCTTTTATTAATATGTGAAGTCTTCACATAAGATTAAAAAAAAAAAAAGACAATTACATACTGGGATTAGAAGCCTCTTCTAGATAAAAAAAAAAAAAAAAAACCATGGGTGTAGTGTGATTTCCGGGCCAAATCTCCTTGAGGACTTCAATGGAGAGAAAGAGAGAGGAAGATGATGGAGTGTAGCAGTATTTCTAGAGAGATGTGGTCTACGTTCCCATGAGAGGAGATGGAAGCCTATGCCTTCAATTTATAGATTTTTGCTCTCTTTCCTTCATTCTTTGTGCCAAGTTTGTAGCATGCAATCTTCTTTGTACAGTTCCTTGGCGAACAAGTTTTCAAAGAAATAGCAAGGTGAGTGAGATATATTTGGTGCTTTCCATGTGCAAAATTGCAATTCTGATAGAAATTGCATCACTAACTTCCATAGCCCACATCTCCATCGTTTTGGCTTTGATAGACACAATCTTGGGTTCTACAAAAATCTACTCGAAAAGAGCTTTCCAACGGTGGGTAAAATGTGCTGATCTAACAGTTTGATTGAGAGTTATGGTCAATTTAATCTTGTTGCCCTTGAAAAATCCAAAAATAATTGTACACATGAAAGCTTCTATGTTAGTCGTGCAATGAGGTGTGTGGGACCCATGTGGACGTCCAAAGGGTTCTTGGGATCTTTCCTTCTTTATTTCTTGATTCTCTTGCCATCTTTGGTTTGTTTCCAAGCTTGTTTGATTGATTAGTCAACTCTTCTAACACACTTTCCTTACTTTAATTTCTTTTTTAATCTTGAATTTCAAACTTAGTAAGCATTAGATCTTACCAAATCTGAAGTTTCCTTTCTTCATCTTCAAATTCTAAATCTATCTTTTCATTCTTAACTTCTCAAACTCTCCAAAAATACCAAGATATATGGGCCCACCGTGAAAGATGTCCTACCATTGACCTTTCTCAAGTTTCGCCAATGTGGGTCCCATTCTTGATTTCTCCTACACAAATTAAAAAAAGTGAATTCAAGAATAATTCTATATAGGGAATTTGAATGGACGATGTATGAGACCTTACTTGTCTCATGAAGTATCAAAATAAATAACTTTCCAAAAAGAGATTTTTAAAAATGGCAAGTTTCATGAACTTATGCAAAAAGTGTGGTTTTTGAGGAAATTATGCATGAATGCACTACAATGAATATAAAATGTATAAAATCAAGATATGACACTAAATGAGACTCATTAATATAAACAAGTCCTTAAAATGGTCAAAAATGTGTATGAAAATATGCACTTTTCGGGACACATCAATAAACATCATATACAATGGTTACTAAGGTTCCAAGACCATTGGAATGTCACAAAACACCCTTTTTAAACTATAAAACTTCATTTGAAAATAAATAAATAAAAATATAGTCTCACGGTCAACTTACAGATAGCTGTGGAAGAGCCATGGCTGACCCCATGTCACGTCCATGTTCGGATTAACACACGTATACCAAATCCAGAGACGTGATTTGCCCACAGGATAAAATTCCCAGTTAATGAGCAGAAACAAAGCATAGCAGAACTAATTATTTACAATATTAAAAAATATTATAATCATAGTCAACTTATAGTGTGTCCGGTCGACATCATACTTGTCCGCTTGACTCGATACAAAGAAAATTCGATACAGAAGGGTTACAGTTGCATAAACTACAACTACTGTACTTCATGTGTGTTGGGTCGACATCGTACCCCATGCCCGATTGACCGGGCCCATTGGGATTTCGAAAATCCAAATTTCGAGATTTCTCTGTTTCGGGTCGGTTTCAATCCCTTCTTCTTCCAATTATTGAGATATACATTCTAACGTTCAAAACCATATCTAAACCATCATTTTATCCAATTAAAACATATAATATTTCTTCAGATATTAGATTAACGTTCACCATTTGAACTTTCCGGCTCAAAGCATCTTCAATTACATTACCCTTGCCCAAAGAATGCCGAATCAGGAAGTCATTATCAGCCATCAATTCTAACCAGCAGCGTTGCTGCATGTTCAAGTCCCGCAACGAGAAGAGGTACTTCGAAATCCTATGATCGGAATGAACCTAAAACCTTTCTCCATAAAAAGTCCGATTAAACTCGTACAATGTCAAATCTCGACTCCACTCTGCCTTAAAGTCTAACACACAAGCCCTAAGCATGTCTTAAAGAGTCTGGATAGTCCTCTCTAACTGTCCGTCAGTTTGTGCATGGTAAGCTATACAAAAGGTCAACTCGGTACTCATGGTATGTTGGAACGATGCCCAAAATTGCAAAATGATGCGACCGTCTTTGTCTGACACAATAGAAGTCGGAATACCGCGCAACGAAACTAGATCCTTAATAAACGTGCCGTCCATCACGTGCATCTTGGTTCCTATCCTCAAAGGCACAAAGTGTGCCGACGTAGTCAATCTGTGGATAATTACCTAAATGGCATTATCGTGTTTCCGCGTCTCTGCCAAAGTCGACAAAAAATCGATAGCAATATCCTCCCACGTTCACATAAGTCTCTTCAATGGCTTCAAAAGACCTAGGGGATTTCTATGTTCATCTTATATTTTCGGAAAAGTCAAACTCCTTAATACAAATCATGCAATTCCCCTTTTCATATTATTCAACCAAAATTACCCCCGCAAATTCTGATACATCTTAGTCCAACCGAGGATGTATAGAGTACCGCGCATGATGCGCCTCTAACAAGATCTGTTCCTTGATATGCCCAACATTAGGCACACGCAACCTATCTCGAAAATACAAGATCACATCCTCAAGTCTGAAATCTGGTCTATCTGCAATTCTATTACGAATTCTGGCCAACTCGAGGTCCTTAAACTAATTGTCCTTAATTTGCTGAATCAACTGCAGTTCAAACATTTACATAGCAACCATCATCACTCTATCACTAACAAATTCAATTTCAACATCCAAGTCCCTGAACTCCTAAACTAACGCCCACTCACCACACATGTTGGCTAAGGTGACTGACTTATCCGGCTCAAACCATTTGCTACTACATTACCCTTGCTTAGAAAATGCCGAATCAGGGAGTCATTGTCAGCCATCAATTCTAACCAAGCGGCGTTGCCGCATATTCAAACCCGAAACGAGAAGAGGTACTGCGAAATCCTATGATAGGAATGAACCTAAAACCTTTCTCCATAAAAAGTTCAATCAAACTCGTACAAATTCAAATCTCGACTCCACTTTGCCTTGAAGTCTAACACACAAGCCCTAAGCATGTCTTAAAGAGTCTGGATAGTCCTCTCTGACTGTCCGTCGGTTTGTGCATGGAACGCTATGCTAAAGGTCAACTCGGTACCCTTGGTCTCTTTGAACGATGCCCAAAATCGCAAAATGAAGTGACCGTCTTTGTCTGACACGATAGAAGGCGGAATACTGTTCAACCTAACTACATCCTTAATAAACGAGTCATCCATCAGGTGCATCTTGGTTAACGTCCTAAACGACACAAAGTGAGCTGACTTAGTCAATATGTCGACAATTACCGAAATGGAATTACTGTGCTTTTGCGTCTCTGGTAAACTCGACACAAAATCCATAGTAATATCCTTTCACGTTCACATAAGTCTCTTCAATGGCTTCAAAAGACTTGAGGGCTTTCTATGTTCATCTTTTATTTTCTGACAAGTCAAACACCTTAATACAAATCCTGCAATTCCCCTTTTCATATTATTCAACCAAAATCACCCCTGCAAATTCTGATACATCTTAGTGCTACAGGGATGCATAGTGTGCCGCGCATGATGTGCCTCTAACATGATTTGATCCTTGAAATCCCCAACATTAGGCACACACAGACTATCTCGAAAATACAAGATCACATCATCAAGTCTGAAATCTGGTCTATCTGCAATTCTATTTCGAACTCTGTCCAACTCGAGGTCCTTAAAATGACTGTCCCTAATCTGCTGAATCAATTGCAGTTCAAACATTGACATAGCAACCATCATCACTCTATTACGAACAAATTCAATCTCAACATCCAAGTCTCTGAACTCTTGAACTAACGCCCACTCACCACACATGTTAGCTAAGGTCACTGACTTAGCTGGCTCAAATCATCTGCTTATACATTACCCTTACCTAAAAAATGCCGAATCAGGTAGTCATTTTTCTGCCATCAATTCTAACAGCGGCATTGCCGCATGTTCAAACCCCGCAATGACAGGAGGTACTGCAAAATCCTATGATCAGAATGAACCTAAAACCTTTCTCCATTAAAAGTCCGATCAAACTCATACAAAGTCAAATCTCGACTCCACTCTACCTTAAAGTCTAACACACAAGCCGTAAGTTTCTAACACACAAGCCGTAAGTGTCTGGATTGTCTTATCTGACTGTCCGTCGGTTTGTGCCTGATTCGCTATCCTGAAGGTCAAATCGGTACCCATGGTCTGCTGGAACGATGTCCAAAATCCCAAAATGAAGCGACCGTTCCTGTCTGACATTGTAGAAGTCGGAATACCGTGCAACCTAACTACTTCCTTTATAAACGTGTCGTCTATCACGTGCATCTTGATTCCCGTCCTAAAAGGAACAAAGTGAGCAGACTTAGTCAATCTGTCGACAATTACCCAAATGGCATTATTGTGCTTCCGCATCTTTGGTAAACTTGACACAAAATCCATAGTAATATCCTTCCACATTAACATATGCCTCTTCAATGGCTTCAAAAGACCTCGGGGCTTTCTATGTTCATCTTTTATTTTCTGACAAGTCAAACACCTTGATACAAATCCTGCAATTCCCCTTTTTATATTATTCAACCAAAAGTCACCCCCGCAAATTTTGATATGTCTTAGCGCCACAGGGATGCATAGAGTGTCTCGCATGGTGCGCCTCTGACATGATTTGATTCTTGAAATCCTCAACACTAGGTACATAACCTATCTCGAAAATACAAGATCACATCCTCAAGTAAAAAATCTGGTCCATCTGTACTTCTATTACGAACTCTGGATAACTCGAGGTCCTTAAACTAATTGTCCTTAATCTGCTGAATCAACTGCAGTTCAAACAATGACGTTGCAACCATCATCACTCTATCACTAATAAATTCAATCTCAACATCCAAGCCCCTGAACTCCTGAACTAACGCCCACTCACCACACATGTTAGCTAAGGCGACTGACTTTTCCGGCTCAAAGCATCTGCAACTACATTACCCTTGCCCAGAAAATGCCGAATCAGGAAGTCATTGTCAGCCATCAATTCTAACCAGCGGCGTTGCTTCATGTTCTAATCCCGCAATGAGAAGATATACTGCAAAATCCTATGATCGGAATGAACCTAAAACCGTTTTTCATACAAAGATCAATCAAACTCGTAAAAAGTCAAATCTCGACTCCACTCTGCCTTAAAGTCTAACGCACAAGCCCTAAGCATGTCTTCAAGAGTCTGGATCGTCCTCTCTGACTGTCCGTCGGTTTGTATGTGGTATGCTATGCTAAAGGTCAACTCGGTACCCATGGTCTGCTGCAGCGATGCCTAAAATCGCAAAATGACGCGACCGTCTCTATCTGACACTATAGAAGCCGGAATACCGTGCAACCTAAGTACATCCTTAATAAATGTGTCGTCCATCACGTGCATCTTGGTTCCTGTCCTAGAAGGAACAAAGTGAGCATACTTCGTCAATCTGTGGACAATTGCCCAAATGGCATTATTGTGCTTCCGCATCCCTGCTAAATTCAACACAAAATCCATAGTAATATCCTCCCACGTTCACATAGGCCTCTTCAATGGCTTCAAAAGACTTCGGGGCTTTCTATGTTGATCTTTTATTTTCTGACAAGTCAAACACTTTGATACAAATCCTGCAATTCCCCTTTTCATATTATTCAACTAAAATTACCCTCGCAAATTCTAATACATCTTAGTACTACCCGAATACATAGAGTACTGCGCATGATGTGCCTCTGGCATGATCTGATCCTTAAAATCCCCAACATTAGGCACACACAACCTATCTCGAAAATAGAAGATCACATCTCATGTTTGAAATCTGATCTATCTACAATTCTATTTCGAACTCTGGCCAACTCGAGGTCCTTAAACTGACTGTCCTTAATCTGCTGAATCAACTGCAGTTTAAACATTGACATAGCAACTATAATCACTCTATTACTAACATATTCAATCTCAACATCCAAGTCCCTGAACTCCTGAACTAATGCCCATTCACCACACTTGTTAGCTAAGGTGATTGACTTTTCTGGCTCAAAGCATCTGCTACTACATTACCCTTGCCCAGAAAATACCGAATCAGGAAGTCATTGTTAGCCATCAATTCTAACCAGCGGTGTTGCCTCATGTTCAAATATTCCGCTACAAGAAGAGGTATTGCAAAATCCTATGATCAGAATGAACCTAAAACCTTTCTCCATAGAGTTAGTGTTTCCAAAGTTTCAAGGCAAAAACTACCACCACTAACTCGAAGTCGTGTGTGGCATAATTCTTTTCAATATCTCTCAACTGTCTAGACCCATAAGTCACTATCTTCCCATTTTGCGTGAAAATACAATCTAACTGAACCTTCGAAGCATCGGTACAAGTCCCGAGTTCACCGCTCTTGGTTGGTAAGGTCAACACTGGGTCCTAACAAACGGAACATTCTTCCTAGTCAACATGGTCAACGGAGCCGCTATCTTAGAAAATCCCTCAACAAATCTTCTATGGTATCCCGCCAAACCTAGGAAACTACTTATCTCTGCTACATTCTTTGGACTCTTTCAATTCACTACTGCCTCTATCTTAGATGGGTTAGCTGCCAAACCCTCCCTAGAAATCACATGTCCAAGAAAAACAATCTGCTTTAACCCAAAATCACATTTATTAAGTTTATGTTACAACTAATTGTCCCTCAAAGTAGATAAAGTTGAATCATGTGTTCAAGATTTACTATATCTAACGGTGTGCATATTGTTGATTTAAGTAATAATATACATGTATATGCCATAGCGGGTGTTAGAAGTTGATGAACGGATTGGATTTCTTAAGGTGGGCCCCACCGATGTACATATGCTAGGCGTTGTAGCATAGTATAATGCAATGCCGCTGTACTGTAGCTTTGCCCCATGTTCTTTTGATCAAATTCTCAAACCTTAATCTACACGTCAGATGCCCAGTGGATCAATCATTAGACTCCCATGGCTCATGGTAACCATCAATCACCATTAAATGGTTCTGATATATGATTAAAGATTTGAGAGCTAATTTAATGGACCAACCAGTGAACACAATAGTCCATAGAAGGATTTGCCCTTTCTTTCTTAAGCCAACTTAAATCTTCATCTTTGTGTCAGCACCTTAGCTCCTCCAAATCTGTACCCTTGAACTTTTAATAAATACAAGCATATCATCTGTATATATCTACCATAGTTCCTACAGAAGAACCAAGCAACCAACCCAAGATCCAAATAAATGATCAAAGATTGCCACTTCATGAAGTGGGCCCTTGAGCACAAAGGACTCTGCAACATATAAATTAATTTTCAATAAATAATTTAAGTTACCGTCAAAAATCATTTTAAGAGAGAATTTTCCAATTTTTCATTTTTATTTCAATATTTGGTGATTTTCTAGAAATATTCTTACCATTGGTGATTTCTTGAAATATATATAGTGACATTTTGAAGCAAATTGTTCTAAGAAATTAATATTATACAAAGATATAAGAAAGGGATTCAATGGTTACTTTGGTCATTTTGAAAATTTGGAACCGGAATTTAACAGTGTTATTTCTAATTTACGCCAGGAGTCCAATTGAAATGGTTTTTAATAGAAAATGATTTTTTTTAAATTATCAATTTGGTAAAACACTCATTGGAAAAAAAATAAAAAATGGAGGGATTATTGTTATTAATCTCCTTATGAAGATCCCTTTTATTCTAGCACTTGGAAGCGTCCATGATCAATTCAACCCCCTCATACTCACTACCCATCATGTATTGGCACGAATTCAAATTCGACACTAATCTATCAGTTATTGACTGAAATTCTAAGAAAGATCATGTCTTCTCACACTATCAAAGGTGAGGGAGATGCATCAAGGGATTAGGATGATAAAAAGAGATGAAATTCTAAACACGTGTAGGTCCCGGTTAGATCTTTTGAGCGCATGTAGGTCTCACTAGGACCTTTTGATCTTCGCCTTCCTATGAACTGACTTGGCCTCATGTGGGCCCCACTAGTTGGTTTGAAAGAGGTATAGATGCAGGAGGGGACGCGCGTGTGCAGGTTTGCGAATGGGTATTTGAGTATCTAAAATCTCTAGTTCCAAATAAAGCTGGTTTGGAACCTATTTTAAGTTCCATAAGCATTCCCACCTAAATCCAAATCCATGCATAAAGGATCTAGAAAATTTGGATATGGAACCAGATCCTAGTATTTTTAGACTTGAAGTCTCGATGCATGACAATTAAATTCACGTATACAAATTGGTAGTGGGTTTTAGGACCTACATGGCTTGAGTTATATCCATATTTGAGAGTCTACTTAACTTTAATCATATCCCATTTATTATTCATACTTTTACATTTAAAAAATAATTTTTAAGCTCTTTTATCCAATGATACTAATGCAGTATACATTTAATTTTTGATACGGATCAGATCCCCTTTTTCAAGTTGAAGCTGAAACCTGATAGAATAATAATAGGTTCCATGTAGGAACAACATCGAGGTTATAAAAATGGGCTCAGGTCCGGATCCACTTTGGTTCCTTCCCCAGTGGGACCCGTTTGCATCCTTTATCATCTGATGGAGCTTCCTTTTTCTTTCGTCATGGAATCATTTACAATCTGAGATGCTGAGAAATATATGACGAAGTAATTGTAGTCTTGACAGACTACGATCGAGAAAAGAAAGGACGAGACATTCTATATGTGCGACTGCATTTCCAGGAAATAACTATAGTATAAAACTCTATGCTGAGAGCGATGGAGAGATAGGGACACTAAGGCAGAGAAATGTAGAGCAGTTGGACTTAATTTCCAGCCAATTCCTAGTAATAGCGACATTCCCCTCACTAGAAAGGTCTAAGCCACTTTGTTTGCCTTGAATCATTCAATGTGTAAGGAAAATATTGTTTAACTGAAATTCTAAGAAAGTCACACTACTAAATTTTTGGGCATTCGAGATTTTGAACACGTATAGGTCTCAGTGATATCTTTTGAACGCATGTTGGTCTCACTGGGATCTTTTGATCTTCACCTTCCTATGAACTGACTTGGCCTTGTGTGGGCCCCACATGTGGCTCTGAAAGAGGTATATATAGATGTAGGACGGGAGGTGTGTGGGATTGCAAATGGGTATTCGAGTATCCAAAGTCTTTAATTCCAAATAAACCAGGTTTAAAACCTATTATATGTTCCACTAGAGTTCGGACCTAAATCCAGATCCATTCATACAGGTTCTAGAACATTGGGATTTGGAACTAGATTTTAGTGTGTTTCGACTTGAAGTTCTCCATGCACGACAATTACATTCACATCTACAAATTGATATGGGGTTTTAAGGACCTACAGGGCTTGAGTTATATGCATATTTGAGAGTCAACTTAACTTTAATCATATCCCATTTATTATTTCTACTTTCATATTTAAAAAACAATTTCTTAACCTTTTTTATCCAATCATACTAATGCAGTATACATTTCATTTTTGATACGGATCAGATCTCCATTTTCAAATTGAAGCTGAAACGAGATAAAATAATAATAGGTTCCATGTTGGAACAAGATCCAAAATATAAAAATGGACTTAGGTCCGGATCCACCATGGATCCTTCTTCAGTGGGACTTGTTTGCATCCCTAGTCATATGATGGATCTTCTTTCTTCTTTCGTCATGGACTCATTTACAATCTGATATGCTGATAAATATACGATAGTTTGCCTCATCACGACGAAGTAATGGTAGTCAGTCTCACAAGACGGTCTTGGGAGACAACGACTGAGAAAAGAAAGGACAAGACACGCAATCAATGCGACTGCATTTCCTGGAAATAACTATACTATAAAAATCTATGCTCTGTGTGTGTGTGAGAGAGAGAGAGAGAGAGCTAAGGATGAGAAACATAGAGCAATTGGACTTTATTTCCAGCCAATTTCAAGAAATAACGACTGTCCCCTCACTAGAAAGGTCTAAGCCACTTGTTTGCCTTAATCATTCAATGTGTAAGGAAAATATTTTTTGACTGGAATTCTAAGATAGTCACACTACTATACTTTTGGGCATTGGATCAACGGATTAGAATGATAAAAAGAGATGAGATTTTGAATACGTGTAGGTCTCAATGATATCTTTTGAACGCATGTAGGCTTCACCGGAATCTTTTGATCTTCATCTTCCTATGAACTAACTTGGCCTTGTATGGGCCCCACATGTGGGTTAGAAAGAGGTATAGATGCAGGATGATAGGTATGTGGGTTTGCAAATGGGTATTCGAGTATCTAAAACTGCTAATTTCAAGTAAACCAGGTTTAGAGCCTATTTTATGTTCTACCAGAGTTCAAACCTAAATCCAGATCCTAGTATGTTTCGACTTGAAGTTCTCTATGCACGACAATTACATTCACGTATACAAATTTAATTATATGGGAGTTTGAGGACCCACAGGGCTTGAGTTATATGCATATTTGAGAGTCAACATAACTTTAATCATATCCTATTTATTATTTCTACTTTTATATTTAAAAATTAAAACTTTAAACTCTTTTATCTAGTTATACTAATATAATATATATTTAATTTTTTATATGGATCAGATCCCCCTTTTCAAGTTAAAACTAAAACCTAGTAAAATAGTAATAGGTTCCCTGTTGGAACATGATCCAAATTATAAAAATGGGCTCAAATCTGCATCCACCACGATTCCTTCTCCATTTGGACCCATTTGCATCCTTAGTCATCCAATGGAGCTTCTTTCTTCTGTTGTCTTTGACTCATTTACAATATGGGATGCCGAGAAATATACGACGGTTTGGCTTCATCATGAGGAAGTAATGGTAGTTACTCTCACAAGACAGTCTTGGGAGACAACGGTCGAGAAAAGAAAGGACGAGACATGCCATCAATGCGACTGCATTTCTAGGAAATAACTATACTATAAAACTCTATGGAGAGAGAGAGAGAGAGAGAGAGAGAGAGAGAGAGAGAGAGAGAGAGAGAGAGAACGCACTAAGGCAAAGAAACGTAGAGCAGTTGGACTTCATTTCCAACCAATTCCTAGAAATAGCAAAGGTGGCCTCACTAGAAAGGTCTAAGCCACTTATTTGCGTTGAATCATTCAATGTGTAAGGAAAATATTTTTTGACTGAAATTCTAAGAAAGTCGTACTACTAAATTTTTGGGCGATGGATCAAGGGATTAGGATGTTAAAAAGTGACGAGATTTTGAACACATGTAGGTCTCAGTGAGATCTTTTGAACGCATATAGGTCTCACTGGGATCTTTTGATCTTCACCTTCCTATGAACTGACTTGGCCTTGTGTGGGCCCACTACTGGGTCTAAAAGAGGTATAGATGCAAGAGGGGACGTGTGTGGGTTTGCAAATGGGTATTCGAGTATCTAAAATCTCTAGTTCCAAATAAAGCAGGTTTGGAACCAATTTTAAATTTCACGAGTAAATCCAGATCCATGCATATAGGACCTAGAACATTTGGATATGGAACCAGATCCTAGTATGTTTCGACTTGAAGTCTCGATGCATGACAATTACATTCACGTATATAAATTGATATGGGGTTTAAGGACCTACATGGCTTGAGTTATATGCATATTTGAGAGTCTACTTAACTTTAATCATATCCTATTTATTATTCCTACTTTTGCGTTTAAAAGTAAATTTTAAGTTCTTTTTCCAATTATACTAAGGCAGTATACATTTAATTTTTGATAACGATCAAGATTCCCTTTTTCAAGTTGAAGCTGAAATCGGATAGAATAATAGTAGATTCCATGCGGGAACAAGATCGAGATTATAAATGTGGGCTCAGGTCCGGATCCACTGTGGTTCCTTCCCTAGTGGGATCCATTTGCATCCTTAGTCATCTGATGGAGCTTCCTTTTTCTTTCGTCATCAACTCATTTACGATCTGAGATGCCGAGACATATAGGACAGTTTGGCTTGATCATAAGGAAGTAATCGTAGTCTTGGGAGACAACGACTGAGAAAAGAAAAGACGAGACATAGACATACCATCAATGGCACTGCATTTCCAGGAAATAACCATAGTATAAAAGTCTATGCTTTGAGAGAGAGAGATAAGAAGGCTAAGGCAGAGAAACGTGGAGCAGTTGGACTTCATTTCCAGGTAATTCCAAGAAACAGCGACGGTCTAAGCCACTTACTTGCCTTGAATCATTCAAAGGTCAAGGAAAATGTTGTCAATAAAGCTTGGTGAATTGTTGCGACTTAGTTGGAAATTACCTACCCGCTAAGTCAAGTGGATTAATTATATATTTGTTTTTCCTCATTCGATAGTGGAAAAACTAATCAGAACCCCAAACAGAAGAAAAATGGGCAGATTTCACTTCTTTCACTTCCTTTCTCTGCTCCTCCTCTCTACTGCTGAGATAGGATTCTGTGGTAGTGATTCCTGCAAACCTTCCTACTGCAGGAAAGATGGCCCCGTCATCCGATTCCCCTACAGAATAAAAGATAGCCAGCCTCCATATTGCGGATATCCGGGCTTCGATGTCTCCTGCCAAGACGGCAACACCTTAATTCACATTCCATCCGTGAATGGAGACGTTGTTGTGGCAGACATCGACTACATGGAAGAAAGAATGAACATAATTGCCGACCCGCACTCAAAGGATTGTATCTGGCGTCTCCTTTACAGGGGCGTCAATTTTTCTGCTTCTCCTTTCGTGTTTGATAGTTTCGAAAACTTCACATTTATCAGTTGTTCCAAGACTCGAGATGCAAGTGGATTCATGTACGCTGATAACATCCCCTGCCTGGGCGACTCTGAACACGAAGTTTTCGTTTTAGCAGCTACGAGAACTGTGGATACGATGGAGGTATCTTGCAAGTCAATGAAGACCATTGCAATGCCACTGTCATACCCCGACATTTTTATTATTCATCTGAGGTGGGACGTGCCCGGATGCAAGAAGTGCAAATCGAAGGGACGGGAGTGTGGTTTCAAGAACCAAAGTAGCAGTGATATCATCTGTTTCGACAATCACGGTAAAGGTAATTTTTTTTTCCTTTCTTTAAATTCCTCGACTTTCCTTTTTCTCCCTTTCTTTTCCTAACTCGTTATTAATCTCAACTAGTTCCTCAATGGGATTCATATTGATGGCCCAAACATACCAATGAATCTAAGGGCTTAAATTAAATCAACTAACATGATTACTATGGACGTAATGGTTCCTTTTTACCCAGTCATACGAAGAAACCCATTATTGGCCTGATCATTAAACCTCATAGTGGGGCCAAACAGTATTCAGGTCTGGATTAGAGTCCAGTTGGGTCTTTAGCCTCTACAGACAATCTGTGTATGTACTCAAGTAGGAGTGACAATGAATCAGTATCAAGTCAGATTGGGCTTTGTGGGCAACATATATAGCCTCAACTCAAAACCAACCCCTGTTATGAGTCCTTTATTTTTTTTCTTTTGTAATTGGTAAATATTGATTGAGAATAAAATAAATACATATGTAACAAAGACCCCCAAAACTCCCCAGAAACTGGGAGTTACAGCTTTACCAAAGGGAAAAAAAGATGGCCAACAATAAAAAGAGAGGAGGCCACTACCAAATTTCACAGAGTCAACCAGTATAGGTCAGTGGAGTATGTAACTCCCAAAAAAATTTGAAGCATGTACAGAGGGTCTGTCCCTTGAATGTACAGTTAACCCCTTTTTTGAATCAGGGGCTCTTAACAAAGAGAAAGTAATCCATTTGGTTGAACCATGCCAAGAAGCGCGATTCACTTCCATAGGAGATGAGTCACATTGGAAATTAATGATTCAATTTAATAGTTAGCACTAAAATTAGTCTGATTGTTAGAGTCCATGTTCCATTACGTTGGTAATTTGAGATCCAATGAATTGCCCCTATGAAATATGAGCCCCATTATCGCTCAAATGGGATACGCTTTTATCTGGATATAATGGATCATTTCTCAGTAAATATGATCCGTTGATCTAAAGTCTTTGAAATTATCCAATGATTCTATTGAGTTTGATCGGTTGGACATCAAACCAAGCCGGCCTTTTGTACTATTTTACAACAAAGAATTAGCAGCCTGAAGTTTTCTTGAGGTTCATTTGTTAGAGAAGATCATAAATGCAGTTTTACTGATTTCCTTGCATTATCTCTGCAGGTTTAAAGATGAAGTATGAGATTATAGGTAGAGAACTACTCATCCTTTTAGTTATTTGACTCTACAAATAGTTTTGATAGGAAGTTTCTCATTTTTAGTTTGTTTATGTGCAGGTGCTAGCATAGGATCCTTTCTTCTCTTGATAACCATTGCAGCTGGTGTCAAAGTTAGCTATTCTTGGAAATTGAATAGAAAATTGGATTTGGAAAATGAGATAAAGGTTGAAAAATTTCTAGAAGGCTACAAATCCCTCAAGCCTACAAGATACTCTTATGCCGATTTGAAAAAGATGACTGATCAATTTAAAGAAAAAATAGGCCAAGGTGGTTATGGCAGCGTGTTCAAAGGGAAACTTCCAAATGGAACCGTTGTGGCTATAAAGATTCTCCAAACTTTTGGTGGTGATGGTGCGGAGTTCATCAATGAAGTGGGTACTATTGGCAGAATTCACCATGTCAATGTGGTTCGCCTTTTGGGCTTTTGTGTGGATCGATTGAAGCGAGCTCTTATCTATGAATTCATGCCAAATGAATCACTAGAGAAATTCATTTTCTCCAAAAGTACTGATAACTTTCTCGGTTGGGAGAAACTTCAAGGTATTGCTATTGGTGTCGCTAGAGGGATAGAATATCTTCACCAGGGATGTGACCAACGTATCCTTCATTTTGATATCAAACCTCACAATATTTTACTGGATCAGAACTTCAATCCCAAGATATCTGATTTTGGGTTGGCAAAGCTGTGCTCAAAGGGACAGAGTGTGGTCTCCATGAGAGCCGCTAGAGGGACCATGGGCTACATTGCACCTGAAGTATATTCAAGAAACTTTGGAAATGTTTCCTATAAATCAGATGTTTATAGTTTTGGGATGTTGCTGCTTGAAATGGTTGGAGGAAGGAAAAACATTGACGTTACAGTGGATAAAACTAGCCAAGTCTATTTCCCAGAATGGATTTATAAACGTTTATGCCAAGGGGAAGACATGGGGCTCAACTTTGCCGCCAACGAAGATTCTACGATCGCAAGGAGACTAACGATTGTAGCACTCTGGTGCATACAGTGGTACCCAGCAGATCGCCCTTCTATGACGACAGTGGTTCAAATGTTGGAAGGAAATGTGGAAACCTTGACGATGCCAAGCAACCCTTTTGCTACCACTACTTCGGGGAACCTGAATTTAGAGGATCCTCAAGTCGCAAAGTTGTCAACTATTTCTGAGTGAGTATTAAAAAAAAAAAAAAAAAAAACAAAAGGGCCTAAGGTCCCTTCCTCTTTGAAAGTTTGTCTTACATATGTGTTGTGTAATTTTTATGTCATCGTTCCTTCACCGGATTAGATATTTTCACAAAGTTACAGACTTAATTTCAACCAATTTCAGTGTTGTAATATAATCATATTTTACTCTTAAACAAGATATCCTCCTCTCAAAGGTGCCTATTTTAGGATCATGGCCTTTCTCTCTCTCTCTCTCTCTCTCTCTCTCTCAATACCATCATCCATCATTCAAACGTTCTTAAAAAGATGTGAAGAAGGGGCTGTGGAATGTCCCTTGGTATGATGCAAGTACCATACAAGGCATGCAAAATTTTCTTTTTATAGCTTATAGTATCTATTAAAAGCTATAGTGCATAACTAAATCCAATCAATCTTTGGATGAGAACTCAATACACTCCGGCTATCATGGTCAATCTAAACCATATACATACAAAATTGACTTTTCCATTAGACTAAGGGTCTGTTTCGCAAATCTGATTTGTTTGAAATAGTTCTGTTTCAAATGAAATTATTCGAAACATACATTTTTTCAAGTAGATCGTTTGGCACGACTCACTTTCATGTCTTATTTGATTAGATCTATTTGAAGAATCTTGTTTGGTAAACATAAAAATAAGAGCTTATTTCAAGGGCATTTACTGTCATTTTACTAAAAAAATGCATTAAAAACATTTCTTCAAAGCCACACATTGGAACATGAAAGAATAAGGATCGGATAAATCCTCTCAAATCCATTTATGTCCCAATTGTGTTTAACCCTATCCTTTATACCTATATGAGTTATTAATTTTAACTAATGACATTTGAAAAATATAGTTCATACCTTTTGTCTCTCCTTTTCTTATATTCTCGATATACTTAACAATGTTAGAAAATTTAAACCAAAATAAAATTAAGAAAAAGAAAATTATCTTCAATAATCATTTTAAAATAATCATGTACTAAGTAACAACATCATGAATGAAAAAGGGCATCTGCAATTGCATATCTGATGGTTGACATCTCCATCTGTTGTTCAATATTGATAGTTGCATCTGATTCAGGGTATTACTATCCCCTTCGTACTCACCTTTAGAGCTAATTCTTCATGCTCATTTCGACGAAAAAGTTTGTCTGCAATAGCTTCTTTCCTGATGAAGTTGTGCACTATCACTGTAGCAACTACTATACTTCTTTGTATGGGGAATGGGTATGGAGGCATCTTCTTCAAAATTGGAAAACGAGCATTGAATACTCCAAAAGATCGCTCTATGACATTTTTTAGTGATGAATGAACATAATTGAAATCTCCTTTCTATTACGAGGACGGGCACCTCCTCTAAAGTCTGGTAATCAATACCGAACATTACAATATGGAGCAAGAAAGTCACGCATACTTTTAAATATGGCATCAACAACATAAAATTTTAATGTAAGATAAAAAAAAGTTATTATAATATGTTCATATGAAATGAGTTATAATGAATTGTTCATTGTTTACTTGAAGGGGCATGCGAGAATTTTAACTTTGGTCTACATATAGTATCAAGTAAAATGCGCGAGTCATGTGCGGTTACTTCCCAACCAGTTAAAACAAATGTGAATAACATATGGAATGAGCAAGTTGCCAGAACATTTTGCATGTACTCTTCTTTTCTTCCTCTATAAGCCACCTAATTTTCTGTAGGTACCACGATGCTTATGAGGGTACCATTTATTGCCCCAACACAACCCTTAAAAAAAACCCATAACTCTTCTAATCATAATTGATATTTTTTTTGTATCTTTCATTTCTAGAAAAGCACATGTAAAAGAGCATTACCTTAAAATATGAATAAGAATGAGGGTTTTGCAATATTTCTTTCGGAATTCAATGGTATGAAGGAGGCTTTATAATCTCTATCGAGAAGTGAGTCATTTCTACTACAACATCATGGAAGTGTCGATGGATAGTTTCCCCTGAATGTTGAGATCTGTCCTGGAAAATCCTATTTCTATTATTTTGCCCAATTGTCATGAGATATATAGCAATTCTCTCCTTTACACAAACATGTCGACTATCTTGAAGCAATCTCTTCTCTCTAAACACAACTCGCAATCTTAAAAAAAAAAAAAAAAAAAAAAAAAAAAAAAAACCATGTTTCTCAATATGAATCAATTCCAAACATTATATAGGTTTCCCACGTAAAATGTCTTGAACAAAAACATGGCCCGAGAGATGGTTCTCTAGATATGCTCATAGAATGTTTTCTTTTAAGCAATCAAGCTATTAGAGCAAGCAATTTCCGCATCCTTGGTGTCATAGCTATTTCATTAGACACCTTCTTCTCAAAATCCTCGTCCATTCGTCCTTGTCTCCCAACTATCACTCTACCTCTCCTTCACGTGATCACCAGATACCTCATCGGGTTGATCCTCTCTTTTACATTTTTTACTAGGTAGAGAGTTGGGCCTGGAGAAAGGAGCAAGGAGAAGGAGATGAAGTGGAGGTGGGGTGGTCCTTTCTCTTATTTTATTTATTTGGTGGAGTTAACTCCATGTAACCTTACACTTTTTTTCTCTTCTTTTTTCAATGTTTTTGAATAATATATGGGATGCAAGGTAGGGTGTCCGTTTTGTAATTTTACTAACTAATATAGTCAAGTGAAGTGAATTTAAGTTAAACATCCTATCAAAAACACTTTTTACTAAAACTCCCTCCATCTTTTTTAAAAAAAGTAAAAAAGCAGCTACATTTACTCACTAAAAAACAAAAAAATTCCATTTCCCCATACAAAAGTAAAAAATATTTCATCTCAAACAACTAAAAATAAAATACCATCATAACTCACTTATATTTTATTCATTTTTTTTATTTCACTTCACTCCACTTTATTTTAAAAGTAAATTACCAAACGGGCCCTTTTTTATATAAAGGGTAAATATATTGAAAGAGAAAGAGAAGAGACAGAGCAAAGAAGCCTCCTGAAGAGGAGGAAAAACAAAAAAGCCACCCAGAAATAGGGCCAAAGCTACAACAGAATCATACAGAGGAGGAGGAATTCACAGGAATTCTCAAAAAAAATGAATAGGGAGCTGAGCTGTGGGCTGTGGAATGGCTTTGATATTTTCCTCAAGGAGAAGCAGAGATCGGCGAGGAGATGCGCTAAGATCTGCTACATTTCTAGTTTTCCATAGGGTATAAAGAACAGATAGGAAGGTCGATGCCATGCATTTCTTCCCGGCTGAGTCATTTCCTCTAGAAAGAGAGTTCCATATAGCTGGGGCAGAGAAGGCAGAGGGCTGCTGTGCATTACCTGAGAGGAGCAACCAATTCCGGAGAGACTGTGCTATGGAGCAAGAGAAGAAGAGATGACTGATGGAGTCTTCACCGTGTGGCAGAGGCTGCATCTGGAGGCCAAAGAGAGATCTAGTTGCTGAAGGCGAGAGTCTGTGGGGATTCTGTTGAGCATCAGACGCCATCCGAAGTAGTTAATTCTAGGGAGGGAGATTCCGTTCCAAATCAAGGGAGGCCATTGGAGAATGGAGCCCCTCGTTCTGATAGCATTTCAGGCTCTGTGCAGAGTTAGCTGGCCGTCAGGGGCCTCCTTCCAGAAGAGGTGATCTCTAGTAGAAGGGTTGGGAGAGAGGAGAAGTTGCAGAGGTGAGCAGGTTATGGACTGCTGATGGCTAGGATGAAGGGAAATGCCAAGAGTTAAATTGGAAGAAGGAAGCTAGCCGTTGATCTGTGGGAAATTGCAAATTGGGGAAGACTGCTGAGAGGGGCTTGTCTCCACACCAAGTGTCGTGCCATATATTAATGTCCTTACCATTTGCAAAAGTCTAGGCACTACCATGGTGGATGAAGTGAGCGAGGCGACGAATTCTTCTGCAGATGCAGGATCCATTGATGGAGTTTGAGGGATTTCAGATGCTGTTATCTTTGAAGTATTTGTTCTTGAACCAAGTAGTCCAGATAGTGTTCATTGTAGTAGCCTGCCAGCCCAGTTTGATGAGGGAAGCATTGTTCATGTCAGAGATTTTCCTGATGCCAAGGCCTCCTTCATTCTTTGGGAGGGTCAGTTGAGACCAATTCACATAGTGTATCTTAGGTGAGGGGGCGTTGCCTGACCAAGGAAATTTTCTCATGAGGCGCTCAATATCTTTGTAGATGGAGACTGGGAGGGGAAGGATGGAGGCTATGTGAATTGGAATACTAGAAAGGACATGTTTGATGAGAATGAGACGTCCTGCAAAAGAGAGAGTTCTGGCTTTCCATGCTGTTAGCCTAGCGTTAATGGAATCCAGCAGGGGAAGGAAGTGAGATCGTTTTGGAGAGCCATAGACAATTGGTATGCCCAGGTATTTGAGTTGGCCTTGGCTCTCTTGCAGACTGAGGATAGAGCAGATTCTGGCCTTTCTTCTGTTTCCACTCTTGCCTATGAATAGCTGGCTTTTGCGGAGGTTAATATGCTGACCAGATGAAGATTGATATAGATCAAGGAGATCTTGCAGAGCGAGAACTCCAAATGTGTTGTCTTCAATAAGAATGAGAATGTCATTAGCATATAGGAGGTGGCATGGGGTGGCTGGGACAGTGGAGAGGGGGAGAATGAGTCCTTGGGAGTGGAGGTTATGGAGATGAAGGCTGAGGATTTCCTCCGCGATAATGAATAAGGGGATAAGGGGTCTCCTTGTCTTAGGCCACATGAGGGCCTGGAAAAACCATGGGGAGATCTGTTGATCAAGACAAAGCATTTTGTGGTGGAAATGCATTCCTTCATGAGGGAAATCCAGGTTTCAGAGAAGTTGAAGAATCTGAGAACAGAGAAGAGAAACGACCAGTTAAGTTTGTCAAAGGCTTTAGAAATATCAAGCTTAAGACATAGAGATCTTTTGCTGAGATTGGATTTGAGTTTTTGGAAGAGTTCAAAGCCATGGCGGAGTGATGGTGTATTGATCTGTCGGAGATGAAGGCTGCCTGGTAATGGGAGATCAATTTAGGGAGGATAGAGGAGAGTCTGGAAGATAAGATTTTAGAGATGATTTTGTAGGAGAAGTTCAGCAGACTGATCGGTCTAAAGTCAGCAAAGGAAGTAGGGGACTTGGATTTAGGGATGAGAGCAAGGAAGAAAGCATTGGAAGCTTTAAAGAGTTTTTTAGATAGAAAGAAGTGTTGCACTGCCTTGATTACAGTTTGACCTATGATATCCCAGGTTGAGGTGAAGAAAGCGCCATTAAAACCATCTGGGCCAGGAGAACTATTCTTCTTGAGATCGAAGACAGCCCTTTTAATCTCAGAATCTGAGGGGATAGAAACAAGAATGGAGTTATCCAAATTTGAGAGCTTGGGGCTATCAGTCTGAAAGAGAGTTTGGTGGAGCTGGCCTTCATGAGGTGTCTAGAGATTGGAGAAGTATTGGACAGCTTGATCTTGGATGATGAGGGGATCATCAGTGAGGGTGCCATTGATTGAGATGTGTTTAATTCTGTTAAATGAGCCTCTAGCTTTAACAGATTGGTGAAAGAATTTAGTATTCAGATCTCCCTCCTTAAACCAAGCAATCCTGGATCTTTGTTTCCAGTGGATTTCCTGGGTTTTTAAGGCTTCATGGAGCTTGAGTTTAGCTGCCAAGAGTTCATTCCTAAGGAAGTCTGAGGGGGAGGAGTCGAAGTTTTGTTGGCATTTCAAGACTAAAGCTTCAGCAGCTAGAATGTTTTGATGAACTTGACCATAAGTGACCTTGCTCCAAGTTTTCAGGGTCTGTTTGAGAGCTTTGAGTTTTTGTGCCAGAACAAATTGAGCGTTACCTTATATGGGAGTATCCCAGCTGGGTTTGACCACTTCAAGAAAGGAGGGATGTAGGAGCCACTTATTTTCGAACTTGAAAAGGGCTTTAAGAGCAGGGGGACGGTTGGAGTGGGTTAGTAGGAGGGGGCTGTGGTCTGAGGAAAGTCTTGGGAGGTGGTGGATTGTTGGATCTGAGAAGCTGGCCAACCAATGTGAGTTTACTAAAGCTTTGTCTAGTCTAGCTGCAACATAGGAGAGGCCTTGTCTATTGTTTGACTAGGTGAATTTGCTGCCAGTGAAGAGAGTGTTAGAAAGGCCAGCCTGCATCACTGTTGATTGGAAGTCTTTAAGAGAGGAAGGAGTGGCCTGACGAAGACTTAACTTTTCATGATGTGCAAGAATGGCATTAAAGTCTCCCAGGGCGCACCAAGGTAGGGAGGTTGAGGAGGTGTCAATTAGGACTTGCCAGAGGTCTTTTCTAAGGGTGGGGTTGGTGGAGCCATAAACTCCTGTGATGAGGGAATAGGAGCCAGAGGTTGGATTAGAGAGGAGAATTGTGAGGTGTTGTGAGGAGGCACTGAAGACTGAAGCAAGGAGGTGGTGTGAAGATTTGGAGAAACACCAAAGGTTTGGAGTTGATAGAGATGGGTAGTTAGAATGGAAAGTGTCAAAGCTAAAAGTAGACAAGCCAAGGGCGTTGGGGGAGGAGAAGGAGGTCACTGGTTCAGAGAAAAAGATCAGATTAGGGTAATGGTTACGTATCATGTTTGCCAAGACTCTAATGGTCGGGGGGGGGGGGGGGGGGGGGGGTGGTTGGCAATTCCCCTACAGTTCCAGTAGAGGATCTTTAACATGGGTGAAGGAGGGGGGAGGTGCGTTTAGTTCTTCGACCTCCTTGTTATCGGGCAGAAGATGGGCAAATGGGTTTTCCCTTTGGGGGGTTTGATGGGGTTTGGCCAATGTATGTTTAGGTGTTTTAGTTTGAGTGTGCTTAGATGGAGGGGAGCAGGAATTGCCAGATGAGGTTGAGCTGGGGTGAGTAGGGATTACCAGAGGGGGTTGAGCTGATGTTGCCAAAGTAGTGAAGGTAGGCTTGGAGTCTGGGGGAGCTGAAGTTACCTTAGCGGGAAGAGCAGAGGTTGTTATAGGATCAGAGAAAGCAGGGCTAGGGGTGTCTAGGGAATTTTCAAAGCCTGGAGCGGGGAGAAGAGGAACTACCTGCAGATAGAAACTGGAGATTGCAACCATATATGTTAGGATTGGTTGCTGGATCTAGAAAAGAAAAGTTTTCTAGGGTGTCATTGGGATTGGAGGTATCTATGGTTGGACTAGTGGTTTTCTCTAGGATAACAGAGACCATGTCATACTGGGCAGGCTTGGTTGAGGTTAGATCTTGTGTGGGGGTCTTTCTATTAACTAGATTATCTTAGTTTTGGTAGAAGTACCAACTAAGTATGTCTTGACTACAGGCATCTCGGCAATGGTGCTAGCGCGCTTCCACAATAAGTACCAGCTCGGTATAAGTGTCAATTCGGTGTCATACCAGCTCGGTAGGAGTACCAACTCGGTGAGGTCGACAGAGATAAGTACTGATAGATTGGATTGTCCATAAATGTAGATAAGAAGTTACCCTTATCCCACGCATACGATCCCTGTAGGAGCAGGATCTGCGCCAGGGTATGTTTCGATGGGATAACACCCAGCTACCCCTACTGAGCTATCTGGGAAAAGTCGTCTGATGGGATCTCTGCCCCAAATCTGCACCAGGGTCCATCCATTGGAACTTCCACCCCTAGCTACCAGGGTAGGGTTTAGTAGGACCCTATCTCTAAAAGCCAATACTTGGCCTATATATATAGGGAGGAAGTCCAGAGAAGGTAAGCTCATTTTCTCCTACACATAATCACGTATACTCATACTGAAAACTCTTTTCCTCTCTATCCTTTGTCTAGTGACTGCACTAACTAAGGCATTGGAGAGCCTTCGGCTAACAGTAGCCAGGGTCTCTGACCTTTGTCTCCTTTTCCCTTTCAGGTTTTCAGGCATCCGATCTTCCCATAAAAACTTCATAGTGATTGCATAATCCATCATCTTAAGTCCGTATTATTTTAGGCACTTACATATCTGATGAGGTATGAGAAACTAAATTAGTCTCGAGGTGAGACTTGCCAGGTGAGCTGGTTGTAACTTTATGAGTTTTGGTAGTGTGGTTGGGCTTGGGCTGAGAAGAGAGGGATATTGTTATTGGGTTGGAAGAAGAAGATGGGTTGGGGGTGGAGGTAGAAGGGGGATGGGACTTGGACTGAGGAGAGGGAATTTGTTATTGGGTTGGAAGAAGTTGGTGGGATGAGGGTGGAGGTAGAGGGAGGGAATTAAGGGAAGGAGAAGGAAGAGGTTCCTCCTGGGGGATGGTAGGTGTAGTTAGAAGGGGCTGTGAATCTAGCTGAGGTTGATTAGAAGGGATGTGTGTGATTTGGGAGGTTAAAGAGTTTTGCCTGTGGTGTTGGGGTTGTGGGGTGGGGTGGGGGTGGTGGTTGGGGGTGGGTGGTGTGTGGGGGGTTGTGAACTATCATTGGCTAGGAGGGATTTGTTTGTTTTGAGTAGCAAGAGGGCAAGATTGGTGGAGGTGTCCAGATTTGAAACAGAGGGGGCAGGGGCAGTGTTCATAGTAAAACAGCTATTTCTAGTTCACCTTCCCTTGCAGGGTCTACTAAAAATGGGATTGAGGTTTTGGTTTGCAAATGTCTGTTAACCAAGACCCTGGCAAAGAGTAAAGAATTCTTTGGGATAAGGTGATGTTGTCTGGTTTGATGGGTTGGCCAATGGAGTTGCTAGAGAGAAAATGATGTGTTGGGCTCAGCCAATGTATGGGAGTTGCCAAGAAACCTCACGCAGATAGGAACAAAAGAAGGCCAGATAGATTTCTCTTGCCCTGGTGACCAGGGGAGGAAGAAGATTTTTTTCCTATCTATGGACATGGGGGAGAGGCCTAAGAATATGAACTTTTGTCTTCAAGAGAATTAAATCGGAAGATGAAGTTACCTTTAGTGGGTGAGTGAAACCAGACAGGTCTGATTAGGCACCAGAGTTTTAGCCTTAATCTTCCACCATCCAAGTGAAGGTCGTTTGCCTGCAATTTCCCCAATGACAGCAAAGGATGAAGGATTCTTTGCTAAGGAGATCATAGTTTGGAGGTATGGTTAAGGATGGTCCTGCCATTTTTCAGGTAGGGAGGGATAGTTAGGGGCTTTGGAAGGGAGTTTTGGAGTCGTAAAAAGGTGTAGCAAGAGTAAGGGAGCTTGGAAGGGGTTGCTGAAGGGGGGACGGTGTTAGACAGGGGAGGGA
>QPKB01000004.1:51189835-51236124 GCA_003546025.1 Camphora micrantha | reverse complement strand
TGAGGATATCGTCTTGGTGACTGAGCTGGAGCTCATTCTTTTGGATGAAGAGCTCGAAGAGTGATTGCTCCGGTGTCCTTGACTTGAAGGAGTGGAAGAATCTTCTCTATGTCTTCACGCCCGGGAGACGCTGCGAGTCACCGGTCGCTTGACATGGATTTTTGTTGCTGACTTCTGGCGCCTTTTGGTTTTGCCAACCATATGGACAGTAGCAACTTGGTTGGGTGCTTCTTTTTCGACCCATGTTTGAGAGACCTGGAGCGTGGAGTGCTGAGTTCTTTGCTTCTCTAGTCTCTTTTGCCGATACGCCGCGCGGCGACGCATACGACGAGCAATTTGAGCTTCAGTTAGCTCGGGCTGTGCTCTAGCCACGAAGGAGGTGATCCCTAGCGCGCAGCAGCCAAGCTTGTCTTCTTTGTAATTCGGCAAGGACAGGATCTGGATGCGGTCCTTAGCCTGTCGCAGCGAAGCTTTAAATTTGGCAAGCTCGGCCCCTGTTGAGATGAAGGGCCGAGTTGCGGGAATACAGGCCTTGACAGGTTCTCGCTGAGGCCTGATGATGCACGACTTGATCCTGGGCTTATAGGAATAAGCCGGTTCGTGCTGGGTGGATTTTGTTTGGTGGAGGGCTGGTTTCTCCTCTTTCGTGTATGAGAGAGGGTAGAACCGGTTCTCCTTGAGCGGGGCCAGGTATGCCGGCCTTGCAGATCTTTGGGACCTTCTTTGTTTTGGAGAAGGTCTTGGGGACTAAGTCTTGAGGTAGACCTGGTTTCTTGCAGGCTGAGGTTTCGCGGGGTTGTCGCGGGCTTCAGTTTTCTTGGCGGTTGCCCTTGCTGTCACGGTAGTGACGCGCCCAGGGGCGGTTCTCTGCTTCTTGGCAGGAGTTGTTTCTTCTGCGGGAAGTGGGAAAGGTCCCAGCAACCCAAAGACGATGGACCGGGGAGAGGAGGTCGACCCAGTGTCCTGTGTGTTACCGAAGGAAGTGACACTTCTGCCGCTGGCGAGGCGCTTAGGAGCGCGTTTGTTTTGCTTCTCTTGAAGCATCAGCTGGTACTTGTTCTCGTCGAAGGTGATTATCAGCGAAGCTGCCATGTTAGTTTTTGAAAAACCTTTTTCTGAAACAAGACCGGATCCATTAGTAATCACAAGAATGTGGTGATCATAAATGGAAATCAACTATGGTTTTTTCTTTTCAATTTGCTCGAGGGGACAAGGCCCGGCCCAAGCAAGATGAAGAAGGCAAAAGCCATAGAGTATACAATTGTTCTAAACGCAGGTATGAAAGGCTCAGAGTGAGCGTTCCAGTGACTGCTAGAAGCAATTGTGAACCTTAATTCAGATTACCGAGGAGCGAGGCTCACTCGAGGTAAAATGATATAAGGTTGGGAGTACAAATGTGTCGGTTGCGAATACAGTAGACCCAAGAAGGCGTACTAGCACCGCTAGGCACAGATGTTGTAAATCGCATCCTTGAAATGGACACGAGATGGGATTTTTTAAAAGGTCAAGGTTGGGTTCATAAAGGAGAGCAAATGGCACTCCGATCCGAACACGTGTTCAACATTTCTGCGAGCACAGAGTCCGAAAAGGAAATAACCAGAATTTCTCGAATCTGGACCTAACAACGACGGAAGTTTTTTTTTTTATTTATTTAGAAAAGTCAGGATCAAATTCATCAAAGAGAGCAAATGACGTTCTAACCCAAACACGTGCTCAACATTTCTACGAGCACATTAATCCGAGGAGGAAGAGGTCAAGATTTCTCGACTTTGAACCCAAACGTGACAGAAGTTTTTTTTTTTTTTTTTGAAGATTTTTTTTTTTGAAAGTCAGTATCGGATTCATCAAAGAGAGCAAATGATGTTCCAGTTCAAACACGTGCTCAACATTTCTGCGAGCACAGAGTCTCAAAAGGAAGAGATCAAGATTTCTCAAATTTGAACCAAAAATCGATGAAAATTTTTTTTTAGGGTTTGAGAATACATCGAGTTCTCACGATTCGTTCTTATGAAACCAATGTTGATAGACTAGCCCCCAGGTAAGGGTAGGATTACTTAATGAACCCGTTTGGAGGACCCTTACCTAGAACAGCCTAGCTGTCTCCAAACTCTGGACAAGGCTTTTCTTGGATCAACCTCGATTAAAGAACGCAATCGGTAAAACTTTCGTGTTCTCAAGTGCTTCCCCCTTTTTTTTTTTTTTTTTGTGGACTCATCAGAGAGAGCGAATGGTCCGTTCCCAATCTGAACAGGGGCTCAAACAATTTCTGCGAGCCCTAAGTCAAAAAGGAAAAGAAAACCAAAATTTCTCAAATTTGTATCCAAAAGAGAGAAGATTTTTTTTTTGAAAATCTGACAAGTTTGAAATCAGATTTTTTTTTGATGGATTCATCAGCGAGAGCGAATGGTCCATTCCCAGTCTGAACAGGGGCTCAAACAATTTCTGCGAGCCCTAAGTCAGAAAGGAAAAGAAAACCAAAATTTCTCAAATTTGGATCCAAAAGAAAGGAGATTTTTTTTTGAAAATCTAACAAGTTTGAAATCAGATTTTTTTTTTCAAACTCATCAAAGAGAGCAAACGGTCCCTTTCCCAATCTGAAAACGTGCTCAAACATTTCTGCGGGCACTGAGTCCAAAAGGGAGGAGATCGAGATTTCTCAGATCTGAATTCAAAGAACAAGAGAAGATTTTTTTTTCCGAGAAGGAGAAAGATTGGAAATAGACTTAAAGAAAGAAATTTCCAAAACAAAAAAATCCCATCACATGTTTTTTTTTTTTTTTTTTGCAAGATTCAACATTGGCCACCAACTAGAAAAGTGCCAAAGAATCTAAGTTCATGTTCTCAAATGAACGTGTCCCACCGGGTGTGCCAGCTTGATGGACCCGATTCTTCCTTCTCTCCAGCTGCCTCCGCCCCGGGTCTTTCGGGGTACGGCGGAGGGGAGGAGAAGAAAAGTAAAGGGTATCAACATCTTTCTTTTTTTTGTACGGGTATGCCAATTTCACTTTTCTACTTGGAATTTAGGAATGGTGATCCGAAGATCCACCTTCACAAGTAGAAAGGGGAAATGAAACTTTTTCTAGTTTCTATTGCACACATATTTTAAGAAAAGAGACAAAAGGGTTTTTTTTTAATGCCGTGAAAGGCGATTTCATTTGTGGCCGTGAAAGGCGATTTTGCCGTAAAAGGCGATTTACAAGTCTTATTCATTATGAAAGACAAGAATTGTGATTTTTGTCTCTAAAAGAAAAATAAAGTACAATAGAAATCAAGAAAAGGAATCTGACTTCTCATTCGATTGTAGGGACACGTTCAGATCGACGGTCGCGAGTCATGTATGGGCTCCTCCATCGTCCATGCAGATGAGAACACGATGCTTGGATTCTTGGCTTGGCTTTTTAACCTCAGATTTTTAAAGGACAAAGAACAAGAGAAGGTCTTATATCCGATAAAAAGCTAAGTAAACGGGCTGAAAAGCCACGTTTTAGCCATGTTGGTAGAAGAATAAAGGTCCTTGGCGGGGGGGCCCCCAAGGGTGCTTCAATCACCTTTTGGTGGTCTTTGCAGCAGAGTTGCAGGAGTTCTGAATTTTCCGAGCAATTCTCTGGATTCTTTTTCCGTTCTTCGTCTCCTTTTTTCTTATCTCCTTTCCCTTTGGAATGCCCTCCTATTTATAGGCCTTTGGTAGCCATTTAGGAGGGTTTATGAGCATTGAATGCATTAATACTCAAAATGGGAGGAGTTACAAGTTTTAAAGTATTTCTTTTGTAACTCCTTTTTCCCTGAATCTGATTGGTCGATGGAGAATAATGAGCTTTTAATTGCCTTTAATCCCCATCATGGGAGGAGTTTCATGGCTTTAATGCCATAAATCCTTTGACTCGTAACTCCCCTTTGCTTGCTTTTGATTGGGCCGTCCAAAATAATGAGTTAATGACCGCATTAACTTGTCATAAAACGGATCATTTAACCTCATTAATTGGTCGCCAAGTCGCTCGAAGAGTTGCGGGCCGCGCCGCGTCTTTTGGAATTCTTCTTGCGATGACCGCCGGTGGATCCACATGTTGTTTGATGTCGGATGGCGATGCAATTTCAGACATTGATTAATGTTAACGTGCCGGCAACATCTGTCTTGTCGATTTCACGATCGGGCAGGCAGAAAGTGTGCTTTCTTTGTCGGCCGGTTGGCGATTTCGAGGCATCTATTGATCATCCAATGACTTCGGCGGCGAATTCGTGATGTTGGCGAAGATCGACGGATTTCATGCATGAAAAATCAGATTTTGAAAAAATCACAGGGGCCAATCAACTCGAAACGCGAAAAGTACCCGAAAAAAGAGGTTTCCGACGATTTTTGGGTCGCCGGAATTCCATGGTCGCCGGCGACCATGGGCAGGCGACCCTGGGCCATGGTCGCCGGCGACCATGGGCTTTGGGCCCATTTCTCGGCCGCCGTTCGATCGCCTTTTCTTCGCCGTTTTTCGATCTTTTTTCATTCTTTTTTCTTCTGTATTTTTCCTGACATTTCCCCTCATTTATTGGCCTGATTCTCTTGAAGGAAACCCGATAGAAGCCACGCAAAACAGAGCACAAAGTTTCCTATTTTTCTGGAAAGCCGAAGACTTTGTTGTGCGGTATTGCCGATTTTTGTCAGGCATTGAAACTAGGCCAAACGATGTCGGAATGACCTGAAATTTGACGTGGAGCTTCTTGAGCAGTAGATAGGACCGGCCATAGGCTTTGGCTTGAGTTTTGAAGCCGTTCCGGGTCCCGCAAATGCTTGCCTTGATTTCGCCATGAGAGAAATGCCGAGCTTTGACTTGTGGTCAACCGATGTCTGATTGACCTGAAATTTGACAGGGAGCCTCCTGAGTAGTAAGTAAGACCAACAATGGGCTTTGATTTGAGTTTTGAAGCCTTTTGGGGTCCCACAAATGCTCGCCTTGATTTCTCCTCGAGGAAAATGCCGAGCTTTGAAACTAGGCCAAACGATGTCCGTTTGACCTAAAACTTGACAGCGGACCTATTGGAGTCATTTTGAGATGATCCATAGGCTCTGATCGAAGTTTTGAAGTCTTTGACACTGTCGCTGCCGGGAGCTCCTGTCTGGTTGTCGGAGGAGTGAAGTTAGGCCAAATGATGTCGAAATGACCCGAAACTTCATGTGTACCCCTCTTTTGGCTGCTTTGAAGGATCTTGCAGCTTTTGTTTGAATCTGACAAGATCTGATGCTTGAAGTGACGCCTTCCTATTTATGGCAGGATGTGGCTCCATGTAGCTTTTGGTGTTGAAGGGACATAGTGACATTTTTGGTGTCAACATGTGGAAAAATGAGCATTGATAAAATTAATAATGAGCGCTTTCGATAGCATTTAGGGGTAGCAACAATAAGTAATAAAATTGGAGAAAGTCGTTTGAGATAGTTTGGGCATGTCCAGCTGAGAACATAGCTAAAAATGTCACATGGGACAGGAACAACAACAATATTATGATACTAAGAAAATACCACCATACGCGATTAGTATGAAAGTAAATTCAAGAAACCCAAGCACCAACTACTGTTGCTAAGCTCAAAATGGATAAAAACCGCATATAGTTCATATTCAATTAACCTAAATAAGATGCAAAATGAAACCTGAGTTATCATATCAATAATCTGGCTCATGTGATCAGAAACACATGGCTCACTGGTAGGAGGTCGGCACTGAAGAGAAGCCATATCATCATGAAATTCATCACAAAATCGGCCACTCAAATGTATTGGATCCTCGCCCAATTCATTTGCTCTTCGAATTATCTGCAGTACTCAAGAAATTAGCAGCCAAGACCAAATTGGATTTAAAATGCTGTTTGAATGGAACTATGTAAAAAACTAATAATGAACATTAAAAATTCTTGTGGCATTGCAGCTATGATGAATAAAAGTGTGCAAAGAATTTATTGGAAAAAAGGAAAGAAAGAAACAAAAAATACACACATAATAGGTATCCAGGCTGGCAGAAAAAATGATGTTTATTGGATGTATGTTAATTTGTTCTTCTTTGTGAAAAAAAAAACAAGAAATCAAAGTCAAAATGGCAGCTTAATTGGATAAAAAGCCATTTATTTTAGGTTTGGATGGTGCTAAATACTAGCTCATGGACGACTAAGGGAGCAGAAAAATCAATCTATTCATTGTTGGAAGAAGGTACACCTATGTTACATGGTTCTTTAAAATGATGCAAACAGTCCAGTGTTAGACACCTCACCGTAGTATTCTTTTTTGCATTATTCTCATTCTATTGGCAACATGACTAAAAGCCACAACATTGTGATATTCAACAACCACCTTCCAACTGTGCTGCTGGTTTTTGCCAGTATAAACATTGTTGTGCTAATGATGTGTGTGTTTCATCATCGTCATGAAAGCCTTGACCCAACTATGGTGGGGTCGGCTATATGAATTTTGTTCCTCCATTCCAATCTGTCCTGAGCCAAATCATGAGATAAATTGCACTTATTCAAATCTATCCTTATGACTTCCATCCATGTCCTCTTCATCCTAACATGTTTTCTTGATGGGCCATCAACCTGTATAGAAAAATGCTTCTTCAACGATGTCATTGCTTGCTTGCATTGGACATGTCCAAGCCATCTAAAATGAGTTTCTTAATTTATCACCTATTGATGTTATCCCTAAATGCTCCCGAAAGCGCCCTTATCTTTCGTAGTTTTACCACACAACCAATATATCAATCAATATACGTATATAATGATTGGTATGCTTATGATGAAATATTTAATGCTTTTTCTTCTTTTTTTATATATATAATAATGCAAGCGAGGCTAAGATAGCAAGCACGTTGATTGTTATTTGGTGCAAATGGTTGTGCACTTGTTGTTGCCTAGCATTGATGTAGAAAGGTCGAGACTTTGCCTCACTGATTTGAATTAGCCTTTTCTCATACAATCAATAACCGAAGCCATTATAGTAGTGAAATTTCGAATAAACCACCTATAGAAGGTGGCTAGTCCATGAAAACTACGCACCTCATGAATGTTCTGAGGCTCTTGCCATTCAACAATGGCCTTGACTCTCTCTGGATCTACAAACATTCCATCCCCCAAGACAACAAACCCTCAGAAGACAACTTTCAAGGA
This sequence comes from Camphora micrantha, assembly GCA_003546025.1. Taxonomy (NCBI): domain Eukaryota; kingdom Viridiplantae; phylum Streptophyta; class Magnoliopsida; order Laurales; family Lauraceae; genus Camphora; species Camphora micrantha. The sequence continues at coordinate 51,228,984 of QPKB01000004.1, read as the reverse complement.
CAAGAGAGTGCAATTCTTGAGATTAGCGTACAACTTCTCTCACCTAAGGGTGTGATAGACCTCTCTCAAATGATTTAAGTGTTGCTCTTGAGTGCTACTATAGATGAGGATGTCATCAAAGTAGACAACCAGAAATTTTTCCATGAATGGCCATTGCACTTGTGTCATAAGCGTCGTGAATGTACTAGGCACATTCAACAACCCAAGACCAATCATTCATATAAACCATCCTTCATTTTGAAGGCAGTATTCCACTCATCATCGAGTCCAATACGAATTTGGTTACTCTTCAGATATATCTTGGAGCAAATTTTGGCACTAGTCAACATATCTAACATGCCATCAAGTCTTGGTATGGGGAGCCGATACTTGATTGTGATCTTGTTAATCGCCCGACTATCAACACACATCCTCCAAATCCGTCATTCTTAGGTGTAAGTAGTGCAGGAACATCGCATGGACTCAAACCTTTCTTGATGAAGCCCTTATCAAGGAGCTCATCAACCTACCTTTTCAATTCAACATGTCTGGTGGGGTTCATCCTATATTGAGATATTTTCCCAAAACGTGATTGGTTTCTAAGATCACTTCTGGATCTAGGTCTTTTACCAGTTAGTCCTGGTAAAGCCCCCAGACAACGTATTTTTTTTGAAACGAGGCCCTCGGTAACGAGACATAAAGACTCCTTGTTAAAATTTTATTTTACAGAATAAACTTAAATTAAGACTGAACTAAAGTGGCAAGTTTGGCAAGGTCACGTCGGGAACTAAGTCAATGGCATGTTGTATGTCACATAAAGGTGGGAGTTCATTGGGTAATTCATCAGGAAAGACATCCTGAAATTCTCATGTAGGATCTCTATAGCCTTCTTATTTGTGACCTCCTTGGTCACCAAAACAAACATGGAAGGTTCACCTGCCTTGCCACCCTTAAGATTCTCTTGGATTTCTCTCTCGAATTCCTTCGCATCCAAAATCTGAAAGCTCTTTGATTTGGGATTCTTCCCTTTGTCACTAGACCCCTTTTTCTCCAAGTCCTTCTCTTTCTCACAGGACTCGTTTTCGCTTGTCTTCTTCTTATCATTATTATCTTTGGGAGGAAGTGGATGAATTTTCACTTTCCTTCATTTAAAATTGAAGACACAAACGTTGGACCTTCCAAAATTGGTGGTGTCCAAATCATACGGCCATGGTTTGCCCAAAATAATGTGGCCCACTTCCATGGGAACAACATCACACCACAATTGGTCCTTATAGGAAGAAAGTTGTAATGGGACCAAACACCTTTGTGAAATAGGGATAGATGTAGAATCTACCCAAAAAACACGATATGGTTTAGGGTGAGTTTCAATCTTTAACCCAAAATGAGTGACGATACTAGAAGAGACGATGTTGGTGCAACTAACACTGTCAATGATAAGCTTGTAGCTTCTTTCATTACAATTTAGGTAGGTATGGAATATGGTAGTCCATCACCTATCTTCATCTTCCTGAAGGTTCAAAGCGCACCTAACCACTAACAATCAGGAACCCTCATCTCACTTATTTGCACTTTCTCTTCCTCAGTCTGATGTGCAGGGAGAAACCATAAGAAGGAGACATGGTCATTTAGGTTCTCCCGATCATCATCAGATGGATCGAAGTCGGGCACATAGTTATCGACATCGGGATCACTATCCTCCTAGACCTATTCTATCAGCAAATTCTTGGTGGAATATATGCAAAATGTCCAAGCCCCTAACACTTGTAACATTTGGATCGAGAGGTTTTTTGGAATTCTCAAAAGCAACTCCTTTTCCTTTGGTGTCCCACGAAATGGGAGGATTACTGGTGTTCCCCTTATACAAAGGATTTCTCGAACTAGATTTCGCGCTAGCAATAGCCCTAGTGTCAAAGTTACGCGAGACTGTACCTTCACGTAATGCTCCAAATCAGGTACCTTTTCGTACATCTCTGCAAGAGTTGTGATCCTATGGAGAATGAACTCTTTCCTAATCTCGGATCGCAACCCCATCCAAAGCCTAAAGGCGAGGATGGCTACTCCTTCACATCACATCTCAATTAAGTTCCTCAAATTCATAATGTATTTAGGGACAGTCATGCTACCCTACTGAAGGGTGCTCCTTCGATATAAGAGTATCTCTTCGTAGGAATGGGGAAGGTACTTGTCATTCAGCCTTTCTTTCATTCTCTCCCAAGTTTTAAAGATAGGTACGCCTAGCAACTGCTCATGGTTCTCTAGGTTGGTCCAGAAGAACCTAACTTGGGACACTAACTTCATGGTGGCAAATTAGACTTTCCTTACCTCTGACATTTTATGCCATTTGAAATAATGGCCCATATTAGAAAGCCAATCGGAGAAGACATGTAGGTCTATCCAACGATCAAATTTGGGGGGCATCTATCTTGACACTCTTCATGACCCATCCATCAGGGTTTTGGCCTTGACCGCAAATCCTACAATCATCACCCATGTCAAACTCCACATCGGTTTCAATTTCAAGCTCATTTCTCTCATCTCGTTCATGGCGCCTCCCATTATCATTTTGATAAGACTGCTCAATTTCCTCAAGATTAGGCTTGAGTTCTTCAGTTCGCGCATTCTGCTCTTGCCGTTGGGCAGTGGTTTGCACCATCATGTCTTGCATGGATTTAGCTAACTGCTCTAAGGTGATATTGGGTTGGGAAGCGCCAGTTTTGGGTTGTGAAAAGCCTGTCATCCTGAAACTTGGAGGTTGATAATCTTTGCCACTCCTAGTGGGCATGCAATGACAACCTATATGCAATGATATGTGTTGTGATGCGATGCGATGCAATCCCTAGACGCTCGTAAGCTCTGATACCAACTTGATGCAAGTCAAGGAAACTAGGCGAAATGATGCAATCTGAGACCAAGAGAAAATAATTAACATTTATAATAAATCCCTAAAACTTATGCGTTGCACACCAATCAATGAAGAATTCAGCTAAGGCAATTAATTGGTGGCCAAGGCCTTGTTACAATCGTACAGTTGAGTCCCTCAAGAATTGAGAGATGGATCAAAAGGGAGGTTAGGACAACCACTTGTCTAGGGATTCACCAACAAGAAGCATATTTGTTGTGCCCTCAAGGATTTGACAAAGTCTTGGTTAAAAGTGGTTATCAAATTGCAATTGGTAAAAGTTATGGGCTACAAGCACAAATACAGATTTAATCAAATGATTTCCACAACTTGTAATGCCCAAATAAAATTCAAGTTAAAGATTTAAATGGAAATAGGGCTTCTAGGTTGATTTGGGATGAAAATGGGGAATGTTGGGGGCTGTGGGGATTCGGCTAGGCTAGATATGGGTTAGGGTGTGGTCTGCCGAGTTTAATGGGATTAGGGTTTTGGAGTAGAAGGTGGATTAGGACTGGTTTTAGGGTTTTGGCAGAGGTTCTTTTGTTTTTTTTTTTTTTTTTTTTTTTTGAATGGTAGTTTAGGTAGAGGATTAGGGCTATATCTAGGGTTTGGTGAAGAAATAGGGCTAGATCTATGGTGTTATGGGATGCAACAAGGTGGGAATGATGGGGAGTGTTACGGCAAGAAAGGGGAAGGAGGGAGGTCTAGTGGTGAGGTGAAATAGGGCTGGATTTGGGGTTAGGTGGCTAGGTGTGGATGGTCACGGATATAGGGCTGGATTTGGGGTTCTTTGTTGTAATACATGAATGAGATTTAGAGTTGTTTAAGACTGAAACGCGTGCTACGGGTAGTTTGAGGGCTATTTTAATATAAAATCGCGTTCTATTCGGCTTTAGAAAATTTTTCTCTCTAAACTGTATTTTAGGCGATTCACGGTTGAAAGTCATGCTCTAGAAAATTATTGAATATCTTTTCATTTAAAATGTGTTTCGGGCAAATCCGAGCTTAAGAACTTATCTCGTGAGGGTTCTAAGCCATTTCTTAATGAAAATCGTATTTCGTGCAATCAATAGCAAATATCTTGATGAAAAAGCGTGATGGATGATTTTAGGGCATTTAAGAGTTTAATGGTCTAATCTTTTACTCTGAAATGTGTTTCATACGATTATGGGCAGAAATACTAGTTTTACGATATCCTAAGATACATTTTGTTTTAAAATGTGTTTCACACGATTGTAAGGTTAGGAACGCATTTGTAGATGGCTAAGGGTTGTATAATACTAAAAATTGTGATTTGGGCAGTTCGTAGGGAATTCTAGGCGGGTTTACAAAAATGTTGGGTACAAATTGCGTTTTACGCAGTTCACAAGTGAAAGACGTGCCTCAAAAACTCGGTGTGACCCTTTTAGTTTAAAACAGATTACAGACAAATTAGGGCAAAAGAACTAATCTAATGGTATGCAATGTCGTTTCTGGCTAACAAAGAACGTTATTTTCGCAATCAACAACATATATTTCGATAAAAACGCATACTCAGTGATTTAGGAGCATTTTAGGGTATTCTGAACTAGTATTTTGCATTGAAATGCACTCGTCTGATTCTATGTTCAAGTACGCATTTTAAGATATTTTGAGATGCTTTCCTATTTATAATGTGTTTCACAGGCGATAGTAGGGCATTACATGGGATTAAGGGTTGTTTAAGATTGAAACTTGTGCTTCGCGCCGAGAGTAGGGGATTCTAAACAGCTCCCGAAAAATGTTGGCTTCAAATTGCATTTCACACAATTCTAATCTGTTTCTAACTGAAATATACATTTTTGTATCTCTGAATAATCTTGTGGGGGAATTCTAAACAGCTCTCGACTTCTGATAGCAAACTGTATTTGGTGCAATCAATAGCTTATATTTCAATCACAACGCATGCCGGGGGATTCAAGGGCATGTCAGGGCATTATGGTTTAGTTTTTTACTTTGAATTGCATTTTTTACGATTTTTGGCTGAAATATACAATTTAGGATATTCTAAAATTGTTGTGTTTGGTTCAGTTTTTGGAAAAAAATAAAAATGCTAAATAAAGTAAGCAACCATGCAAATATAGAAACTCTAAAGAAAACAAGTATCCATGCCAAATTAGAAATTCTTAGTTTAGTAAGTCCTCTTTTCCACGTGGCCCAATACGGAAAGATGTCATGGACTTCTTCATTTTCCAAACTTTTTGGGATTCCTCAAACTCTTTGAGTAACTGCAAACTCTTTGGCCATCACAGACTCTTTGGTCGAGAGTCCACCGTCACTATCTATCTTGACTTGAAAGCCACCGGAATTTACAAATAATAAAATTAAAAAATACATAAGATTCCTATATCTCAATAATTGAGATTTACATGGCAATCTATTAATAAAAATAAATTGGGCTTAGGGAAACCATCATGCCTTGCCCTTTTGCGGGAAAACAAAGGAAACCATAATGCCCTTTATAAGTTGCCCAATATAACCAATAATAATAACAAAAATAGGTACCTATGGCGCCACATGGAGAGGACAACAACCTGCAAGGTTAGTATCACATATACAATAGGAACTAGAGCTAAGAAGGTGCCATTCATACAAAGCCAAAAGCACATACAGAGGAAGTATCACTTGGTCAAAGAGATTGTGTAGAGAGGTCATATTGCTATCCCCAAGATAGCCTCTGTGGACAATCCGGCAGATCCCTTTACTAAGCTTTTCAACACCGAAGTCTTTGAGCAGCATGTAGATGGGATGGGCAAAAGATGCAACCCTGACTAGCATTGAGCCCAAGTGGGAGATTGGTAGTTTATATGGACTCAATCCATCAGATGATGTAATAAATAAATTAATTTATTAATCTATCAATTTAATCATACTTTCCTTTCATGAGATGAATAATGTTTTATTACTTTATGCATATAACCGATACATATGACATAATGGTTCATGAGATGAACCGGGTCCCATCAGTATATTAGATGTGATATATGTATATGGATGAGATCCACATATAGGAGACATGTGTCACAAATCTTATACTTAAATATCTTCACAACCAGTGATGAGACTAGGCATCTAATCTGATAAGGTTTCAGCACTTTGATTACTATGAGATTGTGTCATTTTGTCTCGATCATCAGAATCTAAGATTCTAGATCATTGTGTAAGTACATTGGATGTATTAAAGGACCATGAGAAGCACCTTATGAAACACTGTCTTTACTTTAATGTCTGCTCTCATAATTCCCTAGCAATAGGCTCTCAATCCTGAGATATTGATGAACTTAAGTTTCCCACTATTTATTTGCTTTGAGTCACCAATGAGTGAGGCCAACTATAGCTCAACACCTTGGTGTCTTGAGTATGAGGTAGTAGGATTGTGAGAACATTCAATGGTCAAGATAGAATCTATCTATATTATCCCATTGTGCCAATTAATGGATTTATCATTAGTAAGTGCGCACCCATCTCAATTAAGAGTTAATTAGATGGTACTGATGATTACTAGAATTAATTGGGTCTCAAGGATAATAAGATATGGATCTAATTTGATGGACAGGTCTAATTGATCCATGGATATTGATAGAGGGGCCTACTTGTGGTAATAGAGAAGTTTAGAGTCTTCTTTGTAATTTATTCTTAAGATTGAAGTGCAATTGCATTTATATTGTGAAGTTATTTGTAATTAACTGTGGGCTCGGATTGTACATGAGATGTGGGGTTGTGGTCTCCTAGTTGGAGCCAGCTTTCTATGGAATCCCTAGTGGTCCCCATGCTAGCCCAAGTTATTAATAAAGTTACTAATCCTATTTGAACTCCTAAAGGAAAGGAAATAAAAAGTTACTAATTATATTTGAAGTGAGACTTCTAACTGTGATATAGTTACTAATTATGATGGAAGTGTGACTTTTATTTTAATTAGTAATAGAGGATATTACTTTAAAGGCTATAAGCTGGACGTCCCATGCTAATTACACACCTTGGGATTCACGCCCATCCCCTCTTTTTTGTAAGAGTTGCACGGTCCTCTCTTTCTCTCTCGTCCTCTGCTAGTTTCTCTTCTGGATTCCTTGGAGACCCATCTCCTTTAGAGAATAGATCTGATACGGGATATAGCGTGGAAGACTAAGAGGTCTTGGAGATCCTTTTTTGCTATAAAGAAAAAGTTTCTTCATCTAGTAAGTCTTCGTCTCCATTAGAGCATTACTGGGCTCCAAAGATATAATCTACTTTCTTGCATGTTATAGATTTTGCGGTTGCTTGTTTAGTGTTGTTTCTATCTTCTAGATAGAGTTTATTATTGTACATGGTTGATGAGTTCGAGGAATTGGATCATGGATTGGATTTATAGCCTTATGGGTACTTGATCCCTGAGTCAAGTGGGTCAAAAAGTTTTGAAAACCTATACACGAGGCCCACCTACTTCCAACACCATGGTCCTCATACATTGGACATTACAATTCCCATAGCAAGAACCCTGTTGACATCAAAAATGTCACTATGTCCCTTCAACACCAAAAGCTACATAGAGCCACATCCTGCCATAAATAGGAAGGCGCCACTTCAAGCACCAGATCTTGTCAGAATCAAACAAAAACTGCAAGATCCTTCAAAGCAGCCAAAAGAGGGGTACACATGAAGTTTCGGGCCATTTCGACATCATTTGGCCTAACTTCACTCCTCCGACAACCAGACAAGAGCTCCCGACAGCGACAGTGTCGAAGACTTCAAAACTTCGATCAGAACCTACGGATGGTCTCAAAATACCTTCAAAAGGCTCCCTACCAAATTTCAAGTCAAACGGACGACGTTTGACCCTTCATCAACTCTCGGGAAGCAAAAACAGGCCTATCGGCGGCGGAGCACCCTGGAATCATGGAATCCAAATTGGAGCTAATGGATCATCTCAAAATGACTCCAATAGGTCCCCTGTCAAGTTTTAGGTCAAACGGACATCGTTTGGCCTAGTTTCAAAGCTCGGTATTTTCCTCAAGGTGAAATCAAGGCGAGCGTTTGCGGGACCCCAAAAGGCTTCAAAATTCAAACCAAAGCCCATGGTTGGTCTTACTAACTATTCAGGAGGCTCCCTGTCAAATTTCAGGTCAATCGGACATCGGTTGACCACAAGTCAAAGCTCGGCATTTCTCTCATGGCGAAATCAAGGCGAGCATTTGCGGGACCCCGAACGGCTTCAAAACTCAAACCAAAGCCTATGGTTGGTCCTATCTACTGCTCAAGAAGCTCCACGTCAAAGTTCGGGTCATTCCGACATCGTTTGGCCCAGTTTCAATGCTTGACAAAAAATCGGCAATACCGCACAACAAAGTCTTCGGTTTTCCAGAAAAATAGGAAACCTTGCGCTCCGATTTGCGTGGCTTCTCGTCGGGTTTTCTTCAAGAGAATCAGGCCAATAAATGAGGGGAAATGTCAGAAAAAATACAGAAGAAAAAAGAGTGAAAAAAGATCGAAAAACGGCAAAGAAACGGCGACCGAAAGGTGGCCAAAAAATGGGCCCAAGGCCCATGGTCGCCGGCGACCATGCACCCTGCATGGTCGCCGGCGACCATGGAATTCCGGCGACCCAAAAAATCGCCGGAAGACCTTTTTTGGGGTCCTTTTCGCGTTTCGAGTTGATTGGCCCTTGTGATTTTTTCAAAATCTGATTTTTCGTGCATGAAATCCGTCAATCTTCGTCAACATCACGGATTCACCGCCGAAGTCATTGGATGATCATTAGATGCCTCGAAATCGCCAACCGGCCGACAAAGAAAGCAAACTTTCTGCCCGCCCAATCGTGAAATCGACAGGACAGATGTTGCCGGCACGTTGACATTAATCAATGTCTGAAATTGCATCGCCATCCGACATCAAACAACATGTGGATCCACCGGCGGTCATCGCAAGAAGAATTCCAAAAGATGCGGCGCGGCCCGCGACTCTTCGAGCGACTTGGCGACCAATTAATGAGGTTAAATGACTCTTCGAGTTTGTTTATTGTTTTGCATGGTCTTATTGAGTTACCAAAGAAGATTTCGTCCTGAAATAATGGACAAAATTGAACAAGAAGTTCAGAAACTCAAAAACGTTGGCTTCATCCGCGAGGAACAGCATCCTGAATGGTTGGCCAACATCGTCCTAGTGACAGAAAAATGGGCAGATCAGGGTCTGTATTGATTATAGAGACATGAACAATGCATGTCCTAAAGATGAATTTCTGCTCCCCATACCGGAGGTGATGATCGACAACACCTGTGGATTCGAGCGGATGACATTCATGGATGGTTTCTCTGGGTACAATCAGATAAAAATGCATCCTGAAGATGAAAAACACACGTCATTTCGGACCCCATTTGGCGAGTATTGTTACACTGTAATGCCATTTGGTCTGAAAAATGCTGGCGCGACATATCAGAGGGCTATGATGAAGATATTCCAAGATATGCAGTATAAGACGGTCGAATGCTACGTTGATGACCTCGCCGTTAAAAGCAAAAAGAAAGAAGACCATCTCAAAGATCTTCGAGAAGTCTTCCTCCGACTACGCAAGCACAAACTGCGAATGAATCCCCTAAAATGCTTCTTCGGTGTATCATCGGGTAAGTTCCTCGGATTCGTAGTTCGGAAAGCGGGAATAGAGCTTGACCCTATCAAAGTCAAGGCTATCCTAGAAATGCCATCCCCAAAAACCCTGAGACAGTTAAAAGGGCTTCAAGGAAGATTGGCATACATTCGACGGTTCATCTCCAACCTGTCAGGGAAATGCCGTCCATTCCCGCCTAATGAAAAAGGGCGTGGACTTTGTCTGGGATGATGAATGCGAAACTGCGTTCCAAGACATCAAGTCATACCTGACCAAACCTCTAGTACTGGCTGCCCCCACAACTGGAAAACCATTTATCTTGTACACAAGAGCCCTCGACCACTCTTTGGGAGCTCTACTTACGCAAGGAAATCATGAGGGAAAAGAAGCTGCTCTATACTATCTCAGCCGCATGCTGGTAGGTACAGAGCATCGCTACTCTCCAGTCGAAAAAGAATGTCTTGCAGTGATGTTTGCTGTACAAAAGCTACGTCACTATCTGCTGTCCAACACAGTATACCTGATCTCGAGGATCAATCTCCTGAAGGTCCTTGTCACATAAGCAGGTTCTCTCAATGCCCGACTGACAAAATGGTCTATCCTCCTGTCACAATTTGATATTAGGTATGTATCACAAAAAGCAATCAAAGGTCAAGCTCTGGCAGACTTTCTTGCAGATCATCCGTTGCCTGAAGATTCTCCACTCAGGGATGATCTCCCAGACGAGTCAGTCTACAACGTGGAGGCTTCCTTATCAAATGCTTCCTGGGATATGTACTTCGACGGTGCAACCAGGACAAGTGAAAAAGGAAATCAAATATCAGGGATTGGCATCCTCTTTGTTAGTCCCGACAAATACATGATTCCACACGCCTTCTCGCTACTGGAACCATGTTCAAACAATGCAGCTGAGTACCAAGCCCTGATTGTAGGATTGGAACTCGCCCTCGAATCCGGCATCACAGTGCTAGAAGCCTTCGGGGATTCTCAACTGATCGTCAACCAGATGAATCAGAAATTTGAAATCAGGAAATCTGATCTGTTGCCTTACTACAACAAGGCGCAATCACTTCGGCAAAAATTTGACATCTGTCATGTCACCCACATTCGTAGAGGCGAAAACATCCATGCAGATGCCCTGGCTGGACTCGCCGCCTCTATGGCGGTCCAAGTAGGAGAACACATGCAAGTTACAGTCTGTGAGAGAAGGATTCTCCCTCCCCTCAATACACACCAAGCAGTTGCTGAGTGCCACCAACTGGTTGGAAGTCGGATCTCCATCCTCAGACCTCCGATCGGCGACTGGAGGGATCCGTTCATTGATTATATTATGTTCGGAATCCTGCCTGAAGATCCAAAAGAACGGGTAAGTGTTCAAAGACGAACTCCAAACTTTCATCTGGACATTCCTTCAAAGATGCTCCACAGAAAATCCTACAATGGAGTACTTCTACGCTGCTTATCACAACAAGAAGCTCAAGAAACTCTCAAAGAGGTGCATGCTGGTCTTTGTGGAGCTCATCAGGCTGGTCCAAAGCTCTACGATCAGATAAAAAGGTTAGGTTATTATTGGCCTACCATGGTAGCTGACGCAATGCAATTTGATAGACGCTGCCAACAATGCCAAGTTCATGGAGACTATGTCCACAGGCCTCCAGAATGGCTACATCCTACAGCAATTTCATGGCCTTTCGAAGCCTGGGGTATGGACATCATAGGTCCTGTCTCCCCTCCGTCAAGCAAAGGTCATTGCTTCATCTTCGCCGCTACGGATTATTTCTCCAAGTGGTCAGAAGCTTTTGCGCTCAATGAAATGAAGACCTCCTCAGTCCTTCAGTTCTTGCGCACCAACATCATTTGTCGCTTCGGCATACCTAAAAGATTCGTCCATGATAACGGACCACAATTCTGTGATCACAGATTCTACAGGTTCTGCGACAAATACAAAATCCAAAGTTGTCCTTCAACTCCGTACAATCCGGCGGCGAATGGACTGGCAGAGGCCTTCAACAAGACACTCTGCAAAATTCTCAAGAAAATGGTCTCTAGCCACAAAAGGGACTGGGGCGACAAACTATCCGAAGCCTTGTGGGCCTACCGAACCACCGTTTGAGGACCGACCCATAGCACGCCATTCTCCTTGGTCTATGGGTGCAAAGCTGTTGTCCCCTTTAGAGGTACAAATTCCTTCCTTAAGGGTATCTCTACAAAATGACATGACGCAAGAAAGCAATGTCAAATTAAGACTCCAAGAGCTGGACAATCTCGATGAGAGACGGCTCGAGGCACTCCAAAGCATTGAGCTCTACCAAGCACGCATGGCTGGATCTTTCGACAAAAAGGTCAGGCAACGCGCCCACAAAAAGGGTGACTTGGTTCTTGCGGTGAAAAGGCCGATGGTTTTTGCTCACAAATCCAAAGGCAAATTCGAACCAAAATGGGAGGGACCCTTCGTCATCGACCAAGTCTTCTCCAATGGCGCATACGCACTTCTAAACATGGAAGGTGATAGATGTATGCTGCCCATCAACGGCAAGTTCTTAAAGCAGTACTACCCTTGAAGACTTCCTCCACTGGGTCAGAGCGACGCCTACAAGGCCAAAGCCTATTTCCAGGTACTTGCTCGTCAAACCCACTCCTTTTGGAATTTTCATCTTTATATTGAACTTTCAAAACAATGTTTACTTTCATCGTTACATTGTTCAAAAGAAAATCAAAATCCAAAAATCTAAGTTTAGGAGCCTCTTCCCAAACTTAACCAAAATTTTCGATCCTTGAACCCAAAATTCTTGGTTTGAAACAAAAATCAGGACTTAGGAATTTCCACCCTAGTCCGCCTTGCCTTTTACCGCCAAAAATGGTTTTAGGTCAAAATTTACGACCCTCGTGTCTAAAAACAAAAATCGGGAAAGCGATGTCAAGTCGATATTCGCAAAAACCCATTGGAAAGATGCGAACCCCATTCGATACTTCCAAAACCTCAAAATCGCAAGGAAGCAACACCTCGTTGATACTTGAAAATTTTCAAAAAAATCGTGGAGACGCAACATTCCAGTTGATATCCACAACCCAAATTTCAAAAAGAAAAACAAAGGTTCGAAAAAACCTCAAATTTCAAAAATCGTGGGGAGGCGACATTCCATCGATACCCGCAAAACAAAATTTTTGAAGAAAAAGCAGGGAAGCGACGCTTAGTCGATACTTGCACCCAACTTCGCGAGGAAGCGACATTCCATCGATACTCGCAACCGAATGAGCAAGGAGGCGACATTCCATCGATACTTGCAATACCATTCAGCAGGGAGGCGACTCTTAATCGATACTTGCATTTTTGAAAACCAAAAATTTGGCCTTTACGCCAAAAACTCAGCTTTTACGCCAAAAAACTCGGCTTTCACGCCAAAAATCAAAACAAAATCAGGTTCTCATGCCAACAAAACAAAACTTGGTTTTCAAAAAATCCGGCTTTTACGCCAAAAACAAAAAAATCGGCTCTCATGCCAAAATCCGGCTTTTACGCCAAAAACAAAAAAATCGGCTCTCATGCCAAAAATCGGCTTCCATGCCACATCGGCTTTCATGCCACCAAAATTTGGCTTTCACGCCACCAAAAATCGGCTTTCACGCCACTTCAAAATTTTCGGCTTTCAAGCCATCAAAAACCAGGCTTTGTGCCACAAAATCTGGCTTTCATGCCAAAACAACACTTTTGACAAAAGATTTTCACAAAATGATAACCTTTTGATCAAGATTTTCAAACAAACATTCCCATTCAACTTTTGCTTATTTTCAACAAAAAGAATTTAAGTAGAACAAAGGGATACAAAAAAAAACAAAGTGCCAAAATGTTTATACATGGAGGTACCAAAAAAAGAAAGAAGAAAGTTTGTCAAAAGCTCAGTCCATCATAGTCTTCAACCAAAGACTAAGATCCTCGAGCAGACTCTTGGCCTCAGCCTCCAAAGCTTCCAGGCCACGCTTCTTCAAGATGCCGCCATAAAATGCGGCAGAAAACCGCGATCCATTTTCAGCACGAGGGAATTCCTCCCAAAGAAGTTGCCATCGCTCATGCTCCTGAGTCTTTCTTCGGAGATTTCTATCAACCTCTTCCCACGCCTGTTGAACGGCCGTAATGGAAGATCTGGCAGATCGGCGAGGTGCATCAGTAACAAGGCCCTTACCCTTGTTCGTTCTGGAGGAACCACCTGCAAAAGTCAAAAAGGAAGAAATCAAGCACCAAATGACAGAATTTTGCTAAAAAAAATCCGAGCGAAATTTTGGCATGGTTCCGGGGCAATTTCGAAGAAACGGGAGGCACCCTGAAAAAGAAAGGAAGTTTGAAGATGAGCTCAACATTGCTGCGAGCTCATAATCAATGAAGGATTCTCAAAGAAGACTCGAATTCAAACATTGCTGCGAGATCAAGCCTTTCTTCTCAAATCTTCGCAAGATCAGAAAAGAGCTCAACATTGCTGCGAGCTCAAAATTCCAAAACTTGCAAAGCTCCTCGAAATTCTGCGAGACTGGAGAAGTGGGCTCAACATTGCTGCAAGCTCCAAAAATCCCAAGACTTGCAAGAAAATTCGAGGTATGCATCATCATGCTCCCAATTCCATTTACCAAAAATTATGCATAAAACCATCATGCATTAGATGCTAGGAAAACTTTGACAAAAGTTTGACCAATTCCAGCCCAATTTGGTCAAAACCAATCAAACTTTGTCTAAGTCAAAATCCATGTTGACTTGACCTAGAAATTCTAGCCTTTTATCTTGATGCATTAAAAAAAAAAAAAAAAGGAAAAAAATGCATGATCATCTTGAATTGCATAAACCTCATATCATGGTGAGCAAAAAAAAAAGAGAACAAAAAAAAACCTCTTCAAAAAAAAAAAAAAAAAAAGAGAGAGAAAAAGGGGCTGGCCCATGGGACGTGGCCCACAGGCCATGTGGCTGTACGGCCAGGTCCGTACGGACCTGTCTGTACAGCACAAAAAAAAAGAAGCGAAAAAAGAGAAAAGGGAAGAAATAAAAAAAGAAAAGAAAAGGAAAGAAAGCACGTGGAAAAAAAAAACCACAAAAAAAAGGAGGAAAAGAAAACACGTGGAAAAAAAAAAAGGGAAAAGAAAAGAAAAGAAGAATAAAAAAAATAAAAAAAAAAAGGAAACTTTCCTACATCTACATGGGGTTTTTCTTGGAAAAAGAAGACCTACTTGAAGCCATGGAGAAGAAGGAGAAGGAACTTGAAGATCCTCGAGAAATTCTTTATCTTGGAGCACTCTTGAAGGTTTTTGCAAAAAGAAAGCAACAAGAGAAAGAAAACCCATCTCCATTGCTTTTATAGAAAAAGCAAACCAAAAGAGGAAAGGAGGAGAAAAGCAAGGAGGTAAGTGCTAAAAATTAGCAAACTTCCTAAAAGAAAGGGAGATTTGAGATATTCTCTCCTAAAGAGGAGATTCTTGAGAAATTCTCTCCAAAAAGAAAGGGGATTTGAGAAACTTTGAGAAAATCTCTCCCAAAATCAAGGAAACTTGAGAGATTCTCTCCAAGTAAGGATATTTTTAGATATTCTCTACACAAAAGGGATATTTTTTAGATATTCTTTACAAAATGACACCACATGAGATTTAAGCCATTCTTAAAAGCTTAAGGTCCCATAGGTTAGCCCATATGAGCCAGGTTTGACCACCTAGGCACTAAAAGTGGCTTTTAGTCAAAATTTCTCTTACCAAGAGCATACAAAAAATGGTTCCATGCCTCTCTTGAGTTGATTGGACCATACAAAAAATTCCGAGCTTCATAAGCTTCCAAAAGAAACCCAACCATCCAACCCCATGCACCAAATCAAGCCACAATCTTGAAATTGACATTCCACAAAAAACCAAACCACTCCAATGGACCCAAAATTGTCCCAAAGAGTGACCAAAAACCAAACCATGGTCCCCTAACTTGCCACATACAACTTGTTAGGTCACAAGGCCGAAACCAAAAACCAAAATCCCGACCCCCTAACTCGCCACATACAGCTTGTTAGGTCACAAGGTCAAAAACCAAAAAACCTTCTTAACCGCCTAATGTGCCACATAAAGCCTTTAGGTTCACAAGGTTAAAAGGGAAAACCCAAAACCAAAAACCCATATCCAAATGTCATTTCAAAATCCTTGCCTTGAGACGGTACATGACCCCTCTCATTACCGCGAAATCCCTTGGAAGCTCAAAAAAGTAACTCCATCAAAAGAAAACCGCTCAAGACTCTTGGTCAAGCAAGAAGATCTCCTTCAAATTCTCGTTGAGGCACACAGACTGCCGGAACTGCACACCTCGTCGCTATACCTCGAGGGGGCATTTGTTGACACCAAAAATGTCACTATGTCCCTTCAACACTAAAAGCTACATGGAGCCACATCCTGCCATAAATAGGAAGGCGCCACTTCAAGCACCAGATCTTGTCAGAATCAAACAAAAACTGCAAGATCCTTCAAAGCAGCCAAAAGAGGGGTACACATGAAGTTTCGGGCCATTTCGACATCATTTGGCCTAACTTCACTCCTCCGACAACCAGACAAGAGCTCCCGGCAGCGACAGTGTCGAAGACTTCAAAACTTCGATCAGAGCCTACGGATGGTCTCAAAATACCTCCAAAAGGCCCCCTACCAAATTTCAAGTCAAACGGACGACGTTTGACCCTTCATCAACTCTCGGGAAGCAAAAACAGGCCTATCGGCGGTGGAGCACCCCGGAATCATGGCATCCAAATTGGAGCTAATGGATCATCTCAAAATGACTCCAATAGGTCACCTGTCAAATTTTAGGTCAAACGGACATCGTTTGGCCTAGTTTCAAAGCTCGGCATTTTCCTCGAGGTGAAATCAAGGCCAGCATTTGCGGGACCCCAAAAGGCTTCAAAACTCAAACCAAAGCCCATGGTTGGTCTTACTAACTACTCAGGAGGCTCCCTGTCAAATTTCAGGTCAATCGGACATCAGTTGACCACAAGTCAAAGCTCGGCATTTCTCTCATGGCGAAATCAAGGCGAGCATTTGCGGGACCCCGAACGGCTTCAAAACTCAAACCAAAGCCTATGGTTGGTCCTATCTATTGCTCAAGAAGCTCCACGTCAAATTTCAGGTCATTCCGACATCGTTTGGCCCAGTTTCAATGCTTGACAAAAACTCGGCAATACCGCACAACAAAGTCTTCGGCTTTCCAGAAAAATAGGAAACTTTGTGCTCCGATTTGTGTGGCTTCTTGTCGGGTTTTCTTCAAGAGAATCAGGCCAATAAATGAGGGGAAATGTCAGAAAAAATACAGAAGAAAAAAGAGTGAAAAAAGATCGAAAAACGGCGAAGAAACGGCGACCGAAAGGTGGCCAAAAAATGGGCCCAAGGCCCATGGTCGCTGGCGACCTTGGCCCATGGTCACCGGCGACCATGGCCCAGGGTCCCCGGCCCATGGTCACCGGCGACCATGGGTGCATGGTCGCCGGCGACCATGGAATTCCGACGACCCAAAAAATCGCCGGAAGACCTTTTTTCGGGTCCTTTTCGCGTTTCGAGTTGATTGGCCCCTGTGATTTTTCCAAAATCTGATTTTTCGTGCATGAAATCCGTCGATCTTCGTCAACATCACGGATCGCCGCCGAAGTCATTGGATGATCATTAGATGCTTCGAAATCGCCAACCGGCCGACAAAGAAAGCACACTTTCTGCCCGCCCAATCGTGAAATCGACAGGACAGATGTTGCCGGCACGTTGACATTAATCAATGTCTGAAATTGCATCGCCATCCGACATCAAACAACATGTGGATCCACCGGCGGTCATCGCAAGAAGAATTCCAAAAGACGCGGCGCGGCCCGCGACTCTTCGAGCGACTTGGCGACCAATTAATGAGGTTAAATGACCCGTTTTATGACAAGTTAATGCAGTCATTAACTCATTATTTTGGACGGCCCAATCAAAAGAAAGCAAATGGGAGTTACAAGTCAAAGGATTTATGGCATTAAAGTCATGAAACTCCTCCCATGATGGGGATTAAAGGCAATTAAAAGCTCATTATTCTCCATCGGCCAATCAGATTCAAGGAAAAAGGAGTTACAAAACAAATACTTTAAAACTTGTAACTCCTCCCATTATGAGTATTAATGCATTCAATGCTCATAAACCCTCCTAAATGGCTACCAAAGGCCTATAAATAGGAGGGCACTCCAAAGGGAAAGGATCTAGCTCTCGCTCTCCCCCCGACGAAGACAAAAAAATCCAGAGAATTGCCCAGAAAATCCAGAACTCCTGCAACTCTGCTGCAAAGACCACCAAAAGGCGATTGAAGCACCCTTGGGGGGCCACCCCCCCCCCCCCAGGACCTCCCTTCTTCTACCAACATGGCTAAAACGTGGCTTTTCAGCCCGTTTACTTAGTTTTTTATCGGATATAAAACCTTCTCTTGGTCTTTGTCCTTTAAAAATCTGAGGTTAGAAAGCCAAGCCAAGAATCCAAGCATCGTGTTCTCATCTGCATGGACGATGGAGGAGCCCATACATGACTCGCGACCGTCGATTTGAACGTGTCCCCACAATCGAATGAGAAGTCAGATTCCTTTTCTTGATTTCTATTGTACTTTAATTTTCTTTTAGACACAAAAATCACAATTCTTGTCTTTCATAATGGATAAGACTTGTAAATCGCCTTTTACGGCAAAATCGCCTTTCACGGCAACAAATGAAATCGCCTTTTACGGCATTAAAAAAAAAACCTTTGTCTCTTTTCTTAAAATATGTGTGCAATAGAAACTAGAAAAAGTTTCATTTCCCCTTTCTACTTGTGAAGGTGGATCTTCGGATCACCGTTCCTAAATTCCAAGTAGAAAAGTGAAATTGGCATACCCGTACAAAAAAAAAGAAAGATGTTGATACCCATATCTTTTCTTCTCCTCCCCTCCGCCGTACCCCGAAAGACCCGGGGCGGAGGCAGCGGGAGAGAGGGAAGAATCGGGTCCATCAAACCCATTTCAATTATAAAAGAAAGGTCATAATTAGAGGCTAAAATAGTGAACACATTAGAATTTCCTAATTCAATCAAGTGGTGAATCAACATGCATAATCACTAACTGCTTATACTTGCCTTTGATTGATGCTTTAACACCCTTTTCAACTCTTATGGCTCAAAGTTAAGAAAACCCCAAAATTTCCAAGCCCTAATAAGAAAACCATACCAAATTGATAATGAGATAGCATGCATGAGGTGTTGAAAAGAGTCCCTTGACTCAATTGCAAACCAAAAGTCTGATATTAGGATGGAGTTTTCACCAATTCTAGTCAAGGAAGATTTGAGAATGGAGCTCTTGTCAATTCAATGGTACGGAAAGGTGTATAAAGAGTGGAGAAGCAAGACTTCTCCTCAAATCCCACATGCAATCCTCTCTTTGATGGTTTGAGAAGAGAAAAGGAAAGAAGTAAAGGGGAAGGAGTCCTCTCTCTTTTGCAAATGACTGAAAGGATGACTGAATGGAGGTTTGAGGTTTTAAGTGAATACTTTCTCCATTTTATAAAGAAATCCACCTTCTATCTTGTATTTACAAGTAGTGTCAAATGATGGTCAAGCTAGCCCATGTGAATTCAATTGAAGACATGTTCAATATGAAAAATGAGGTACTCATCGAGATACACGCGATGACACCAAGATGATGTGCACATGATTGAAAATAAAAAAAATCTAAAAATACGAAAAAGTCCTTGGTTCTACCTCAATGGCCAAGTCGGGTTCAAACTACCTATTTATGACCCAAGGTCTAACCCAAAAGCCTAATTAGGACTAATTCATAATAAAATCACTTAATTAGAAACTAAGCATGATTAGTTTTAAGAAATCACTATTAATTAGTACTAAATGCGATTAATTCGGGTCGTGGTGTTACAACTGGGACCACTGGAGAAATGAAAGAAAGTAACCACCGACACCCATTAGAGAAATGAGACAAAGCTCAGAGAGAGAACTTAGAGGGTCACATGCAGCAAGAGGTACGTAGGTTATACAGTTAGGTTCTTAGGGCCCCCTCCCACGGGCGGACCTATGTTGTAGTGACCTGGGACGGTCTCCCCAGGTTGGAATTAAAATTTCCTTAGAGTTGGGGCCTTGGAGCAAGCTGGATTGTTGGAGAGATTTGGGACGAGATCTCGGGCAGTCGCCCTAGGTTAGAGTTGAAACCTCCATAGAGTTGAATGGGGCCTTGGAGCATGCCCACATATCTAAACTTGTCGCTCCATATATGCCTAAAGATAGTCCCACATGATATGTAAAGCTTCGTCGGTAAAAAAAGAAGAAAAGAAAATGCTACGCTCCTACTCATCTTTATCTGGCAAACATATCTAGTATATTTCTTCATAATCACTCTATACCTAAATAAGAACGCTTAATGTCCAAATTCTAATTCTGAACCTTGAATCCCCAAATCCAATCGAAACCCTAAGCCCTAAACCAATAAATTTGAGTGTGTCTACAAAAGGAGCAATAATGAGTATAAGAACTACTTGTGGAGAGACAGGGAAATTTCCAATGACCATAGGTTTGTATCCGGGGTCAGCCCTAAGCTTTTATTTCTTTACACTGATTATGGATGAGGTAACTACTCATATTTAAGAAGAGGTACCTTAGTGAATGTTATTTATAGATGATCTTGTGTTGGTAGACGAATCAAGATATGGTGTGATTGCAAAACTCGAGGGATGGCGGCAAACTTTAGAATCCAAAGGCTTCAAAATAAGCTGTACAAAAATGAAATATATGGTTTGTAACTTTAGTGGGCATAAAGAAAGGAATGAAACTACTGCAAGAATTGAAGGCCATGAGATACCACAAAATGATTCTACCTTGGCTCTAGAATCAGTAACGATGGGGAGATTGATGGAGATGTTGAACATAGGATTGAAGCAGGATGGTTGAAGTGGAGACTTGCTTCGAGAGTGCTTTGTGACCGACGAATGCCAATAAGATTGAAAGAAAACTTTTAGAGAACAACGATTAGACCAACTATGCCCTATGAAGCAGAATGTTGGCCAATTAAGAAGTAGCATATGCACAAAATGGATATAGAATAGATAAGAATGTTGAGGTAGATGTGTGGTAAAATGAGCATTGATAAAATTAATAATGAGTGCTTTCGATAGCATTTAGGGGTAGCAACAATAAGAGATAAAATTGGAGAAAGTCGTTTAAGATGGTTTGGACATGTCCAACATATGACGGTAACGGCGCAAGTAAGGAAAAGTTTGGCCATGAAGGTTGACGACCCACCTAGAGGAAAGAGTAAGCCTAAAAGGACGTTGATGGAAGTAGTAAAGATAGATATGAAGAAATGTAACTTGCCTGGGGATTTGGTTCAAGATAGATTGGAATGGAGAAACATAATTCATGTAGCCGACTCCAACATAGTTGGAACTAGGCTTTGATGATAATGATGATGATCTACAAAAACCAAAGATGACCAAATTCATTCCGATTTGTCTTCTTTCTCCCACTATGATTCAAAGATTGCATTTCGTTCTCATTATCCAAAGGTTGGAGGCTTTAAGAGAGTGGAAAAAATGAAAAGGATGGGTGTCCTCAAAATGTTCTTGTGTTCATTTTTTCTCACACACCCACTCATCTTAAATTTGCAGTGACCTTCATTGGGCATTGATTTTGACATATAAATTTAGTGAAACATGATAATGTGAGTTTGAGTTCTAAAATCAAGATTAGAATCATTTTTTATCCACCTAAAGTTTTTTGGCACTTTTAATTAACATCCTAACGTCTTCAATGCCCTATCTTCTATAACTTTATGCATCTAGTTGAGTTCCACGAGCTAAACATTTTCTAAAGGAAAGCGTATAGGTGCTATTTTGTAATGTAAAAAAGTCTATTAAAGTCTAGCAAAAGTTATTTTAATGTTTAGTCTAGCAAAATTTTATCCCCACCCAAATGAAAATCCCAGGTCGGCCACTGTCCCTACCATTAGCTTTTCCCTAATCCATGTACACCTAAATGGACCGCACTTGCAGAACCTGCAATTGTCCTCATGTCACTAAATGTGAGCACCCCAAGTCACTGGTGATCATCTGATAAAAATACATGGAAATTTGATGATACAGTAGTACTACGATAATCCCACTAGAGGAAATTGACATAGAAGAGCCTGATCGATGGATACGATGATGATTACCACAAACGCGCCATGAGATTACATAAAGAGATACAAACTGCTTTCTTTAACTCAATATGATTAACCTTCCTGACAAACTATATATAGATAATAAAACAAAGGCATGCAACATAAGGAAATGACACCTGTGTAAAGTGGAGACTGGGCATCAGGGCAAGGGTAAAACACTTGTCTTGCTCCAAGTCAATGATGCATGTGCTGGGACTAATTAAGCAAGGAACCCCTGTGCTATTTTACTATCTATCACTATGATTTTTAACTACGAGGTGGAGGAGAAATTGCAAGGAGCGCGGGAGGTGAAAAGGAGTACGTTGAGATTGTGAATGGTTGCCTAGTGGTCATGGAGAAGGAAAGGGAAGACGAAGAAAGGGAAGGAACGAGTGTTGGATTTTTCTGTTTGTGTGATAGAAGGGTATTTTGGGGAGTTAAAAAAATGGAGGAAATTGGCTGACGAGTGGTTTTTTCATTGTATGTCCTGACTTGAAAGTATATGAGGTAACTTAAGTCCTATTTTGAAATCACTTCTTTATTTTGTCCTGATTTCAAAACCATGAAAACTTAATCTCTGTTTTGAAGTTTTCCTCTCTCTCTCTGTTTTTTTTTTTTTTTTTTATAAAATCCATACTTCCAAATTACAAACCATTTCCGATAACTTAGCACAAAAAAGTAGGAACACAACGGAACTCAACGTGCTCAAACGGCTTTCCCGTAGAAAGAGAAAATCTCTATATACTTTTGGTTCTTTTTGTTTTTATTTTTTTCTTTTGGTTGTTTGTTTGATTATTTTTTTAAAGTATTATTCTAAAAGGTTTTGGGGATAAAGATAAACAATAGATTAAGAGAGTATTTGAGTTATTGGATGTTCTATATTAAAAGTCCGGACAGATACTTGCTTAGATGCTTGGGAATCAAACATTTTCATCCTTCAAAGGAGTTTATGCTTCTTTTTTTTTTTTTTTTCCTAAGAAGCAAGGGGCATAGTGATGCAACCTCTTGCCATCCCTTAAAAAGAGAAAATCTTATCCTATGCACGTACTCCCGTGGGAGCACACATCCAGACCATCACCAAAGGCGGCGGGACCACCATAAAGTACCGTTTAGGAAGGAGGTAAAATGGGGGAAAGGAAAAAAAAAAGAGTAAAATGAAGGGAAAGTGGGAATGGAGGGTGTTTGGGAATGGGGGAGGGAAAGTGGGGAAGGGGAATTTGGGGGGAAAATGAGTGTGGGGCCCACTTCAAAATTTTCCCCTCAAAAGTGTGTCTGTGTGTGTGGGGGGGGGGGGGGAATTAGGGGCAAAGAGGGGAATTTGTTTCAAATTACTAAATTACCCTTTTGTTCAATTGAAACTTTTGCAAAAACAAAGATAAAATGGTCTTTTGTCTCTCTACCCACAAACAAACAAAATTATACTTTTTCACTTTTCTTCCACTTACTTTTTGACTATCCAAAAAAGAGTAGATAAAATTAATTTTCCCTCCCCTCCCCTCCCCTCCCCTCCCCTCCCCTCCCCCCTTCCCAAACATCCCATAAATGTCTTTGGCTCTCGAGTGACAAACGGCATTGATGCGTAGCCTTAATCTGCGAAGATTGTAAATGGAAAAGGCTTTGTCAATAGCTGATCTCTTCGATCGAGTTAATGATTTTGTTATTAGTTATAATTCCCTAGTTACTAAAATCTCTATTAACAGAAAGACACAAAATTAATTGAAATTTGAAATTTTAGAACAATAAGAGAGAAACCAATCATTCACAAATCTCAGATATGTTTTTTTAAGATAATATGAAATATATATTATAGATTGCTTTCAAAGATCAAATACAACTATGAGATATGTTTTTGTCCACTACATGCTCAAAATGAATAAACTAACATGCATTTAGTACCTAGTTTTCAAGTGTTCTTTTATTACATGACAATCAATCTTCAAGCACTACTGAGATATTTGATTCAATAACTTCTTGTGAAATTGATCCTAATTGGTGCGTTGTGGATGATTCCATAGGTTCCATGCTAAGATTGGTCTCGGTCAAGCATATGCGGAGATGATAATAATGGCTTAGCTGGCATATGCAAATCATTGATACTCCCCTCTAGCATCTCTATGACTTTGCTCATGGAAGGACGCTCTGCAGGCTTCAGCTGTATACACCACAATGCCACTATCATCATCTTCTTTGCTATTTCTTTATCATTATCTGCAATATCCTCCATTACCATATCCTCTCCATTATTGAGTTGATCATAAACCCATACTGGAAAATCAAGTTGACTTGAGTGCTCTGCAAATGCATCAATGTTCTTCTTTCTTCCTGTCATTTCCAACAACATCATCCCAAAACTATATACATCGGACTTATGTGAAACACCTCCAAATGCTTTATAAAGTAGCTCCGGTGCGATATATCCTATAGTTCCCCTCCCAGCTGTGATTGACACTAGACTATCTTCTATTGGATAGAACTTTGCCAATCCGAAGTCAGAAACTTTTGGAATGAAATTCTCATCAAGGAGAATATTGTGAGGCTTGATGTCAAAATGTAGAATCCGTATATCACAACCTCGATGAAGATATTCTATCCCACGGGCTATTCCTAACGCGATTTGGTACATCTTATTCCAGCACAGAGAAATGTTCTTGCCTCGCGTGAAAATATATTTCTCAAGAGACCCATTAGCCATGAACTCATAGACGAGTGCCCTTTTTGAACCCTCTGAGCAAAAGCCAATCAGCCGCACCACATTGACATGGTGTGTTCTTCCAATTGTGGCTACTTCATTGATGAAGTCTTGGCCACTGCCCTTCAATTCTTTCAATTTCTTTATTGCAACAAGACGGCCATCGGAGAGCTTTCCTTTAAAAACTGCGCCAAAGCCTCCCTGGCCTAATTGTTCTCTGAAATTTTTTGTCATCTTCTTAATGTCTGAGTAAGAGTACCTTCTTGGCATCTGGAATTTGTAGTTACTTAAGAACACTTCAACTGTGGTATCCATCCATATATGACGTCTCCGGAATTTGTACACCAAAAATACAAAAAGGCACGGTATCCCAATTGCCGTTCTCCCAAGTAAGTACACTTCTTCACAAGGACAAACACATGCACAATTTGTATTAGATTTCACTGAAACATGTGCTTCTAAAGTATGAAGAACAGTATCATGATGAAAAATCAAATTATATAGGATAATCTTACCAATGTACCCCGAATAGAAAGATGGAACAATTATTGCTGTAAATCACGAGAAACAGCAAAGTCAAAGAATGTAATGAGAAAGGAAAATAGAACAAAAAATGTCTATTATTTATTAAAAATATTCATGTATAATTTATTGTGCTTTATGTTCCAAAAACATAGAAAGGAACACTACATATCCCATCAATTTCTATTCCAAGAAGCAAATCATATACTTCAAACATATGTACATTGTGTCTCATTTACAAAGATATGGTTCTTAAATGGAGTAAGAAAAAAATTTTTTTTTTCTTATATATATAGCATGATCATTTGAAACCGTAGAAAGACATGGACTTACCAAAATCCTTCTTATAGAAAAAGTAGAAGGCAATTACTGCAAAGAATTTCACAGGAAAACAAAAAAGCAAGATTAATGATTGAAAAGTATAGATAAAGAGAAGTTAATAACTGAAAAAAGGCTTTGCTGGAAATTTTTTTTTATAAAGGCTTTACCTTCGAGGTAGTTTGATAGGATCCGAAAGAAACCTGTATGACACCTGACTAGTTGTTAGCATACAAGAGTTTTTTCGCTCTTTCATTTTTTTTTTATCGGTAACTGAAACTTTCATTAAAAGGAGAGAATACAAGAAAAGGGAAAAAAAAAAAAAAAAAAAAACGAGGCAAGAATGTTAGCCATGTTGAAGATCATCATTAACTTCAAGCTGAGATTAAAGGAAGTGGAGACGTTGAAGGAAAGTGGGCAATCTGCATGCATTGCTGTTCTGTCATGTAGTTCCTTTTTATTAGGAAAGTCAGTAGAAAATAAATCATGTAGATCGGGTCTTGTGGTGACTCAGCTAGTTGGTTTTGTTTGCTTGAGTAGTTGCTATTTCTATGCATCTTAGACTATTTATGTGTAATCTTTTAATCATTGAATGTGTGTGGAAAATTAATTCCAGCTTTCCAATTTCTTTGTTTCTGATATCTGTTGTTACTGTGAGCAAATCTTTTCAAGTGGTATCAGAGCCAAGTTGGTCTCTAAGAGGAGTCGTGGAACTCTTAGAGTGATACTGTGTTGTTGTGGTTTGTCTGCTAGTATGGATCTCACCAACTCAGGAGGTGGAATCGAGAAATTAAACAACACAAATTACGATTACTAGAAGTCATGCATGGAGTCGTATCTTCAAGGCCAAGATCTGTGGGAGGTGGTGAGCGGCACTGATGTTGCTCCACCTAATGGCACAGCTGAGTCTCAAGATGGTGCAAGAAAGTGGAGAATCAAAGCCGGGAAGGCTTTGTTTGTTTTGAAGGCAACAATTCAAAAGGAGATGCTTGATCATACCCGAGAAGTTAAGACTCCAAAGGAAGCCTAAGATTCGTTTGATGCACCATTTTCAAAGACTAATGTTGCAAGGCTTCATATGCTAGAAAATGAGATTGGATCAATCTCTCAAGGCAACATGACAATATCACAGTATTTTTTGAAAGTAAAAGGGATTTGTCATGATATTACTCAGCTAGATGCAGAGCCTAAGATCACTGATGCTCGCATGCGAAGGATAATTATTCATGAACTGAGACCTGAATATAATGGCTTTATTACAGCCATCCAGGGATGGCCAGTCCAACCTTCTCTAATTGAGCTTGAAAGGCTTATAGCTAATCAGGAAAGTCTAGCTAAACAATTAGCTAGAGCGTCAATGAAAGAAAATGAAGAGGTGCTCCTCATTGTACGGGGAAGCAAAGGAAACCCAAAATCTAGAGCTTGGCAAGGGAGTTCTCAAGGAGGGGAGGCATTCAAAACCCGAGATTTAGAGCAGCTATATCAAAATCCAAGCCCCAAGAAGGTTGTGCTATGCTACAATTGTGGCAAACCTGGTCATTTTGCCAGGAATTGTCGAGCACCAAAGAAGACTGAAGAGAGCAATTCTGCTACTTCAAATGATGTTCCACCGAATAGAGAAAGTGATGATGAGGGGAATGCACTTGTTTCCATCATTGAAGATCAGCCTACACTGGATCAGAAGAGCAAGAGCAACTTTCTGCATTATGAGTGGACAGATTTTATGTTTGAAGAAGAGTTAGACATGGCTCTAACTAATCATCTGGCTTCTGCTAGTTTCATGGAAGGTGACAGTTTAAATCAACCAGATTATGCTAGAGACTGGATTGTTGACTCAGGCTGCTCAAACCATATGACTGGAGATGTACAAAAGTTAATCACAAAAGCATAATACACTGGTAAGAAGATGGTGGTCACGACTAACAATGTAAAGCTACCAATTGCTCATGTAGGAGACGCTGCATACATGCCAAAGACCAGTGACAAAAACATCCTGCTCAAGGATGTATATCATGTCCCAAATATGAAGAAGAATCTGATATCAGTCTCTTAGATCACAGACTCAGGTAATTTTGTAGTTTTTGGACCAAATGATGTGAAAGTTTACAAGAATTTGCAGATCTCTGGAATGCCTTACATGGAGGGAAAAAGGATAGAGTCGATATATGTTATGACAGCACAGGATGCTTATGTTAACAAAACTCGAAAAAATGAGACTGTGGATCTCTGGCACTCTCGGTTGGCTCATATTAGTTATCTAAAGCTCAAGGTAATTATGAAGAAGCAGTTAGTGAGAGGGCTGCCTGAGCTAGAAGTCCGCAGAGATGCCGTCTGCCCTGGATGTCAATACGGTAAGGTACATCAGTTGCCTTACAACAAATCTGTGTTCCAAGCAAAGCAGCCAGTTGAGCTGATTCATTCAGATGTCCTCGGCAGGGTTGGAGGTGTGTTGATCCAGTTACAGGATGCATTCATGTGTTAAGGAATGTGGTCTTTGATGAGGCCTCATCTTGGTGGTCAAGTGACCACACTATTCTTCCAGATAGCAGAGAACTTGAGATAGAGTTACAGCGGAAAATGAATTTGGATGTCATGCTTGAACCGGTTTCTGAAGAGCTAGTTGAACCACTTATGGAAGAGACATCTAACCGATCAAACAGCCCACAGAACCTATGGCGATCTGGTGTGCATCAAACCAAAACTGTAGAGGAAATGAGGCCATCGCAATTGAATGATTCAGAAAATGAGGAGAATGTGATTGTGTTGAGAAGATCTTCTAGAACTCCAAAATCAAATCAAAGGTATGAAAATTCTGTTCTAACTGCTGCTTGGATGGCCACAACTGATAATGCTGATAATGTGTATGAACCTGAGTCTTTTGAAGAAGCCCAAGGAATACCAAAAAGGGAGGAAGCAATGGGTGAAGAGATTAAGGCTCTTAAACAAAATGAAACTTGGGAGCTGGTGCATCGACCAGCTGGAGTAACGCCTATTTCATGCAAATGGGTGTATAAAGTTAAGATTAGAGCTGATGGTTTAGTGGAGAGGTTTAAAGCTCGATTGGTGGCCAGAGGATTTTCTCAACAACCTGGGCTGGATTACAATGAAACATTCAGTCCAGTTGCCAAACTTACGACAGTTCGTGTTCTATTGCATTGGCAGTAAGCAATTCTTGGAAGTTGTGGCAGTTAGATGTAAAGAATGCATTCTTATATGGTGAGGTAGACAGGGAAATATTTATGGAGCAACCAAGGGGATTTGAAGAGAGTCCTAATTATGTTTGC
The DNA here is from genome assembly GCA_003546025.1 of Camphora micrantha. Classification (NCBI taxonomy): domain Eukaryota; kingdom Viridiplantae; phylum Streptophyta; class Magnoliopsida; order Laurales; family Lauraceae; genus Camphora; species Camphora micrantha. The sequence continues at coordinate 51,200,511 of QPKB01000004.1, read as the reverse complement.
AGGCTGAAAAAGGCCTTGTATGGTTTGAAGCAGGCTCCAAGAGCCTGGTATGGAAAAATTGCTGAATTTTTGGTGGCAAATGGATATTATTTAGCTTCATCTGATTCTTGTTTATTTGTTAAAGTGACAAATACTAAGACTTCTATTGTCTCAGTTTATGTGGATGACTTGATAATAACAGGTGATGACTTGTTTGAAATTACAAGGATCAGAGTTAATCTTGGAGTTCGATTTCAAATGAAAGAACTGAGAGAGCTTAGGCATTTTCTTGGACTGGAGGTCACTCGAAGTAAGGAAGGAATATTTTTGTGTCAGCAGAGCTATGCAAAGAAGTTGCTTGGTCGATTTGGGATGACGAATTGCAGTGGTATAGCAACACCAGTGGAAGTTAATGCAAAACTTCTAGAAGATGAAGGAGAAGAACTGGAAGACAAAGTCATGTACAGGCAACTAGTTGGAAGTTTAATCTATTTAACTCGAACTAGGCCTGATATAGCTCATGGAGTTGGTATTGTGAGTCGTTTTATGCAAAGGCCAAGAAAACCACATCTTGATGCAATTCGCAGGATTCTTAGGTATGTACAAGGAACATTGAGCTATGGCATATTTTATGAAGTAGGGAATAAGAATGAGCTGGTTGGGTTCTGTGATGTTGATTATGCTGGAGACCTGTCAACCAGAAGGTTGACCACATGTAGGTTATGTATTCAACTTAGGATCTGGAGCTATATCATGGTGTAGCAAACGGCAACCAACCGTGTCATTGTCTACAACTGAAGCGGAGTATCGGACAGCTGCAATGGCAGCTCAGGAAACTGTATGGTTAGTTCAATTGCTGAAAGATTTAAATCAGACTTTGAATGGAGTGGTCAAAATTTATTGTGATAGTGAAAGTGCAATTCAGCTTGCAGAAAATCCCAGTGTTCCATGCTAGAAAAAAACATATAGAAATTCACTATCATTTTATTAGAGAAAAGGTTTTGTGTGAAGAAATTCTTCTTCTCTCAATTCACACTGATGAACAAGTGGCTATTCTGACCAAGGGGTTATGCTTAAAGAAGTTCGTGAAATTCAGAAAGAAACTGGGAGTGCTGAACAGAGAGTTAATGATGAGGGGAAGTGTTGAAGATCATCATCAACTTCAAGCCGAGATTAAAGGAAGTGGAGAGATTGAAGGGAAGTGGGCAATCTGCATGCATTGCTGTTTTGTTATGTAGTTCCTTTTTATTAGGAAAGTCAGTAGAAAATAAATCATGTAGACCGGGTCTTGTGGTGACTCAGCTAGTTAGTTTTGTTTGCATAAGTAGTTGCTATTTCTTTGCATCTTAGACTATTTATGTGTAATCTTTTAATCATTGAATGTGTGTGGAAAATTAATTCCAGCTTTCCAATTTCTCTGTTTCTAATATCTATTGTTACTGTGAGCAAATCTTTTCAAGCCATTAATTTGGTCATTTAGCCTTTTCTTTTCTTTTGGTGTTAGTTGTTGTTGTTTTGGGTTTTACTGAGCAGTGTCTTGATGCTTGGTCTCTGTTTTTGCCTTCGGCTTCTGAATTAAATTTATTGATTTAAAAAGAAGAAGAAAAAAGAAATACAATCTTGATTCTCTTTGTAACTTCTAGACCCAAAACCGTTTCTCTTCTTACCCCATGGATCCAGAATCCAGATCCAGAACTGACTATAGATTGTATGACCATGTGTTAGCAAAGACCTGTTTCAAGAATCTTTATGGGGGATAATATTGCTGTAATTTGATCTTGATTCATATTGTTTCTTTCGGAGCCCCAGTAATTTGATATCGAACTAGATCCTTTCTAATGGTTGATTCTGGCTCTAAATCTAATTCGACAAGGACTTTGAGGTAGAGTGTGTGTATTTATCAGAGGAAAAGAGAAGGCACAACTTCATTTAATTTAGACCATTCAACTCATTTGATTAAAGGATCTATATATATATATATATATATAAAACTCAGAGAGCTTCTGCGGTAGACAGCTCTTTTTGCTATTAAAAGCAGGATATATGCAGGGTTCATTGCCAAATGTTTAATCTAACGTCGTGAGATTGATGGTCATCATATAAAGGGCAAATTTTTTTTTTTCAACTGTCCATTTAATCAACCTCACTTGACCTTAGTCCTAGGCGATGGGTAGTTTTAGAAAGACACTGTGAAAATGTCGCACAAAGCAGTAAACGATTTAATTTAAATTTACAAAGGATGGGTCATTCATTAAGGACAAATAAACCAACGATGAACTTACAGCTGGAGGATTGGAAAAATCTCTTGCAAGAAGAGCACCTCGTCCTACTCAAGATGTCGACCGCATCACACATCCCCGTGTTCCAACAATCTGGATTGCCGCGGTAGCATGTGTCAATCGTCCAATGGATATAGAAGCCCCTAATTAGGACATCATGGATTGCAGAACAATTATTGAGATTTCCAATTGCATCTGATGTTGGGAGATTCATCACAACCCTGCAAGAGGTGTGCAGTTGGGAAACAGAGAGAGAATTTCCAATGATGGCATAGACATGTGCGTGAGGAGAGCTGAGGTTGCATGGTGCAGTCGCTACATATGATGGCTCGTTCACCTGTTGGGAACAATTCACGAACACCATGCCACCACCTTCCTCCCACAGCCCGAAGTTGTAATCGAGTGACGGAGAGCAGCTGTAGAGGGGGGTGAGAGAGGATTCAAGACCGGGATCGATGATGCGAATCTTCGTCTGCTCATAGGAGATTTCCTGAACGTAGTATCGCCTCTGAGATAGATGAATAACAGGTCGAGTGCTGTTTTCGCATGTCAATTCGAAAGGAGGTCCTGTTATGCCACAGCTTTGAGGGTCTTCTTTTAGGCGGAAAGGAGAGGTGATGTTGAGAAGAGGTCCACAAGAAGAGTAGCACTTGTCTTTCCCTTGTTTCCCCAAGGCGTGTGAATTTAAGAATAACAGTGAGAAGAAGAAGAGGAGGAGGAGGAAAGGGCAAAACCCCGAGATGATGGAGCGTCCGCCAGAGGAAAATAGCTTTCTCATCCTCATCTGCACAAAGCTCCCAAATTGCTTCCTGACTTGAAGAGCCAACAAAGGACCCCCACTTTAGTAAAGTTCGACGAGAGACAAAATTTCTCTGTCTGTTGACTGTTGCGAGAATTTTGTGTCACGTTGAAGTCTTCCGTTTCACATGCATTTTCTGGTGCAGTTGCGCATGCATTAAAGTCTCCAGGTCCCGTTTAGAATAGAACTTGAAGAGCCTGAACGATAAATTTGGGGCTGTCTATTGATACTGATAATGATACGTATCATCTATCTCTGACAAAATCACACTGTATTTAATTGGGAAGAGTCAATACAACAACTCCTGTCAGTGCCGTGCAAATTAGGAAGTATGGTTCTGACAAGTCACAACAACCGACTAAGTAAAGCAACGACGCTTCAGTGAAAACGAAGAAACGAAGCCGACATGATAGGCTCTTGTTTCTTTCTCGAGATGATAGGTGGAGTAAAAGGTCGGAACCTTTATTCTTTTATTCCCCATTCCGCGTTTGCCCTTACTATTTCAATATCTTTCCTATGCGAACATCTGCTCTTGGGCTCCACCTAATCGAAGTTTTAATTGTTCAAATGCATGTCTTCCTCTTCTATGAAATTTTAGCCAAATTTTACTCCGTTAGGCCCTACTGTGAGATTGAACTCATATAAGATACCAAAAAGAATATGTATCAATCTTTTATACTATCACAGGCAGATATGCTGGAAGGAGGCCTACCTTGGAGTCACTATAAGAAAAGTCACTTTTAGTGACACTTAAATAGGGGCGAGTTTAAGTTTCCACTGCTAGAAATGCTTAACGACTACGGATATTTTTTTCCATCACAAAGGTGAAAAAATTTTAAAATATCACTGGCAGATTAAATTTTCCGCCGTTAAAAGGTCCCCACTTATTTCAAAGGTGGTCCCCACTTCTTATGTCGCGAAACTCTCAGCGCATTTGAAGCCCGAAAACCCTTAAACTCTCAGCGATTTGAAGCTTGGAGGGTTTTCTTCTTCTTCTTAAAAAATCCGTTGAAGAAACCTAATCTCTCTCTGCTAGAATCTGTTCTTTTCTCTCTCTCTCTCTCTCTCTCTCTCTCTCTCCATTTGATCTGGTCGGTTGCGAAATCACACTAGGAGCTCATTAACGATTCAAATGGATAGATTCAAATCATCTTAGCTACTTCTCTTTGTGCATGTTCTTCCGATCGAATCTGTTGCATGCAGGAATTCTAGATCGGAAGGCTTCGAATTTCGATTTCTAGTTCTATGCTTGTGCAGAAGAACTGATTTTGGTGTTGTGTTGAAGTAGCCCTGATACCGTCTCTCTCTCTCTCTCTCTCTCTCTCTCTCTCTCTCTCTCTTTCATGATTTGGTGCACTGAAAGAGCAATTTTCTTAGAAATTTTGGGTTTGCAGAGAAACAAAGGGTTCCTGAACGATTTGAGGAGAGAAAGAGCTAGAAGTTAGGGATTTAGCTTTGAAGTTGATTCATGGAAGAAATCTGCTTAGAAGTTAGGGTTTTAGCTTCGAAGTTTGGATTTTGAGGTGGTGATGTGGTGAGCTCTAGCCTCCAGATACCAACCTTGTCATCCCAAGCTGTGAAGATTGAGGTATTCAGTGATGGATCCGGTTTGCATGATTGTAGCATGATTGCATTTAATTTTCCATGATTTTTATTTTTGTATTCTTCTTCTCAGTATATTTCTAGCTCTAAAAGAATATGACTCAGAGAATGGATGATTTTGCATTGTGATTTGTAATAGATCAGCAAGGATTTGTGTTTTTTCTTCCTTTCTTGTTGGATTTCTTTTGGACAAGTTGGTTGAGATTTTGAATGCAGTTTTAAATTTAGGGGTTTTCTATCTAAATCTTTGTCTATCATTTGATGGTGTAATCCAATTCATTTTGTTTTTAATCTTTTATTGTTTTACAGAATTTGGATTGGAGCTTGAGCTTGAGATTGATTTGATGTTTTTATTATCCGTGGATTGGTACAATCTTTCTTTTATCTTGTAATGGAATGAAGGTTTTAGTGGATTTGGATTTTTTATTATCTGTGGACTGGTACAGTACGTCTTTCTTTATCTTGTAATGGAATGAAGGTTTTAGTGGATACTAGCAATAATCAGGGAGCTATGGAATTGTGAATTCTTTTCTCTCCTCCTAGTGTCTTGGATTCAATACTTAAAGTAGTTGGCCTAGCATGTGAATATAAATGAAGAAGAAAGATGTTTGTCTCCTTCCCAAGTCACAAATCCTAAAACTTTCACCAGAAGGATGAGAAATTTCAAAAATTAATGAATCTATGAAATCTATCTTTTTGCTATATTGGGTCACTGGTCTAGGGTGAGGCACTTCCTTGCCATAAAAAGGTTATTACAAGCCATTGAGGCCATTTGATGGATGACTCTTACTCAATTTATGAGCAGAAACAGGAATATCTTTGAGCAGAAACAGAAATATCTTGGTCTTTCATTATCTTATTAGGAAGGATATATATCCTCTGCTGCTTTAGCAGCACAACTTGGAAAAAGAAAGAGAAAAAGAAAGAAAGTAGTAGCAGCAGGTTTCTAGCACAATAGCTCCCCCAGATAAAAGAGTCTAGTCATTTTAGCCATTTACTATTTCAGATAGCTCATGGGTGAGCCCAGTCCATGTTGTGCCAAAAAAGTCTGGGATAACTGCTGTGAAGAATGAGGGAAACGAGTTAGTGCCTACAAGGACCCAAACAAGCTGGCGAGTGTGCATTGACTATAGAAAGATGAACTCGGCCACCCGTAAAGACCATTTTCCCCTCCCATTTATGGACCAGATGCTTGAGAGACTAGTTGGTCATGCCTTTTATTGTATCCTAGATGGATACTCCGGCTATAATCAGATACCTATAGCACCCGAGGACTAGGACAAGACAACTTTTACATGTCCTTTCGGTACATTCGCCTACCGGCGCATGCTTTTTGGGCTATGCAATGCACCTGCGACATTTCAAAGGTATATGATGAGCATATTTTCGGACATGGTCGAGCGATTCTTAGAGGTGTTTATGGATGATTTTTCAGTCCATGGGAGTAGTTTCCAAGAATGTTTGTATCATCTGAACCTTGTTTTAGTGAGATGTCAAGAGAAGAATCTTGTTTTGAATTGGGAGAAATGTCATTTCATGGTGAAAAGAGGAATTGTCCTGGGCCATGTTATTTCGGAGAACGGCATCGAGGTCGACAAGGTCAAAATTGATCTCATTTCCAACTTGCCACCGCAAAAAACGGTGAAGAATATTAGATCTTTCTTAGGCCATGCAGGTTTTTATAGATGGTTCATTAAGAATTTTAGCAAGATAGATGCACCCTTGTGCAATCTGCTATCTAAGGATGTGTCTTTTGTCTTTAATGAACCCTGCCTACAAGCATTTGAACAATTGAAAAATGAGTTGACCTCTACCCCGATAATAAAGCCACCTGATTGGACAATTCCCTTTGAACTCATGTGTGATGCTTCTGACCATGCTCTTGGGGCTGTGCTAGGACAAAGAGTGAACAAATCGCCCCATGTCATATATTATGCCAGTAGGACCTTGAATGACGCTCAACTGAATCACACAACCACAGAGAAAGAGTTGTTAGCTGTCGTCTTTGCCTTAGGGAAGTTTAGACCCTACCTGATTGGGTCTAAGGTCATAGTTTACACCGATCATTCAGCCCTTAGGTACCTGTTGATGAAAAAAGATGTGAAAGCCCGTCTGATTAGGTGGATTCTCTTGTTACAAGAGTTTGACCTTGAGATTCGGGACAAAAAAGGTTCTGAAAATGTTGTAGCTGACCATCTCTCCCGATTACCTACTGACCTCGAGCATGAAAGTATCCCATTGAGTGAGAGTTTCCCGGATGAACAGTTGCTAAGTGTCTCCCATTTCCCTTGGTTTGCGGATATCGTTAACTACCTGGTCATTGGACAGATGCCCGATCACTGGTCCAAACGGGATAGGTCCAAGTTTTTGTCTAAGGTTAAGCATTTCTTCTTTGATGACCCATACCTGTTCAAGTACTGTCCAGACCAGATCATTAGGAGATGCATTTCGGAAGATGATTATTTAAGTGTGATATCCTTCTGCCATGACCACGCCTGTGGTGGGCATTTTAGTTCTAGGAAGACCGCAGCAAAGGTGTTGCAGTGTGGATTTTATTGGCCCACCCTTTTCAAGGATTGTCATACCTTTTGTTTGAACTGTGAGCGTTGCCAAAAATTAGGCAGAATTACATAGAGGAACATGATGCCTTCAAATCCGATGCTTATTGTGGATATCTTTGATGTTTGGGGCATAGACTTCATGGGTCCATTTCCGAGTTCCTTCAGCAACTTATACATTTTGCTTGCTGTAGATTATGTCTCCAAATGGGTAGAGGCGATTCCAACCAGAACGAATGATCGTCACGTGGTTATCAAATTTATTAAAGAAGACATCTTTTCTAGATTTGGTGTCCCTAGGGCGATTATCAATGATGGTGGGAGTCATTTTTGTAATAGCACCTTCGAGAATCTGATGAAAAAAATATTCTATCACTCATAAGGCTGCTACTCCGTATCACCCACAAACTAGCGGACAGGTGTAAGTGTCTAATAGGCAAATAAAGCAAATTTTAGAAAAGACAGTCAGTCCTACCCGAAAAGACTGGTCTTCAAGATTGACAGATGCTTTATGGGCTTATCGGACTGCCTATAAGACCCCAATCGGAATGTCTCCATATCGATTAGTCTTTGGGAAAGCATGTCATTTGTCGGTAGAATTGGAGCATAGTTCTTATTGGGCTATCAAAATGTTCAATTTTGATTTAGCTAAAGCCGGTAACCTACACAAGTTGCATCTCAATGAGTTGGAGGAACTTCGAAATGACGCCTATGAGAATGCCAAGATTTATAAGGATCAGATGAAGAAAAACCACAATCAATCTATTTTGAGGAAATCCTTTGAACCGGGCATGAAAGTCCTTCTGTATAATTCTCGCCTACATCTCTTTCCAGGAAAATTGAGATCCCGCTGGATGGACCCTTCATTGTGCGCACTGTCTATTTTCATGGGGCAGTTGAGATTGAGAACCCCAAGAATGGGGATGTTTTTAAAGTTAATGGTCAGAGGTTAAAACCTTTTCTGGAGCTTAAGGACAAGGATGTCGAAGAAATCCTTGTTCAGGACCCTGTGTATGTTGCATAAGTAATTTTCAAGGTCACGTCGGGCTGACAAAGTGAAACTTAGCGCTGGTTGGTAGGCAATCCAATATTCATTTTTTACATCAACCCATGGTAAGGCGTTCCATTTTTTTTCCTTGTCCATTTATCATTTCGCATTACATATCATTGAGGACAATGTTTGATTTAGGTTTGGGGGTGTGGTACTGCATTGCACACATATATTTGCCTGTAAATATTTAGTAAAAAAAATCATTTTTAAAAAAAAAAAAAAAAAAAAAAAAAAAAACAAAAAAAAAATCCCGTGGTAGGATTTTAGCTTGTTAATAAGTTTCGAAATCTTAGTTCACCATACTATCCAAATCCTAAAAAGAGTGTCACAAAAATCAAGTCTTGGAAAAATTATTGCACATTTAGCCACATGCGTGTAGTCCAAGTGAAGAGTGGGCACATCTGAGTGACCCTGACAAATCGCTAGTGGAGACTAAACCAATTGAGTGTAGAGCCTTTCTATTCCTCCAGTGTAAGGACTCTTCTGCGCTAATTCCGAGTAGAATGAAGAGCTACTCAAACTCGTAGTTTTCGGCACATTTCTTTTATCTCATTAGTGCCTATTTCTTTCCAACCATTGAGGGTGTCATCAAAATTGCGAACTAACCTTGACTTGTAGCTTGTGAGCACCTTTCTCGACCTGGTAAAGTGATGATAGGCAATCTAAAATTAAAACCTCATTGCTATTAAAAACCTACCCATAAAAACATTTCCATAGTAACCCTTTTTGAACCTTTATCCTTTATACATTTTTCCCTATAAAAATAAAAAAAAAATCCCAAAACCTCTCCACCCAAATAAAAAGCCTTCAACCCATTGTTTTTGAGAAGTGTAAGGAAAAGTTGAAGAAAGAAGGAAGTGTGCATACTTCACATGATCAATCCAAGAAAAAAAGTCTTCTCCAAAAAAAGAAAAAAAAAAGAAAAAAAAAAGCAAAAAGAAAAAGTGAAGATGAATAAAAGAAAAATCCTTTAAAGAAAACTCAAGACCTTACCTTCTCAGAAACCCTAAAACCTCATTTTCCATATTTTTACCAAACCCTTTCCCCTAACCCCATTACAACCAATAAAAGACCTATTGGATTTCAGGAAAAGTTAGGATGTTAAACAAGTGAGAAGTTGAGTGAGCATTTTCACCCTCAGTTAAATGGTTGTTCTTTCCATGAGATAAATTCTCCAAAAATTCTTCATTCTCAAAAGATATGTGAGTCCTTTTGCCTTACCAATACTCACATATAGAGTGATAAGTCAGAAAATCTAAGCGATTTTATTTCCGAGAGTATGACTGTGAGGCTGAAGTCAAAACGAATGGATTTAGAAGGTGATCAAAGTTGTGTTTTCTCATAACCCAAAACCGCACAACTGTTGGCTAAACTCACTCAGACACACTCCGGGACTTGAGCATCATTGAAAATTTTTTAGCATTTGGATAGTGTTCTAAACTTGCTTTCATTTTTATTAGCTTGCTAAAAACCCGAGGATATAAATAAAAAGAATTTTGTGGGATTTATTTGCTGAAAACCCTCACGAGACAAAACTCGTCCACTAGGGGAAACTTAGTGGTTAAAATGGCTTGTTGCACGAGCTAAGTTCAGCCGCGATTCCTGCGAAAGTGAGTTAGAATTTTTATTTTTATCGTTTTCTGCATATAGTTAGTTTTCTTTTATTTTGCTCGGGACTAGCAAAATGTAAGTTTGGGGGTGTGATGAGTTCACAAAAGATATAATTTCATAGCATAATTTTATGAGTTTTCATAGATAAAGGAACTCAAAACACTATTTTTATCATAAAAATCATAAAGTTCCTCCCCATCATGCTTTGCTCATATCTTTTCATTATAGATGGTCATTTGTATGCATTTATATGAGTTCCAATGGCTTTCATACAAAATATGTTAAAAAAATACTCTCAATTATGTTAATTTCTCTTTGTAGGTGTTAATTGAAGACTAATTTGAAGATTAAAGTTGAGATTCAAGAGTTAAAGAGAGTATTGATTAGTTTGGAAGACAATTGGATGAAGAAATGACAAAGATAGGCCAACAATAAGAAGAAAAATGAAAGACCTGGGTTTGTATTTTGACCATATCTTTTTACTCAGGTGTCTGATTGAGGTGATCTTAGAAGCATTGGAAAGCTTGTTCTAAGACCTACAAATCATATTTCATAACATTTCTCCCAATTCGGACGTTTCGAGGGTCAAAATCACACATCAGTGTAGGGACTATTTTCTAATACGGGAATTACATTCATATGTTTATATTTGCATTCTTATAAAGTCCCACATTGGAAAGAAACCAAAAGAGAGCAAGCAAATGTTTCTATATAAGGAAGGGAACTCTAGGCATTTAGGACACAAGAAAGGAGAGCCTCCTCCTCTTTACTTAAGCTATTCATGTAATTGAGAGCAA
>QPKB01000004.1:51153134-51189735 GCA_003546025.1 Camphora micrantha | reverse complement strand
TGCTTGGATTCTTGGCTCGGCTTTCTAACCTCAGATTTTTAAAGGACAAAGACCAAGAGAAGGTCTTATATCCGATAAAAAGCTAAGTAAACGGGCTGAAAAGCCACGTTTTAGCCATGTTGGTAGAAGAAGGGAGGTCCTTGGGGGGTGGCCCCCCAAGGGTGCTTCAATCACCTTGTAGTGCTCTTGCAGCAGAGTTCTTTTCTTCAAATTGGGCAGAGGTTTCTTCTGATTTCTCTGGATTTTCCGGGGATTTTCCGAGCAATTTTTCTGGGCCTTCTCCTTGGAAAAGCCCTCCTATTTATAGGCTTTTGGTGGCCATTTAGGAGGGTTTATGAGCATTTAATACATTAATGCTCATAATGGGAGGAGTTACAAGTTTTAAATGATTTGTTTTGTAACTCCTTTTTCCTTGAATTTGATTGGTCGATGGAGATTAATGAGCCTTTGATTGCATTTAATCTCCATCATGGGAGGAGTTTCGTGGCTTTAATGCCATAAATCATTGGATTTGTAACTCCCATTTGCTTGCTTTTGATTGGGCCGTTCAAAATAATGAGTTAATGACCGCATTAACTTGTCATAAAATGGGTCATTTATTCTCATTAATTGGCCGCCAAGTCGCTTGAAGAGTCGCGGGCCGCGCAGTGTCTTTTGGAATTCTTCTCGCGATGATCGCCGATGGATCCACACATTGTTTGATGTCGGATGGCGATGAAATTTCAGACATTGATTGATCTCAATGTGCCGGCAACATCCGTCCTGTCGATTTCACGATCGGCGGGCAGAAAGTGTACTTTCTTTGACGATTTCAAGGCGTCGAATGATCATCCAATGATTTCGGCGGTGAATCCGTGATTTTAATAAAGATTGACGGATTTCATGCACGAAAAATCAGATTTTGGAAAAATCACAGGGGCCAATCAACTCGGATCGCGAAACGGACCCGAAAAAGTGGGTTTCCGGCGACTTTTGGGTCGCCGGAAATTCCATGGTCGCCGGCGACCATGGGGCTGGCGACCATGGGCCATGGTCGCCGGCGACCATGGGCCAAGGTCGCCGGCGACCATGGGCCAAGGTCGCCGGCGACCATGGGCCTTGGGCCCATTTTTTGGCCGCCTTCCGGTCGCCGTATCTTCGCCGTTTTTCGCTCTTTTTTGATGCTTTTTCTTCCTGTATTTTTCTTGACATTTCCCCTCATTTATTGGCCTGTTTTCCTTGGAGAAATCCCGTCGAGAAGCCACGGAAATCGGAGCACAAAGTTTCCTATTTTTCTGGAAAGCCGAAGACTTTGTTGTGCGGTTTTGCCGATTTTTTGTCAAGCGGTGAAACTAGGCCAAACGATGTCAGAATGACCTGAAATTCGACGTGGAGCTTCTTGAGCATTAGATAGGACCAACCATAGGCTTTGGTTTGAGTTTTGAAGCCGTTTGGGTTCCCGCAAATGCTTGCCTTGATTTCGCCATGAGAGAAATGCCGAGCTTTGACTTGTGGTCAACCGATGTCCGATTGACCTGAAATTTGACAGGGAGCCTCCTGAGTAGTAAGTAGGACCAACCATGGGCTTTAGTTTGGGTTTTGAAGCCTTTTGGGGTCCCGCAAACGCTCGCCTTGATTTCATCTCGAGGAAAGTGTCGAGCTTCGAAACTAGGTCAAACGATGTCCGTTTGACCTAAAATTTGACAGGGGACCTATTGGAGTCATTTTGAGACGATCCATTAGCTCCAATTTGAATGCCATGATTCCGGGGTGCTCCGCTGCCGATGGGCTTGTTTTTTGCTTCCCGAGAGTTGATGAAGGGTCAAACGTCGTCCGTTTGACTTGAAATTTGGCAGGGGGCCTTTTGGAGGTATTTTGAGACCATCCGTAGGCTCTGATCGAAGTTTTGAAGTCTTCGACATTGTCGCTGCCGGGAGCTCTTGTCTGCCTGTCGGAGGAGTGAAGTTAGGCCAAATGATGTCGAAATGGCCCGAAACTTCATGTGTACCCCTCTTTTGGCTGCTTTGAAGGATCTTGCAGTTTTTGTTTGATTCTGACAAGATCTGGTGCTTGAAGTGGCGCCTTCCTATTTATGGCAGGATGTGGCTCCATGTAGCTTTTGGTGTTGAAGGGACATAGTGACATTTTTGGTGTCAACACGGACAAAACATGAAAGTTGTTAAGATCAATAAAACAAATCGAGAGGAGTAAAAATTGTAATTTTTTTTTGAAATAAAAAAATAAATTCCCACGGGAACACAAATCACATGGGCCACCACTGGCCGGGTCAGAACAAACTCGCGGCTCTCAAAATTCTCCAAAGCTATGAAAAATCTAACCAAACTCACAAACGAAGCCAAACCACCTCTAATCTCACTCAAAAAGCTAATCCACAACTAAGACAACACTAAACACGAGAATTAGGGGTCGGGGTCTTACACCTTTGTTCGTGTGTGTATAAGGTGTTTTATTTCTCTTTGGCTAGCTTGCAATTTTATTTCTGAGATTAGCTTCTACCAGCTTTTCCCTTTGAGTCACTCGAGATTCAGGCAGATCTCTGGTATAAGCTTGAGGTTTATTGCTAATTCAAATAGATGCTAATTGTTACTAGAAAGTAGCAATAATTCAAATATAAGGGAAGCCAAAGTTTGATTCACAGGCATCTTCTTAGTCTGACTGTGTCCTGACGCTTGGCCCTTGTTTGGCATCTCTATTTTTACCCTCTAATTCTCTAAATTTCTAAAGCGAGGCAGAATTTTTGAAAATAAAGGGGTTTGGCAACTATCTCCAGGACTCTAAAATCCTTATAGAATGAGAGCAAATGCTTGTTTTTTCCACCATCCTCTTCTCATGGAAGTTGGGAAGTATACGGGAAAAAAAAGAGGCGGCTACAAGCCCAGTTACCTTTTTTTTCTTAAAATCTAAAAGAGTGAATCAAGATCCAAACCGTTAAAACCATAATCATAGGGATTATCTCATTTTAGCCAAATACAAGACATGTACAAATCACCCGATAATCCTTTACATTCTAGCCGCACATGTTTATCAAGTACATGAGATAGGGTCCTAGGGTACACTTTAAATCTGGTCCAAGTCCTAATTCTATAAGGATTTATATTTCATAATTAATTAAGTATTTTCTGCCAAGTGAGTGCAGCAGGAAATGATATCAATGGAAATAATCACAAGTCAAGAAGGAAGTTACAATCCAAACCTAGGCAAATATTATCATCCATGTATCAGACATGATCTAACGGAGTATGTGTGGGAATTGAGTCAATGGTACTTGTAAGAATAAATCCTGGGTGTACAATCATGTTGAGCACCATTTGCCTCAGTTCCATACACATTCGGTTAAACCATGCGAAATCCACGAACACCTAGACAGCTGTCGAAGCATATACCAAGTCACGTGCTTTGATTTCATTACCATTAATGGTCATGTGAGAGTAGATTCAAGGGATCCAACATCTAAGGCCTAAAGCTAGGTTTATAGTCTCTTTCCCCAAAAGACAAGGTCCGAATCAGTAATCCAAACATCTACCTTATTTCCCCATCTCTGATCATCATGAGATCTAAGCCATTAGATTCTACGTCTCGAGGGCTTTCCAATGATATGTAGAACATAAAAATCCAACAAACAAATTAAAAGTTACGGGTGTCTGAAGTTGTCAAATTCTGCCACAAGACACCATCTGATCGATCAGACAGGAGGTCCGATATATTCGATCTTGGCCACCTCCTAGATAGCTGAAATTGTCTTATGTCTAATCGATGTGACCGTTCGTCCAATTGATCGGACAACAGACCACTCCCAGTTAAGGGATACTGTTCTTTGTCCTATCAATTCGACAGACTGTCCAATTGATCGGGTAGCGAATAGTAACCCCCTATTTGGGTTATTTCCCTCTTCTTGCTCCTGCCATTCCAATGGCTAAACCTATACAAATTGAGCCTCCATGCCCCCCTTCAATTACATTCATCACAATATTTCTAATCGAACAAATTAAAAAATTTAGGTTTTACCAATTAAGCAATTATGCCAAATCAAACCAAATCTTAATCTAACATATTAATACCAAACCAACACCAGAAACAAGCCTGGAACTTGGGTAAACTAGAATATAATCATCATGAATAAAAAAAAATCATACATGTATAATTAATCATACAATGCATATCTATTTGCCTCAACCAAGAAGAAGCAAAAATTGGGGAAAACTTGAGGAGAACCCTTCCACGTAGAAAATTACCAATCTACCCACAAAAGCTTAAAATGAAACCTAGTGCACAAAGGAGAAAAAAGAGAAAGGGAAAAAATCATGTACAAGCCTAAATCTAAGCAAGAGGAAGGAAGATTGGAAAAGATGGGGATTGAGAAATGACAAGTTTGCCCTTAATAAGTGGGTTCGGAAAAATAATTGGTTATCTAATGGATTTCTGGTCTTCAGATAGCGACGAGCCAAGAGACAAAGATGATTTAAATGATGAGACCTTTCCAACGAGCCTAAATTCAAGGAGATTGGAATTTTTCGAAAAAACACCCAGTTTTTCCTAACTTGCAAACTATCACCTACTAGGATCAAACAAGCTTAGAATCGTATGAAACTCCACAGACACTATTCTCATGATAAAAGAAACTCGCTAATGATCTAAACCCACCTAAATATGTAATAATATAATTAATTATAATAATAATTGATGATGCCAAAAATGGATTTCGGGCACCACCGGTCAAGTATAGAGTAATTAATGTGAAAAATAGAGAGAGAAAGAGAGAGAGAGAGAGGGCGTTTATAGTGGTTTGGTCAGTGTGACCTACGTCCACTTTAAAATGATGATTTTACTTCTCAAGTATGCAGAGATTACAGACTAAGAGAATATTGATGAGGTGTGTAGAGTACTGATATAAATTGCTTGCTTGCTTGCCTGCCCCTCGGTGCAGGTGGAGCTCTGTGTTTTATAGTCGTCCCCTAACAGATTGGGACGACTCTTCAGCAGCAGCAGCGGATGCTTCCTTTTGACGGAGTCTCCGAACCGCCCTCAATAGACGAGGCACATAGGATCTCCTCCGTAAGACTTGGTAAAAGCAGGTTAAAGGTAACGAAACACTGACTTTGTACTTCGTGGATTCGGACCCGGACCCGACCCATGACGAGTGGATCTGGACCTAGGCTCAGCATGGCCTCGGGTCACTCAGATCTGACCCACCATCGTGAACATCATTATGGTTTGGGCCTGACCCGTCATTGTGGACCGAGTTAGTTAGGCCTGACCCATCAATAATAATAAAATAAATGAGGTAACGAGCCTGTTAATGGGCTTAACTAACCCAATAAGATCGGGGACCTTACAAGTGGTTTTTAAGTGGGATAGTTGCGACTTCACCACTTTCCTGGGGGCTAGACTCGTCGAGGTAATTTCATAAGATTGAGTTAAGGGCTAAGGTGCACTTTTTGACCTTTAGTGAGGTTAGTTGCTGGTCTTATGTTAGTCAACACTAATTTTCAAGAAATAAAAAAACCCAAAAAACATAAAAAAAAAAAAAGAAAAACCTTGCCAATTTTGGGTTTTTTTTTTTAGAAGTTAGTGTTCACCAACTTAAGACCAGCAACTAACCTCACTAAAGGTCAGAAGGTGCACCTCAGCTCTTAACTGGATCTTATGAAGTTAACTCGACCAGGCTCGCCACTAGGTAAGTTGGTGAGGTCACAACGGTCTTACTTAAATACCACTTGCCTCGAATAACTTGACTATGTCCCAAGTTAGGACAAGGTTTTTCTTAGGCATCGACTTTAACTAAAGAACGTAGCTTTAGGCCTTAGTTTACTTTCCTTTCTTAAGGAGTTAACTACTAAAAATAAATCTTAAAAATAATCAAGTTGGAAAATTTCGGTAACTTTTGGAATTTCTAAAAATTAGTGATGTGGTTTGGTAGCATTCCATGCACTTTCCTATATTCCAATTAGGGCGATTTTAACATTCCATGCATGCACCTCCTATCCCTAGAAAGATGCCAACAATTTCACACCCATAAAGCAATCTAAAGAAGGAAAGTCAGAAAAGTTACCTTATATGGCGCTCACTGGCAACGGCGCCAAAAACTTGTTCGTCGCCTCCAAGTACCCGGTGAGTACGATGTCGGTCCACAAGTTGCAATGTTCTTTAAGAAACCTTGTAACTTTGTC
This sequence comes from Camphora micrantha, assembly GCA_003546025.1. Lineage (NCBI taxonomy): Eukaryota > Viridiplantae > Streptophyta > Magnoliopsida > Laurales > Lauraceae > Camphora > Camphora micrantha. Next base: position 51,183,568 of record QPKB01000004.1, on the reverse strand, counting down.
CTGTCCTAAATGAAACTAAATTTGAGCTAAATGGAAGTTAATCAAATTACATCTACTTTTCTAAAACAACTGAATGTAAAAAGTTTAATTACAATACTTTCCAAAAATAAAAACCTATAAAAGAAACCTAATCTAGAAAATCCTAAATAAGCTTAACACCTGCAAAAGAACAAACAAATCAAACAACCAATTTAATATAGAAAAAATAAAAAAAAATCCTAAATTAGATTGTACTTGCCAAAATCAATTTTTTTTTGCAAATATGAATGATTTATAATTCCCTAAATACACACACTGCAATTTTATGCAAGTTTCTAAAAATCTGATGCATGCTGAAAATTTATAAGTACGGAATAACTTGTGCACATTCCCATTTTCACTGGACTTCACGATGAATTTAGAAAGCACTAAACCTAAATCTAATGGCTGGAAGTTAAATTTGGATGATGAATAAATCCAACCAAAAAAAAAAAAAAAAACCAGAGATGAGAAATGTTTTGAAACGAAGAAGTTATGACTATTTAAATATGCCTATTTCAACAATTATGTTGCACGAATTCTAATTGCAGTCAACTCGGGTATCATATTCGTGCCACTATTTGACCCCCTTCCCAAGGGAATATTTGGAAGAAATTTGTATGAGGAAGTCAATGAATATCTACAAATGTATTCGGATTTAATTTACTTTTCAATTATAATAACTCACATTATCTATGTCTTGCTTATCAAGTTGTTCGCGGACAGAAGATGTCCTCATCAACGAATTATGGCCCTTCAACATTACCCACCACATCTAACATAGTGGGAAAGTAAACTCTATCTGATCCCAACTCCGTTCAATTGGTCGTCCTATCTTCATTAGAGAAAAGGCCCAAATCTGCAACACGTGTAACACTATTATTTATCAATAAAAGTAGGTACATAAAGAGAATGCATATAACCAAACTACTAAAGTTACCTGTAATAGTTGAAGTGGGCCAGTAAGTGTTCTGATCACATCTTTCAATCTTGTAGCTCTGCCTAGAATCCTCTACAAACTTGCTAGATAGACTGGCCTCCATGCATATCTTTCAAATGTCCTAAACAACTCAAGAAGGTATCCGTTCCCCCTTGATCCAAAGGTATTGGTACAAATTTGTTAGGCCACTAAGTAGAATATGTATGCAAGGGTATAACTATTCTCAACCACTTGCATGGCCCTAAGATATTGCACAGTCTATTGTGTGCGAAATCGCATGACCGTAGGGTATCACATGAATAATTATGTGGGAAATACTTATAATTCAACCTTTTATGGGCGAATGTCTGGTTTAATAACCGTTGTACGGAAAAATTCCTAAAAAATAATAGGTTCTATATCGAAACAAGATCCAAATTATAAAAATGGGCTCAGGTCTGGATCCACCATGGTTCCATCCCTAATCTACCTGTTTGCATTCGAAGTCATCTCATGAAGCTTCTTTCTTACTTTGGTCATTGACTCATCTGCAATCTCACACATGGGGAGAAATATACGACAGCTGGACTTCCATTACGAGGAAGTAATGGTAGTCACTCTCACAGGAAGGTCGAGACATGCCATAAATGGGACTACATTTCCAGGAAATAACCATAGTATAAAAGTCTATGCTTTGAGAGAGGGAGATAAGAAAGCTGACGCTGAGAAACGCAGAGCAGTTCTTCATTTCCAGCCAATTCCAAGAAAAAGCAACGGTCACCTCGCTTGAAAGGTCTAACCCTCTACTTGCCTTGAGTCATTCAATTGGTAAGGAAAATGTTAATAAAGCTTGGTGAATTGTGTGTTACTGACTTGGAAATTACCTACCCATTAAGTCAGGTGGATTTAGGAGAATATATTTATTATATATTTGTAAAGGGACGATTTCTCCCCTTTCTTTTCTCCACCTCTCTACTGCTAAGATTGGTTTATGTGGTAGAAAAATGGGCATCTTTCACATCCGATTCCCCTTTAGAATAAAAGATCGCTAGTCTCCACATTACGGATATCCGGGCTTCGATATCTCCTGCCGGAACAGCAACCGCTTAATTCACAGTCCATCCGTGAATGGAGATGTTGTTGTAGCAGACATTGATTACAAGGAAGAAAAAATGAAGATAATTGCCAACCCGAAATATGAGCCCCATTTATCACTCAAAGCAATTATCTGGATATAATGGATCATTTCTCAGTATATCTGATCCGTGGATGTAATGTCTCTGAGATTATCCAATGATTCTATTGAGTTTGATCAATTGGACATCATACCAAGTCGGCCTTTTGTACTATTTTACAACAAAGAATTAGCAGCCTATCAAGTAAATGTAATCATATCTGTGTCCAAAATCTTAAGTGTTTCTTAACAATTTGACGTCATATCGATCCTCAATAGTTTCACGGCCCATTTTAAGTAATGTGGCAAGGAAGTAACAAGGTAGACTCATTTGGTTGAAGCTACAAACTATTTCAGGTGTATATAAAATTTCTGTGTAGTTGCCTTCGGTTCTTTATATAGTGGCTGTATTTATACTAAAACGTTAAATACTTTCTCTTTTTTTTTTTTTTTTTTTTTTTTTTTTTTTTTTTTTTGTATGACGAGAAAACCGCTGAATAAGGTTTTTCTATTGAAAGAAAAAGAATATATTTGTCCTCATGAAATCTAAAATGTGTCTCTCAAGTGCCCGGTCAATAAAGTTTGGGATTTTTACGAAAAAATTAAACTTAAATTATAATTAAATGATTTTATGACAAAAAAAATCATAAAATGATGAAATAGTTGTTCGTACATGTTTTTTTTAGAAAAAATTACCCTAGTTGACGATATCATCAATTTAGTTGACAATATCGTTAACTTGGTTGATGATATCGTCAGCCTCCTGCAACTTTTTTTCTCTTCTTTTCCTTAAACTTTTCTTCTTTTTTTTCGATGGTTTTCATACTTGATTGTCTTAAGTTTGGAGGGGATAATGCTAAGATTTGGCAGAAGATGAATATCCATTTCAAATAAATGAAAAAAATCAAAAGGATGTGATAAATACATCAAAGAAAAAAGGCTTGACAAGTCTTTCACAAATCACATAGAAGTCTGTTCAATTCATCCACTATCAAATTCATTCTTAAATTAAGCTGGTTCAAAGATTTTGGATTTTGGATTAACGAAACAAAAAACATTATCTGGATTTAGAATTCCACACAAACAACACCATACTTAGGAGAAAAACCTTACATTCACTATTCAAAGATTGCCCCCAACATGGCTCCCCACATTTTGTTAATAGACATCAAAACTTATGAAATTCCTCCAAATAAATGGGTTTAGACTCTAAAATCTAAATGTTCACAAAAGCTTGCCCAAATTCATCCCTTTAAGTCACACTCGAAGCCACCCCCAAATTGAGAGAAAATCTTCATTTATACATTTCAACGAACGCGTTACACTCCAAACTCAAACTCTCAAAACTCATGTGAAGGGGACGACAAATGTGTATAAGCTAAGTATGTGATCCACACAACTAAGGAAGATTGCTAGAAATACTTAAGGAAGACTACTGTGCCATAAAATATAATAATTTTCATAACCTTTCAATCATTAGTTAGAGAAAGAGTCAAAGAGGGAGCAAAATATCGTTTTTTGCATGAAGGTTGACCATATCGTCAACCAATTGATGATATTGCTAACTGAGTTTGACGGGTCAGGCCCAAACCATGATGACGGGTCAAGTCCAAGAGATTCAGTTCATGATGTTGGGTCAGGTCTGAATGACCCGGGTCCGTGTCGAGCCCAGGTCCAGATCCACTCGTCATGGGTAGGTCCGGGTCCGAATCCACGAAGTACGAAGTCAGAGCGTCGTTACCTCTAACCTGCTTTTACCAAGTCTTGCGGAGGATATCTTATCTGCCTCGTCACTTGAGGGCGGTTCGGAGACTCCGCCAAAAGGTAGCGTCCGCTGCTGAAGAGTCTCCCCATCTGTTAGGGGACGACTATAAAACAAGAGCCCCACCCACACTGAGGGGCAAGCAAACTGTGGCAATCAACCTTTACCATCATTTTCAAGTATTCTCTGTAATCATCACATATTTGAGAAGTAAAACCATCACTTCAAAGTGGACGTAGGTCACATTGACCGAACCACTATAAACCTCCTCTCTCTCATTCTCTCTCTATTTTTCACATTAATTATTCTAAACTTGACCGGTGGTGCCCGAAACCTATTTTTGGCATCATCAGTTTGGCGCCGTCTGTGGGAAAGGCTCAGAAGTATATGAACGCTGAAGACATAACCAGAGCCAGGCGGGGAGAGTCCTCCAGAACAGGGGATAAGAGAAAGGAGGAGCGAGACAGAGATGAAAAGGAGGACATTAGCGACAAGCGAGGCAGGACAGAGAGGGTACCTGTTAGAGACCGACTCGGTCCTCCTCCGCACAGAGACAGACAAGTATTCACTCCTCTCAACACCACTATTGGACACATCTTGTTCCAAATACAAGATGACCCCGCCGTAAAATGGCCCGGGAAAATGAAGTCCCCTCCAAATCGCAGGAACCTGACTAAATATTGTCGCTTTCATCGCGACCATGGCCATGACACTGACGACTGCTTTGAACTCAAGAAGCAGATTGAAGATCTCATTCAGCATGGTTACCTGCGCCAATATGTTGCTGGAAGAGGGCAAGCCCCACCACCGCCACCACCTCGAAATATCGAGGACCCGCAGCCGATTGGGGAAATCCGAACTATCTCAGGAGGACCAGCATAGTCACTCTCCGCCCTGAAGGCTCATGCCAGAAAGGCAAAACATCCTGGCTTGGACAGGCGCCCTGGCAGCGGCGCTACCAGCACCCAAGGGGGCGCCCCGCTGCAGTGCCCGCACCAACAGCAACAGCGCCCAAGGGGGCGCCCCGCCGTCCGATGTCCAGCAACTCCATCGCCTTACCAGTAGCAGCTGCAAGGGCGCCCTGGCTAGTGCCCATGCCCAATTCTCCATTGTGCGCAGCGGGGGCCACTAGCGCCATGCCCGCAGCAGCGGGGGCGCCCCGCCGTCCATCTTCCGCTGCGCCAGCAGCGCTTGCTACCTCTCCAAGCTGGGCGCCAGGGGCGCCCGGATCTGCTGCATCACCACGTTTGGCGTCAGGGGCGCCCGGTCCCTCTGCTGCCATCACACCTCGCCTCTCCCTGCCGCTGCCAGGGGCGCCCACGCCCAAGCCAGGGGCGCCCATGCCAGGGCTCCCGCTCCTCCGTCGCTGCTGCTCCCCTGGCTGGGCGCCCAAGTCAGGGGCGCCCATGCCAGGGCGCCCGCTCCTTCGTCGCTGCTGCTCCCTTGGCTGGGCGCCCAAGTCAGGGGCGCCCATGCCAGGGCGCCCGCTCCTCCGTCGCTGCTGCTCCCCTGGCTGGGCGCCCAAGTCAGGGGCGCCCATGCCAGGGCGCCCGCTCCTCCGTCGCTGCTGCTCCCCTGCCAGGGCGCCCGCTCCTAAAACCATCACTTCAAAGTGGACGTAGGTCACATTGACCGAACCACTATAAACCTCCTCTCTCTCATTCTCTCTCTATTTTTCACATTAATTATTCTAAACTTGACCGGTGGTGCCCGAAACCTATTTTTGGCATCATCAGTTTGGCGCCGTCTGTGGGAACGTCAAAACTCTCACTTCATAACACTACATTTTCGAAAGCTATGGTGACCACCACCAGATCGACAAGGCGACAAGAAAACAATTCCAGGCGAGAGGAAGAGGAAAATCCTCCACCAAATAATCCTCCTCCAAATGCTACCGCTCCAGATCCCACTCCTCAGCAGATGTTGGCGACAATGCAGCTGGTTGCCCAAAACCAGCAGATCCTGCAGCTCATACTCGCGGGGCAGGGAGGAGCAACGCAAGGAGGGCCTCGCCAGGGAGCTCCTCGCAGGGGAGCGCCTCGCCCGGGTGACCATCAGCATGGCGCCCAGGGCCTGGGCGCCCGCCTCCATGGCGCCCAAGGCCTGGGCGCCCATCACCATGTAGCCCAAGGCCTGGGCGCCCATCCACCGGGCACCGGCGCCCAAGGAGTTCCTCGTAACCCCCCTCTCGGAGTGCTGTTGGTCGATCCTCAAGGTCGCGCCCATCACGGAGTCCCTCTACCCCAAGGTGGAGCTCATGTTGGAGGACCCCCACCTCCAGGTGGAGCGAATCAAGGCGGTCTTCCACCTCCTCCCTCTGTTTCTAACGGGGAGGAACCTCATTTCCAAGAGGAGGAAGATGAAAATCAAAGCATAGAAGTGGGGAGTCACTTCTATGATCGGTCCAGAGAAGCCCCCAATCACTGGGAAGAAAAAATCAAAGAAATGCAGAATCAACTGGGCGATGTCTTCAATGCCATAAGAGCTCAGGCGCCAGAGACGGTAGATTATCTAGTCGGACGAACGGATACACCGTTCAAGCCTGACGTGGTGAACTACCCACTCCCTCAAAAATTCAAGATGCCATCCGTAGAGACCTTCGATGGAAGGAAGGATCCGTTGGACCACTTAGAGACGTACAAAAGCAAAATGCAGCTGCATAGTATCCCTGACGAGATAATGTGCAGGGCGTTCCCAACCACATTGAAGGGCTCCGCTCGGCAATGGTTTGCCAACCTCTCCCCAGCCTCCATCGCCACCTTTGGAGAGTTGAGTAAGTCATTCGTCTCGCACTTCATCGGAGGGCGCCGCCACCAAAAGCCTGCCACACACCTGCTCAGCATAAAGCAGGACAAAAATGAGAGCCTCAGGAGCTACCTCACTCGTTTTAACGAGGAGGTACTTCAGGTCGAAGAGCCTGACGACAAGGTGTCAATGACAGCCTTTCTAGGAGGCCTTCGCTCATTGAGCTTCCTCTTCTCGGTGATGAAACGTCCGCCAAAGAATATGCCAGAGCTACTAGCAAAGGCTCAGAAGTATATGAACGCTGAAGACATAACCAGAGCCAGGCGGGGAGAGTCCTCCAGAACAGGGGATAAGAGAAAGGAGGAGCGAGACAGAGATGAAAAGGAGGACATTAGCGACAAGCGAGGCAGGACAGAGAGGGTACCTGTTAGAGACCGACTCGGTCCTCCTCCGCACAGAGACAGACAAGTATTCACTCCTCTCAACACCACTATTGGACACATCTTGTTCCAAATACAAGATGACCCCGCCGTAAAATGGCCCGGGAAAATGAAGTCCCCTCCAAATCGCAGGAACCTGACTAAATACTGTCGCTTTCATCGCGACCATGGCCATGACACTGACGACTGCTTTGAACTCAAGAAGCAGATTGAAGATCTCATTCAGCATGGTTACCTGCGCCAATATGTTGCTGGAAGAGGGCAAGCCCCACCACCGCCACCACCTCGAAATATCGAGGACCCGCAGCCGATTGGGGAAATCCGAACTATCTCAGGAGGACTAGCATAGTCACTCTCCGCCCTGAAGGCTCATGCCAGAAAGGCAAAACATCCTGATGAAGCACACCCGTCTAAGGCGCCCACGCATGAAGCTAACGAAATCATATCCTTCTCGGATAAAGATTTGGAAAGGATGACTCACCCCTCTTGTATTAATTGAAAAACATCAGGACAAAAGAGTATACATTGGCTTTTCTCTTTCAGAAGTTAAACCTGCCTCTCTGCACTGTTTTTAAACATGTAATCTATCTCCAGCTTAGCGGCTCTCTCGCGGGTCGCCAAAAAAGCTTGGCCTACCTCTGCACTGTTCTCAAACAGGCAGCCTATCTCCAGCTTAGCGGCTCTCTCGCGGGTCGCCAAAAAGCTTGGCCTACCTCTGCATTGTTCTCAAACAGGCAGCCTATCTCCAGCTTAGCGGATCTCTCGCGGGTCGCCAAAAAGCTTGGCCTACCTCTGCACTGTTCTCAAACAGGCAGCCTATCTCCAGCTTAGCGGCTCTCTCGCGGGTCGCCAAAAAGCTTGGCCTACCTCTGCATTGTTCTCAAACAGGCAGCCTATTTCCAGCTTAGCGGCTCTCTCGCGGGTCGCCAAAAGCTTAGCCTAGCTCTGCACTGTTCTCAAACAGGCAGCCTATCTCCAGCTTAGCGGCTCTCTCGTGGGTCGCCAAAAAAAGCTTGGCCTACCTCTGCACTGTTTTAATTTCAAAAGGATCTTGAAACTCAGGTCATCTGCAACCCGAGGGACTACATTAAATTAGCGTACCCAACTGTCTCATCTGAAACTCTGGCCGCTCAAATAAGCCAACCCAGCATCCACAGGGCAACCAGACCCCCTTAGCTCGCCCAAAGTGGCGACTCTTGATACCTGCACGCCACGGCCAGCCTCCTCCATAGCGCCCAAAGCTCCCTCTCACGGGCCGCTCATGAGCCGCTGTAAGATCAGCCTTCATGATGTACCCTCAGTTTCAAACTTGCCTTCGCAAGCTCAGACGCCTGATGGACACTACTGCCCTTGCCCGGACAGCGGGCGACGCTGCTGGTGTCAGCGCCCAAACTTCCCTCGCCCACTGCAACAACATCCTGGCTTGGACAGGCGCCCTGGCAGCGGCGCTACCAGCAGCCAAGGGGGCGCCCCGCTGCAGTGCCCGCACCAACAGCAACAGCGCCCAAGGGGGCGCCCCGCCGTCCGATGTCCAGCAACTCCATCGCCTGTACCAGTAGCAGCTGCAAGGGCGCCCTGGCTAGTGCCCCTGCCCAATTCTCCATTGTGCGCAGCGGGGGCCACTAGCGCCATGCCCGCAGCAGCGGGGGCGCCCCGCCGTCCATCTTCCGCTGCGCCAGCAGCGCTTGCTACCTCTCCAAGCTGGGCGCCAGGGGCGCCCGGATCTGCTGCATCACCACGTTTGGCGCCAGGGGCGCCCGGTCCCTCTGCTGCCATCACACCTCGCCTCTCCCTGCCGCTGCCAGGGGCGCCCACGCCCAAGCCAGGGGCGCCCATGCCAGGGCGCCCGCTCCTCCGTCGCTGCTGCTCCCCTGGCTGGGCGCCCAAGTCAGGGGCGCCCGCTCCTCCGTCGCTGCTGCTCCCCTGGCTGGGCGCCCAAGTCAGGGGCGCCCATGCCAGGGCGCCCGCTCCTCCGTCGCTGCTGCTCCCCTGGCTGGGCGCCCAAGTCAGGGGCGCCCATGCCAGGGTGCCCGCTCCTCCGTCGTTGCTGCTCCCTGGCTGGGCCCCCAAGCCAGGGGCGCCCAAGCCAGGGGCGCCCACTGCCGCGGCGCCCGCCACCTCTGCTGCCTCCTACAGACCACCTTGAATTATATCACCTGCTGCAACCCGGAATCTGAGAGCAAGATCTGTCCAAAGCTAGGAGGACTCTTCCTTTAAAAAAAAAAAAAAAAAAAAAAAAAGGACAGATACAGAAGGCAAACAAAAATCAAATCTGATCCTTACAAAACCCTAGGTCAAAAAAGGACAGCTCGACCACCGCCGGGGGACACCCCCGGACCCCCTCTGCGAAGAGCATATTATTTCGAAGTGGCAGCATGCTTTTGTGAGATACTAACTTGCAAGTAATAATGTCCTCTCCATAGCCAGGACTCCTCCAAAAAAAAAAAAAAATTTGATATTTGAAAATGTCTCGCTTTCAAAACTTCCTTTGGCGCGAGACATTGAGGGGCAAATGACGGGTCAGGCCCAAACCATGATGACGGGTCAAGTCCAAGAGATTCAGTTCATGATGTTGGGTCAGGTCTGAATGACCCGGGTCCGTGTCGAGCCCAGGTCCAGATCCACTCGTCATGGGTAGGTCCGGGTCCGAATCCACGAAGTACGAAGTCAGAGCGTCGTTACCTCTAACCTGCTTTTACCAAGTCTTGCGGAGGATATCTTATCTGCCTCGTCACTTGAGGGCGGTTCGGAGACTCCGCCAAAAGGTAGCTTCCGCTGCTGAAGAGTCTCCCCATCTGTTAGGGGACGACTATAAAACAAGAGCCCCACCCACACTGAGGGGCAAGCAAACTGTGGCAATCAACCTTTACCATCATTTTCAAGTATTCTCTGTAATCATCACATATTTGAGAAGTAAAACCATCACTTCAAAGTGGACGTAGGTCACATTGACCGAACCACTATAAACCTCCTCTCTCTCATTCTCTCTCTATTTTTCACATTAATTATTCTAAACTTGACCGGTGGTGCCCGAAACCTATTTTTGGCATCATCAGAGTTGATGATATCGTTGACTGGGGTAATTTCGTCCAAAAAAATATACGAACAACTGTCTTATCTTTTTATAGTTTTTCTTCGTAAAACAGTTTAATTAAGATTTAAACCTAATTTTTTCGTAACAATCCCATAAAGTTCTCACTCCACATATTTTAAGAAAAAGCAGGTGGATTAATGCAAATGTCTCAAAACATCGCAGCAAGCTAATGTAGTTTTTTTATTTACCAAAAAAATACAGAAGGTTCGTGTTGTACTGTTGTTACTGTAGTTTAACCACAACTTCCTAGCCAGCAGCATCTATATAGAATATAATTGAAGTACTTTTCTTCTCCATTGTGAGATGAGAATAAATTTTCTCAAAGTCAGACGTCATGCTCAAATGAAGTTATTACTAAAAGAGCATATGAGAAAGGTAAAAAAAGGATAAAAATAGTGTGAATTTAACTAGTCATATGATCATGCATGTCAAGTAGATAAATTTCTCTTTTTAACTAGAAAAACACAAATTTATTTCTTCCATAGAAACATGAGTGCTACTTGGGTCAGGTTGTGGAGTAGAAAATCTGAGAACCCTATGGAATTTGGGGTGGGTTTGGTTGGACTTTGGGTTCCGGATTTGGAATTGAAATCGACTTACAGCCACGGAACTCCAAACAAGCCAACGAAGAAAAGAGTCCACATCCTTTGAGGCTTTATTAGAGGAATCTCGAGTTAGGGGAGTAGATATTAGAAAACAACAGGTGGATCTTCCTAGTGAAAATCCGACCTCTCAAAATCATTTAAATTATATCCAATAAAATTTGGACCGAGAACAAGATTTAACATTTGGAAAAGAACAACATGATTAACGAATATGTATAAGACTATATTAATCTAATTTTTTTATCAAACCGTAAATCAATTATCTTGGTGACTCCCCAGAGGACTTATTTCAAGAAAACACACGTTGTTGTGATCACTGCCGTATCAAGTGGAAATGCCCAATGGACCCGTAATAAAAGAACAAAAAGTCTATTTGGACAAACTTTTTTGCCATAATTTTGAATGGGATCACAATTCAACTCCTTTTATTTATCCATTAGTCAGGCAGGTCCCAATCAGGCAAGGATCCTCTTCTACTCTACTCTAGCCGCTCTCATTGACTTTTACATACAGGGGATAGGTGGGGCCCATTCTACCGACCTGAATTCTTATTGCAATATGTTTATATAAAATTTGTTAGACAATTTAGACACAGAATTTTCAATGGAAAGACCTGTTGAAATCACTGCTCGCATACACGAGTTCATTCAAAAAGCACAGTGCTTTTTGAATGAACTCGTGTATGCGAGCAGTGATTTCAACATGTCTCTGCTTCTGTGGACGGTGGGGGATTAAAAAGGCTCGACTTAATTGAGCTCGCAAATCCTTGTAAACCCAGTGAAGGCAATTATGGTTACTTCCTTTTCTAACAAAGGCCGTTTTATTTCTATCAGACGGAGATTAAGAGGGGTCAAATTAAGAATAAAATTAAAGAGAAAGGGGCTAGAATAAAAACGCACTAACGGAGAGTAAAACGAACTTGCCAAAGCTCCAGTCAATGTCACATCCAGGACTAGGAGTCGATAGTCCCTTCCCCATTTCCATCCAGGCATTTCTCGGCACCTCAAACCTTATCAGAGTATCTGGCAAGAATTGCCGTGCAATGACTTCAATATATAATTCTCTAGAGCAAGAGAAGAGGAGGGGAAACAAGGAGTGACTAAGGGGAGATGTTCGAGAGGCCACACACGGGAAAAGGATCTGAGATAGCCTTCTGAGTTTGGAGAACATGAGGAAGTCATTCCCATTAAAGAGAACCTTCATCAGCTGGGGCTTTTGGCCTCTCCTCCTCTTCTTCTCATTATCTTTCTCAAATTCGCACGCCCTCTGGAATAAGCACAAACATTGCCCTTCTTCCTCATGTGGAACACTTCACACAATTAGCTATCCTTTCCGCCTAGAGTAAGACCCTCCAGGATGTGGCATATCAATAACCCATACGGTATCATGATGTCTCCTGGTCATTGGTAAACCAGATACAAAGTTCATAGTCAAGTGTTCTCACTTCCATCTAGGAATATGGAAAGGATGAAGTAATTTAGGCGGCTTTCTATGTTCAAACTTCGCACGCTGACAAGTCAAGCATGAAGATACATAGCCTGCTATCTCCTGCTTCATATTATTCCACCAAAACCTGTCCTTGAGATTTCTATACATTTTTGTACTTCCTGAATGCATAGAATATCGAGTGTGATGAGCTTCAAACATTACTGCTTACTTCAAATCTTCTTGTGATGGTACACATAATCTGTCTCTGAAGTACAGAACTCTTTCAACCAACACAAAACTTGTCTAGCTGCAATGTTATCCCTGATTTTCACCAATTCAGGATCTTCGAACTGCCTATCCTTAGTATCTTTAATAAGGAGTGGTTCAAACACAGACATTGCTGCAACCATTTTTCGATCGTTCACTATCTCAATAGCTACATCAAAATCCTTGAAACCATCAATGAGATTTCATCCACGTTTCAATGATGCTAAATAAGCAGATGTTCGACTTAAAGCATTAGCTACTACATTATCTTTTCCAGGTACATATGTAAATGGAAAATCATAATCTTTGATCAGCTCTAACCAAAGGCGTTGCCTCAAATTAATATCCTTTTGAGTGAACAAATATTGAAGGCTTCTGTGATCACAATGGACTTCAAAAGTCTCTCCATAAAAATAATGCCTCCATTGCTTCAAAGCAAATACAACAGCCGCGAGCTCTAAATCATGAGTAGCATAGTTCTTCTCATGTTCTTTTAATTGACGCGAACCATAGGCAATGACCTTATTATTTTGCATCAATACACATCCCAATCCTATACCAGAAGCATAAGAATAAATCACAAATCCTCTTCTGCCATTCGGTAATGACAAAATTGGGGCTGAGACTAATCTCTGTTTCAACTCTTGAAAACTAGACTCACATTCATCATTCCAAACAAATGGAACGTTCTTCCGAGTCAGTTTTGTTAACGGTGCTGCAATTCTAGAGAAATCTTTCACAAATCTTCTGTAATATCCAGCCAATCCCAAAAAGCTCCGAATTCTTGGAACAGTCTTCGGACTTTGCCAATTAGTAATGGCTTCAACTTTAGCTGGATCCACAGCTAATCCTTCTCTAGTAATAATATGACCCAAAAATGCCACCTGCTGTAGCCAAAAATCACACTTCTCTAACTTTGCATACAACTGATTGTCTCTTAACATTTGCAATGTTGTTCTGAGATGATATGAATGTTCTTGCTCTGACTTTGAATATACCAGAATGTCATCAATGAAGATCACAATAAACTGGTCTAAATATGCAACAAAAATTCTATTCATCAAAGCCATAAACACTGTAGGTGCATTCGTCAATCCAAAAGACATAACTAGGAATTCATAATGCCCATATCGGGTCTTGAATGTTGTTTTCTGCACATCCTGATCTCTAACACGAATCTGGTGATATCCAGAATGGAGATCAATCTTAGAAAAATATGTTGCACCCTGGAGTTGATCAAACAACTCATCAATTCTAGTCAACGGGTATTTGTTTTTTATTGTTACCTGATTCAATTGCCTATAATCAATACACATGCGTAGGGTGCCATCCTTCTTCTTCACAAACAACACAGGTGCTCCCCATGGTGACACACTAGGTTTAATAAAACCTTTATCGAGCAAATCTTGTATTTGCTTCTTCAATTCATGCAATTCAGATGGTGCCATTCTATATGGTGTCCGAGATATAGGTGCAGTATCCAGCACAAGCTCTATAGTGAAATCTACTTCCCTTGCTGGAGGTAGACCTGTCATTTCTTTTGAAAACACGTATGGAAATTCACAGACTACATGAATGTTTTCTAATTCCTTCTCTGGCTTCTTTTCAGTGATAAATGCGATGTAGCCTTTACAACCGCTTCGCATCATTCTTTCAGCTTTTATTGCTGAAATAAACTTTATATCGAATCTCTTCTGAGTTCCTTCAAACAACACACTGGTATTGACTTCATTTACTTTAAAAGTAATGATTTTGAGGAAACAGTCCAAACAGGCTCTGTATTTCGCAAGCCAATCCATGCCAAGAATTACATCAAAAACATCCATAGCCAACCCTACTAGATCTACTGGCATTGACACCTCTCCAATACTAACACTACTTTGGGGTATATATAATTCACATACTACTTTTCTTCCCGATGGAGTTGTTACAGTAAAATCATATGACAACTATTTAATCTGTTTTTGCATATCACAAACAAACGGGTGTGCAACGAATGAATGAGTAGACCCAGGGTCAAATAATGCAACCGCAGGTCTATTATCAACATAAATTATACCTTCCACCACATTAGTTGCATCTTCAGCTTGTTCTCTATTAGCAGCATAGACTTGACCTGCAACCTGAGGCTGATTCTGTTGTTGTTGCTGCCGTGGTTGTTGTTGTCTCTGACGTTGCTGCCATTGACGCTGTTGTGGAGGAGCAGGATTTGCTGCTTGTCCCCTAGGAGGCTGTTGCTGTAGAGCTAGGTTATCTCTTCTAACTCTGGGACATTGAGCCATTTTATGTTCTTATGAACCACAAGCTAAACATGCCCCAGTGTTTCTCCAACAAGTTTCAATTTTGTGAGCTTTTCCACACGTCTCACAAACCGGTTTAACTTCAGCTTTAGCAACATTTTTTTGCTTGTTTTTGAATTTACCTCCCTTCTTAAACCAAGGGCTACTACTCATTTTAGAACCAGTATTTGATTCTAGCTCTTCACGATGAACTTCTTCAGCAGTATATGCTCTGTCTACTGCATCATCGAAATGCACGGGCATTTTACTTGCCAAGACCATCTTCTTATAAGCTGGGTTCAAACCATTTATGAACCTCTTTATCTTCTTCTCTTCTGTATCAATCAGGTCCTTAGCATACTTGGACAGTTGTATAAATGTATGTATATATACTGTCACAGTCATTTGCCCTTGTTTGAAATTCAGAAATTCTGATTCTTTCCTCTACATCACATGCTCTGGAACAAAGTTCCTCTCAAATTATTTCTTAAAATTCTCCCAATTAGTAGCTGCAGGTGTTTCAATTATTGTATCTTTAATACATTTCCACCAATCCTTTGCTACATCCCATAGCATAGAAGAGGCAAGCAACACTTTTTGCTTTGGGGTACAAACAATGGTATCAAACACATCTTCAGTGTGTTGTATCCACTCATCAGCTACTAATGCATCTTCTTTACCTTGAAACTCAGTGGCTCCTCTTCCTAAATTGTTCATAAAGAACACTAGGATCATTCTCTTTGGACTGTACTACCACCTGAGCACTGGCAGTAGGCGGGTGGCTGCACCGGTGGTACTTGAGGAGTTTGTATCTGAGCTTGCATCTGAGTTTGCACTTGCAACAACGTAGCAATCTGCGCTTGCATATTCATTTGTTGTGTTTGCATATTCAGTTGAGCTTCATGGCTCTTTGTTAACTGTTCTAAGATCGCTACAAATCTAGCATCACTATTTGGAGTAGGAGGTGTGGGTATAGGACCTTCATTCCCACTAACCACATAATCAGGATTATCATTCTCGTTTCCTCTGCTTCCTAAACCAGATGCCATTTTGAAAATAACACAGGAAGATAAGATATATATCTTTATACTTCCATCAGATATATATCACATATAGTGAAAGTAATTCACATTTAGTGAAAGCAATAAACAACAAATCCAAAATTAGGATTTGATTCACAATATAACGTTTTCTCACCCGTGTCCTTACAATTTCTAAGGATTTTAGATTCCTTTTTAACTCTTTCATTTTGCTCTGATACCATACAATAAGTATGACACGACCCAAGCCCAAGATTATGATTAATCCAAGATAACCCCGAGTCATGACACATACTTACTCCTGTGAACTTCAATCACATAAAATTCACAAGGGATATCAATTACACATTATGCAGAATATAAACAAATATACATTGCTTATTTATAAAACAAAAATTCATTAACATTATGCACAAAATTAATCAGTTGCATATTTAAGTACAATGCAAGGATCAAAAGTGTAAAACGTTTTAAAACCACTTTCTACAAAGTTCTCATTTCCATTCTACTATACTCCTGGAGGAACCGGAGTGGTCTCCTTCGCTGACGCTGAGGACTCAGAAGGACCGGCATGGGCAGCTGTGCCTGTAATGCCATCAATAACACTATGAATTTGACAATTTAGCAATGTATAAACAATTACATGATTTAACATGCTAATTCATGAATTTAACCTGTTTAATCAATGTTAGACTAATACAATTTACCATTTAATTCAAATCAAAATGAGTCTTTCATATTTGGCAAAACTACAATAGCATTTCATTAGAATTTCCCATCTTCCTAAATAAGGAAGGATTACCATCTTTCATGCGGAAGGATTACCATCTTCCAGACAGAATGATTCATATAATGTGGGATTTATCAGTGCCCGGGCCAGGGACAACTGATATCACCACGGAGCTCTGAAACACTCTCAATAATCTGCTGCTGCAGTAACAGCTCTAATGAGCAAATAGAAATCACCATGTAGTGCTAGACTCAATGAATAATATAATTTCACACATTAATTCCATTTAATTACAAATTAACAGATACAATTCAAGTTATAATCCATTTCGGATACAATTCTATGTACAAATTCAATTAATAATACCAACCATTCAGGTGTAATCCTCTGTTGTTTAATGTACGTGTTATTCTTGATGGCCATCACAATTTATGTGAATTTTGTACATTAAAGTCCTCTTGATTAACACAAATGGAGGTAAAACAATATTAATAGCCTTGATACAATCAATAGGCTTCTTTTCTTTTTATATACAGAAATCAACTTACGAATTTTATTAGTTTCGGTAATTAATCATAATCTATCTTAGTTCCAAATCCATGGATACTAACTTATAGAGATTTCAAGTATACTTTAAATATATTTGATTAACCATTTAGTCAATCAAACATAATCAATACTCCTTCTATAGTTCATAAACCTCAATTACACTATAAATAGTCTTTAGACTAATTTATAGACCTATTTACACATACCAAATGAGTTTTTGATTCAATTAGAATCACCTTTTTTTGGACCCAACTTTGAGTTTTCCAATCACAATGGTATGTAGACAATTAGATTCTACATTCCAAGAGCTTTCGAATGATATATAGAAGTCCAAAATCCGACTTACGATTCAAAAGTTATGGCACAGTTGACATTGTTGGGCCCATTGGGCTAGCTCGCTATAGTGAGAGTGCTTGCTGTTTGGGCTCCGAAATAGCAGCCTAATGCTATTTTCTGAAGCCATTTCCACTCACATTCATTCTTAACCTGTACCATACATGGAACCTCCTGTTCCCTTCTAAAATAACATCTCATATAAGGAACAACACTTTCAATTCACATTCAATCAATTCAAATACCATTTAATCGATCCACTAACTAAATCAATTCCATACAAATAGAATGAAATCATATTCAATGACAAAATCACAAGAAAACTCATATGAATTAACATTTAATTATGGCTATTTATACTTGCCTTTCACTTCAATTTCAAGAAAAAATCCCTTTTTATGAGCTTGGCTTGAGATGGAACTCACCAAATTGAAAACCCTTTTCCTAACCTACATCAATAACAAACCCCAAAATAAACCTCTTGAGTTATTTGTTGTAAAAACCATCCCAAACCACTTAATAGAGATTGAAAGTTCTATAAAGAACTTTAGATACTTACTTATAACCTTGAAGAAAGAGAATCTGAGCTTTCTTCTCTACTCTATCTCCAAACAACTTGAAAGAGATGATGGGGAAGATGAAAGAACTAATTTCCTTTTCTGAACTCACTTATAATCTCTTTGTATGAACACTTCAATGAAAGAAACTCAAGAAGAAACGAAGAAGGAGAAGAAAAGGTGAGTTTCAGCAACTTCACCAACACAACAACTGACTGAAATGAGTCTGGACTGTTCTCCAACCTTTATAATTGAATTTTGCAACTAAACCCCTTACATTTTACTTAGTCTCAATTTAAGTCAAATGAAAGCCCAATTGACTCATTTGAAGTCAAATTAGCATGAGTATATTATGAAAGTTATTGTACTCATCGAAATACACGTGATGATACTAAGTTTCACCGTATTCGAAGATATACGCATAAATCCATATTTACAAATAAGTCCTTAACTTCACTAATTTGGGTCTAAAATCAACTTTATTGAGTTAATCTCTCTCAAATTTGTTCATTCTACTTAATTCACATTTTAAGACTAATTTGATCCATTTTAGTCATTAATCACCATTAAGCTGATTAATCATGCTTAATTTATATTAATCTTGATTAATTAAAGTTAATCTTGATTAACTCGGGATAGGGTGTAACATAAATGCTACAGAATTTTCTTTTACGGGAATCCACACGAATACCGGTGTGGGATATTCAATTCTCACCACCCACAAAGGGGGGAGGGGGGAGAGGAAGGGGAGGACTTGGAAGGTGGACATGGCTTCTATGTATGATCCCCGTATCAAGAAATATCTCCTTATATGCTATGAGCATAAATCTAATGAATTCACTATTTTCATATCATTAAAAGTCATGCGTTGCGCGCCTTGTAGAGGTGTAATGACTTCATCTATGTGTTAGAAAACAAGGAGATTTTGATCAGGTGGTTAATGAGACAACGAAAATTGTATGATGACAACAATCCTTTCATATCATGCAGATATGCTTTGGAGAGCCTTTGTAATCATAGGGATGTACCTTGGAGGTAAGCCCTTTAATAACCCGTTTCTGTGTATTTCAGTAATTAACTTCTCTTTATCTACTTCTCAAATCTTTGATATATTTTTTTTCCTCTTCAAAAAAGAATTATTGGTGGTAGTTTGTCTTCGACAGTTTCTATGTGAGGCATTTAATTATGTGGCTGAAATTCTTAAAAACGCCTCCCTCTCCGCCCCTGTTTTGGTTTGTTTGGGGGGGGGGGGGGGGGCATGAGGTCCACATTTCCTCAATCCGATACTTTAATACACACTACCACTCTATTAAAGGGAGATCATCTCACTAGACTGATATCTTACATTCGCCTCATATGCATCCAAACATTTCCATTCCCCAGCTTCCCTTGATTTTCATGCATCATGGTGGCCCTTCGTTTTCTAGTTGGAAAAATATTTTTGCAAATTTGATACAAGATATGTGTCTTTGAAGTTTGTCGTTTGCATTGGAAAACAAAAGTTAATGAGACCTATGCTTCTATTTACTCTTTTGGCATCAAACTACAATTAAATGATATATGAATATTTCACACAAACAGTTAATCCATCTTTTTTCTTTCCTTTACATCTATATATTAACTTTCATTTTGCTTTCTTTGGTGATTTACACTAGTATTTAGTGAATCTTTCTCTTTGGGGTTTCCGATGACACAATTGTTCATTTCCAAGATGCTCATGTTTACTCCATTCCGGTTTCCTTTAGTGGAACGTTTCAATATTCCGGTGAACTCCAATATTCCATTCCGAAAAAGACACTATTGAAAAATTAAAAAATAAAATAAAAGAATCCCTGAAATTGAAAAAATAGTTGAATGCTAAAGTAATACTAAAAGTGCATTACTTATATCACTTAAATTAAACTACACTCTACAATTGACTATTTTCTAGTTTTCACTAGATGTGAATGAAAATATGAACCTTGGCCGAAATGGGGCGGAATTGGCCCATAATTGGAACCTGACCGGATCGGAATCGAGATCGGAAACTTTTAGGGGGCCATTTCGTTCCACCTAAAGCTAATTTCGGAGCGATTCGGCCAATTCCGTCCGGAATGGAACATAATTGACTACTATGGAATAAATCTGAATTACAATCATTTTATCAAATCTAATTCAACTTATGCATATTTTTGGCATTATGTAGAATTCTACTTACTTCCAAGAACAACAATTGGGATAGTGCGTTTTCTGGTATTTTTGGAGTATAAATTTGGAAGGAGGCATATATGGATGGATACAACAGTTCAAGAGTTCTTAGCTAGTTATGGATTTCAGACACCTAGAAGATACTCCTATTCAAATATTAAGAAGATGACAAAAGATTTTAAAGATGAATTAGGACATGGAGGATATGGCACAGTTTTTAAAGGAAAGCTCTCAGCAGGCGGTCTCGTTGCGATAAAGATGTTAAAGGCCTCAAAGGGCAATGGACAAGAATTCATCAATGAAGTTGCCACAATTGGTAGGATACACCATGTCAATGTGGTGCGGCTGATTGGCTTTCGCTCAGAGGGATCAAAACGGGCACTTATCTATGAATTCATGGCTAATGGGTCTCTTGAGAAATATATTCTCACGCGAGGCAAGAACAATTCTCTGTGTTGGAATAAGATGTACCAAATCATATTAGGAATAGCCGGTGGGATAAAATATCTTCATCGAGGTTGTGATATACGGATTCTACATTTTGACATCAAGCCTCACAATATTCTCCTTGATGATAATTTCATTCCAAAAGTTTCTGACTTCGGATTGGCAAAGTTCTATCCAAGAGAAGATAGTCTAGTGTCAATCACAGTTGGGAGGGGATCTATATGATATATCGCACCGGAGCTACTTTATAAAGCATTTGGAGGTGTTTCACACAAGTCCGATGTATATAGTTTTGGGATGATGTTGTTGGAAATGATAGGAAGAAGGAAGAAATTTGATGCATTTACAGAGCACTCAAGTCAACTTGATTTTCCATTATGGGTTTATGATCAACTCAATAATGGAGAGGAAATGGTAATGGAGGATATTGAAAATAATGATAAAGAAACAACAAAGAAGATGATGATAGTCGAATTATGGTGCATACAGTTGAAGCCTAAAGAGCGTCCTTCCATGAGCAGAGTCATAGAGATGCTAGAGGGGAGTATCAATGATTTGCATATGCCAGCTAAGCCATTATTATCATCTCCCCATATGCTTGACCAAGACTAATATCTTAGCATGGAACCTGCGGAATCATCAACAATGCACCAATTGGGATCAATTTCACAAAAAGTTATTGAATCAATGATAAATGTTAACTATTGCATATTTTATCCATCATTAGTCCAAAGTTATTGTACTCACTGTTACTAGCCGTGGGATTGCCGTTAATCGGTCGCTTACGAGGTGGCATAATGCTGCAAAACAATTTGTTTGCACAAGATAATAGATAAAGGTTCACACATTGCTCACATGATACTAACTAACGAAGAGTCTAACGGATCCTCGCCACGTCCTTAGGATTTCTAGTTTCTTTTAATTACCTGAAACACGTCTCGCTCTGATACCAGTCTATCGCGAACCCGGACCGGGTCCCACGGGAGCGGCTCCATCCGGGATCGTGACACTGTTGAATGGACGGATGAATGATAGTACAATCCATGCTAACACAATGAATTAATTTAATCAAAACGTATACGAGTCCATCAAGGATGCCACTCGTACACGTAATTTCCCACAAGTGTCCGCGGTGAGGATATCACATCAACATAAATATTTCTTTTAATGTGCGGAAGCATGTAGCAAATCTAATTCATACATTCATGTCCAAGATAACAAGATTAACACATATTTAATACAAGTATCAAAATGAGCAATGATCAATGGCTAATTCCCAAAAGTAAGTTAGAGTTTATAACAAAGTCATTTAATTACATCTCCCCAAAATTAAAGGCCAACAAAGGCCAATATAGCAAAGTATCATGTTCCCAAAAGAATTGGTTAATTTTTATCCCAAAAATGTTACGTAGCTCAAGCACCCGAATGTTTAAACGACATCATCGGCGTGCCACTCGACTAAACGTTGCGGTTCTCCGACCGCCTCCTCATGCTCCTCCTCGGGAAAGCCGACAACGGGACCTGAGTACCAAAACAAGGGTCAAACACGACGGTTTGGAAAATGGGTGAAAATATAAAATAAAAACTGATTTTATTTTGGAAAACATTTAAAACCTGTTAAAACAATACATCTCATAAAACAGAATGATAATTTATTTGAAACATAAATGCAATAGAAAACATGTAAGGTATTCAAGGAATACGGGAAACAACAAGATGACAACTATACGAAGCTAAGTCCTCTATCACCGAAGTGACATGAGCATATCGGGATGTTGATCTTAGTCACCGAAGTGAGGCGATGCAACATAAATAACATATACATATATATAATAAATACGGGACATGACCACGGTAGCGAGCTGGGCATCGGGAACCACAGTAGCAATCTGCGGCATCGGGACAATACCACGGTAATAACCGGGTAGCGGGATCCAAACTGCAGCTGGCGGGACGGGAGGGGGATTTCTAAGTAGGTGGATCAGACCGGCAAGGTTATCCAAGCTTAGTGGTGCCGACTCATAGGTCAAATATCATAAATCAATACATGTACAAAAATTCATATGATGCACTTATATAGACGGGCAGGACGGGATGCTCGAAGGCACAAATGTCATTTTAAACGGAAAGTGCATATCGGGATTAACAAAAATGCTACAATTGCAAATACAGTATTTCCAGGGATGGTAAATTATAATTCAAGAGGTTCGGGACAAATATCAGGATTCGAAATTCAATCGAAGTGAATAAAGGTCCCGTATGTCATATACAATAAGAATTGGTACTCCTTGAGTTTGGGGACATTCCGTGCTCTTTATACACCTTAGGATTTTCAAAACTTAAATGAAAACTTGTAATTTGCTTTCTCTTCTCAAATGGGTGCTACACAATGGTTACTAGTTTCTCATCACAATAGGGTTCCCAACAAATGCTTCTCAATCAAATAAACACTTCATTTTTTGCTCACAGATTAGTCCCAGGTGAATAGTGTTGATTGCTCGATCGGGCAGGAAGTTAGCTCGAGCGGTGAGCTCTCTAGAATGGTTTTCTAGGAGGTTCGCTCGAGCGGATAACGGGTTCGCTCGAGTGAACATGTTGGCTCGAGCTAATAAATGGTTCGCTCGAATTAACAAGGTTCTGTGACGCTCTGATAAACTTTCTGGGAGAGTTCGCTCGAGCGGATGACGGGTTCGCTCGACCGAACATGTTGGCTCAAGCGAACAAATGGTTCGCTCGAACTAACGAGGTTCTGTGATGAGCCTGATACAGTTCTGGGATGGTTCGCTCGAGCGAATAAGGGGTTCGCTCGAACGAACTGTCTACTGGAATGGTTCGGAACCTGTTTTGGACACTTCGCTCAAACAACCACCAGGTTTGCTCGAGTGAACTGCCTAGAAATGGGTTACGGGACAGTTCTGCTTCCATTTCATTTCCACTCCTCACAACTCCCTTAGCCATAATTCCACTCCATATGGAAGGCCCAATACTCCTTTCTAACATCCTTTAAACTCCACATAAACACTTCCATAATCATCAATCAAAACACCTTCTTCTCCTCCATCACATTTCACCACAAAAGATAAGAGAAAACCATATCATAAGGGTGCATTTAAACTACCATTAAGCAATAAATGCAAACTACCAACCACATTACCAAAACCATTTAATGAACTAATAGGAGTCATTAATGCACATTTAATTCAAATCAATGCAATTCAATAGTAGTAGGAAATCATCAATGCATTTTATCAAAATTATTAAAAGCTCAAAATATCCATTCATCCACTTGTCTCAAGTCCAAGCTAAGCAAAAAGGCCTTCGAATCACCCCCTCAAGCTCAAATCAACAATCTCTACAAAACCCCCAAAACAAACCCTAAAATGGGTCAAACAAGGAAATAGAAGGAGAGAGCTTCCAATATGAAAAATGGAGCTCCTCAAGGGCAATAAGAACACAAATCTAGAGGATTAGGAAGAAAGCTTACTTGTAGAATCTCCAAATGGAGAGAGCTAGCTCAAAGGGGATCTTGGAGATGGAGATTTTCTTCCACAATGGTATCAATGGAGAGCTCTAATGGAGAGGAAGAAGAAGATCACCTCCATTTCTTAAATGAAGCAAGGTTGGTGGTGATTGGGGATGGGAATAGCAAGAAGAAAAGAAGAACAAGGAAAGGAAAACCCCAGGTTAAGCCCTTGTTGCTGGAAAAGGAGAAAGGAAGAAGAGATGGGCTCTTATATAGAAATTGCAAGTGGGCTCCAACCCTTTGGAAACTTGAAAGGCTGAAATAGTAGTTTTTGGGACCTCGGATGAAATCGATGAAGAAGGAAGAAATGATCGTTGAAATTTTTAGTTTCCAAAAAGTATATGTTTTGCGGGTTTTGGGAATATCAAATATTTAGTCCACATTTAGTGTAAAAAGACTGTTTTGCCCTCAATGCAATGGAAGTCGGGTTTCGGGATTCGGGACGGGAACGGGATCAACATGATCGATGAGATTAATAAAACGGAGCAAAAACACAAATCCAAGGAATCTTAATTAATCCCCCAAGTACACGCAAAGTCATAAAAATGAACCCCAAAGGGCCCCACTAATCACGAAGGCACTCAAAATTCCCCAAAGCTATAACAAAGCTATTCTAATCCCAAACTAAACCAAAACACACTAAACACACTTAGAACTAACACACAACTTAATCAACACTAATCGAGGTCACTTGGGTTGGGGTCTTACATCCTCCACCCCTTGGGATATTTGGTCCACCAAATAAAATTCAAAACTCACCTCGGGGAGAAGATGTGGATACTTCTTCTGCACTTGGTCTCGCAATTCCCACGTCTCCTCTTCTGGTCCATGATTCTCCCAAAGCACTTTCACCCACTGAATAGTACGCGTCCTCAATTCTTGCTCCTTAGTATCAATGATCTGAATAGGCTTCTCGACATAGGTAGCATCTTCTCTAATTTCCAACGGTTCATGCCGAAGTACATGTGAGGGATTGGGAACGTACTTCTTCAACATAGACATATGAAAAACATTGTGTACGCCATATAGCTCGGGTGGTAAGGCTAATCTATAAGCCACTTCACCAATCTTACTCACAATGTCGTATGGTCCAATGTATCTCTGGGATAACTTGCCTTTCTGTCTGAATCTCAATGTTCCTGTAGTAGGTGATACCTTCAAGAAAACCTTATCTTCTTCTTTGAACTGTAAATCCCTTCTGTGAGAATCTACGTAACTCTTCTGTCAACTCCGAGCCACTTTCAGACGTTCTTGAATCTGCTTGACCTTGTCACTGGTTTCACTCACCATGGCTGGCCCATGTAAACTTCGGGTACCAACTTCTTCCCAACAAACAGGTGTCCTACACCTCTTGCCATACAATGCCTCAAAAGGCGCCATCCCAATGCTCGAGTGGTAGCTGTTGTTGTACTCGAACTCACACAAAGGTAGAGTCTTGTCCCATTGAGTCTTGAAGTCTAACACACAAGCACGGAGCATATCCTCAAGAGTCTGAATTATTCTCTCTGATTGGCCATCTGTCTGAGGATGGCAAGCTGTGCTGAACTGTAACCTTGTACCCGTAGACTCATGCAACGTCTTCCAAAACCTCGAGATGAATCTGCTGTCTCTGTCAGGCGTGATGGAAACTGGTTGACCATGTCTACTGACAATCTCACCGACAAACAACTCTGCCAATGGTAACATTTGCATCTTCTTTCTTGTCTTCATTGGGATGAAGTGAGCTGACTTGGTGAGACGGTCTACAATGACCCAGATAGCATCATTGCCTTTGTTGGTCCTCGGTAATCTTGAAATGAAGTCCATGGTGATGTGTTCCCATTTTCATTCCGGAATGTCTAATGGTTGCAACAACCCTGGAGGCTTCTGGTGTTCTGCCTTGATCAACTGACATGTCATTCAACGGGAGACAAACGCTGCTATCTCTCTCTTCATGTTGTTCCACCAAATCTGCCCTTCAAGTTCTGATACATCTTCGTGCTGCCTGGATGCATAGAATACCTTGTACTGTGAGCCTCTGTCATGATGTCATTCCTCAGTTCTTCGCTATTTGGCATGCACAAATAGTCACGGTAATACAAAACTCCATCAACAATGCGAAAATTAGGGCGATCTGCTATATGCTCTGAAATCTTGGCCAACTCTGGATCTTGCAACTGACTGTCTTTGATCTTCTGAATGAAAGAATGCTCTAACACTGACATGTTGGTTAATACTACACCCTACTTCAGTGGTTGAATGTCTATACTTAACTCTTCAAATTGCTCAAAAATACAAGTGCCACTGAGATTTGCCAAGCCTACTGACTTTCTGCTCAAAGCATCAACGACTACATTTGCCTTCCCCAGGTGATACTTGATTGGAAAATCATAGTCCTTGATATATTCTATCCATCTTCTCTGCCTTATATTCAATTCCTTCTGAGAAAACAAGTAATGTAAGCTGCGGTGGTCTGAATGAACCTCAAATTTCTCTCCATAGAGGTAATGTCTCCACATCTTTAATGCGAAAACAACCGCTATTAACTCAAGATCATGTGTTGCATAGTTCTTCTCATGATTTTTCAACTGTCGGGATCCATAGGCTATCACTTTCCCTTCCTACATCAATACACATCTAAGTTCAATGTTCGAAGCATCGGTAAAGATAGTGAAACCGCCGCTTCCGGATGGCAAAGTAAGGACTGGTGCTGTGATTAATCTCTTCTTCGACTCTTGGAAGCTATCCTCACACTTGTCTGACCACACATAAGGCACGTTCTTCCTTGTCAACTTCGTCAAAGGTGACGCAATTGACGAAAATCCTTGAACAAACCTCCGGTAGTAGCCTGCCAACCCTAGAAAACTCCTGATTTCTGACACATTCTTCGGTCTTTCCCATTGCACTACTACCTCAATCTTGGACGGGTCCACTAACAAACCTTCCTTGGAGATAATGTGCCCCAAAAACGCCACTTGCTCTAGCCAAAATTCACACTCATTGAGTTTGGCATGTAAGTCCATGGATCCGAACCCTAGAGGGGGGTGAATAGGGTGAGCTTCTAATTAGTGACCAATTATGCTAAATTCTAACTTCTTTAATATCAATTAGTCACAAGTGATGATATAGAACTAAAGTGCGGAAGATAACAAAAACAATCATCACAAAGCATTCACCATAACACAATGATTTATAGTGGTTCGGCCTCAATGCCTACATCCACTACCGGCTTGTGATCCAACACCCCACCGGATTTCCACTATTTATGCTTTTCAATAGGCTAAGCAATAACCTTTACAATATGCTTTCCAAGGCTAAGCAATAACCCCTTACACTATGCTTTTCTTAGGCTAAGCAATAACCTCTACAACCAAAAGGTTGGTTATCTTCTAAGTAGTGTCTAAATATACTTGATGGAGATACAATTTAAGCTCAATACAATTGCCTCTTAAATAGGCGGATATGAAAGTGAAAATCTAATTCACACACACACACTATGAATGCAAAGATGAATACACAATGTATATGTATGATGTCCTCAATCAATTTGAAAATTAAAGCTCATAAATGTATGCCAAAGGCTTTTAAAAGTTTTAGTTCATAAAAACATTTGTGATTGAGGAAAGAATGCTAATCACATGTTAAAAACAAATCGTAAAAGATTTACCTATCTAGTACAAGCAAGTTGTGAAAGTTTAAGAACAAAACATGTGATGCATAAGGATTTCAATCAAATTATCAATGAAGCTTAATATTTGTATGCTTAAAGCATTTGAAAGTGTAAAACACAAAAATAGATTTGATTGAAATCAAGGGACAAATTACATGTACTTAAAAATACAACTTGAAAATGATATACCTATCAAAGCTAAGCAAGTTGTGAAACTTTAAAACAAAAGTACATATGATTTGTGAAGTTGTTGAATCCAAAACATAAGACAAATTTGAAAGTGATTTTCTTATGATGAAAAACAACAACCAAAGATTCAATTAAGTATAGGAATCATGTTACATATGATTTCAAAGATGTTTACAAAACATGATTTACTTAGATATACCAATTTAAGTACTACTTGGTTTGAATCAAAGTGTTGCATCCAAAACAATAAATCAATTCAAAACATATACATGTTAAGGACACAACAAATCATAGTTTATCATGCTAGAAAAGATTTACCAATAATTAAAGAAAAGCATGAAAACATATGATTAGGAAAAGTAAAGCTTACTTAGTGATTTAGCTTTAGCTTTCCAAATGTCCCTTATCCTTCCATAGCTCATTCCCCTTTGATTGGCCTCAAAACATCTCAAGGAGGGCCTCTTTGTTCCTCAAAATTTCTATAGGAATGAGCTTCTTTTTATACACAAAAATGCCCAACGGCTAGTCCCCGGTCGACCTGGTACATTGCCCGGTCGACCTGGCGGTCGACCGGCCACACTGCAGGTCGACCGGGTCCTGGGACCTCTTTCCCACAAATTGCATTCTTTAAAGATTTTTCTTGTGGGGACTTTTGGGCCATTAAATCAAGCTTGGAATCATGATTTTAATTCAATCTAAGTTCTTTTAAAATCATGAAACATACAAAGCCAAAAATGATTTGAACCTTTTTAAAATCACTGGCTAGCTTGATTTATAAAACTTCTTTTCCAAATTAAATGCATCCAAAATTAAAAACAAATCATGCATGAAACATATGATTTTTAGAAGTCTTAAAAACAATGCATGAGAAAATCAAGATTTCAAGTTTTCTTAAATCAATGCATGTGTGAAAATTCAAATGATGCTAAGATGATAATGCATCCATCAAATTGCAATACACAAAATTCCTAACATGGCATACAGCTGGTTCTCTCTCAGAAGCTGCAATGCTATTCTCAAGTGCTCTTCATGCTCTTCATGCTCTTCCTTGGTCTTAGAGTATACCAAAATATCATCAATGAACACCACTATAAATTGATCTAGGTACTCTGCGAATATCTTGTTCATCAACGCCATGAACACTGCTGGTCCAAAAGTCAATCCAAATGGCATCACTAGGAATTCATAGTGTCCATATCTAGTACGGAAAGCTGTCTTTAATACATCTGACTCTCTGACTCTCAGCTGATGGTAACAAGATCTTAAATCAATCTTCGAAAAGTAAGAAGCACCTTGCAACTGATCGAACAGTTCATCTATCCTTGGCAAGGGATACTTGTTCTTAATGGTCACTTGGTTCAATCTCCGGTAATCTATGCACATTCTCATTGAACCATCTTTCTTCTTGATGAACAATACCGGAGCTCCCCATGGCGAAACACTAGGTCTTACGAAACCTTTGTCCAACAATTCTTGCAATTGTGTCTTCAATTCTCCCAATTCCGCCGGAGCCATTCTATAAGGTGCAATAGAGATCGAAGCGGTCCCCGGTAATAGCTCGATAGTGAAATCTATCTCTCTAATAGGTGGTAAACCTGGAATCTCCTCCGGAAAAACATCCTGGAATTCCCAAACAATTGGGATATCCTCCACCCATTGGGACCGTTTATCCTCCGTGATAAACGCCAAATAGGCCTTACATCCACTTTTTAGGAGTCTATCAGCCTTTAACACTGAAATAAACCCTGTACTAGGATTACTCCTGTCTCCTCGAAACAACACCCCTGCTGGTGTCTCTTCTAATTTGAAGGTGAGGGTCTTATAGAAACAATCCATCGTAGCATGATACCTTGCTAACCAATCCATCCCCTAGGATGACATCGAAATTATACATCTCCAATAAAATGAGATCTGCTTGCAACTCTAACTCTCCTATCATGACTGGACAACTAGGGTAAAAAGTCCTACATATAAGTTCTTTACCTATGGGGGTAGCCACAATCAATATAAAATCCAACTGTCTAGCATGCATATCAATCATCTTTGCATATTTTGGAGATACAAAGGAGTGAGTAGAGCCAGGGTCAAATAAAACCCTAGCTTGAAATCACAAACAGGGAGTGGTGATTGGGGATGGGAAGAGCAAGAAGAAAAGAAGAACAAGGAAATGAAAACCCTAGGTTAAGCCCTTGTTGCTGGAAAAAGAGAAAAGAAGAAGAGATGGGCTCTTATATAGAAATTTGCAAGTGGGCTCCACCCCTTAGGAAACTTGAAAGGCTGAAATAGTAGTTTTCGGAACCTCGGATGAAATCGACGAAGAAGGAAGAAATGATCGTCGAAATTTCTAGTTTCCATAAAGTATATGTTTTGTGGCTTTTGGGAATATCAAATATTTGTTCCAGATTTAGTGTAAAAAGACTGTTTTGCCCTCAATGCAATGGAAGTCGGGTTTCGGGATTCGGGACGGGAACGGGATCAGTATGAAAGTTGTAGAGATCG